>VZSE01005712.1:1269535-1286988 GCA_013398275.1 Promerops cafer | reverse complement strand
CCGTGGGCTGCCCGCGGAGCTGTCCGGAGGCGCTGGCGGCAGCCAGCAGGGGCCCTGTCGGCACGACCGGCAGCGGTACTGAGCCGCGGTCCCCTGCGCTGCCTCCCCGGCGGGCGGAGCCGCCCCCGGCCCTGCCCCGTGGGCGGGACTGCGGGGCTCTGTGTGCCGGGAGCGCCGGTGCTGGCGGCGCGGCTGGTACCTGTGCCTTGTTCAAGCTATTGAAAGTTACAAACCCTCAGATTTTTCATCCTCTTACGGGTTTCTGAAATTCAGCTGCTTCTTGGCCACGGACTGTAACTTGTAGCGGGTGTCTGATGCCCCTTGCCGGACCCGTCTGGCCGGGCTCGGGGTGCCCCGGGCTGGGTGCGGGCGCTGCCCGGGCTCCCCGGCCCGCTGCCCATCCCGCAGGTGCGAGGCGCTTGCACACGGCAGGTGGCAGTGGGTTTGTCAGGTGGGAGTAATTTCATGTTTCAGCAATTAGCTTAATGCACTAGTGCCCACGCTACATCTGGAGTGTTGTTTGCTTTTGAATTCTGCGTTATTAACAAGTTGTTATGCTTGAAATTAATTACAATTAGGACCAAACAACCCCCGCACCCTGAACAATAGAAATATTCTTACAATCTCTGGATGACTAATTAAACTGCAAGTTGTTTGCTGCTTGAAGTACAACACTATTTCTGTTACTGTGTGTTTTGTGTAAGTCCACAAGCATCATCCCAGAACTCTTCAGAGTTAGTAGAGTCTGATTTAAAAGTCAGCAGATTTGGATTATTGCCCTGTGATAGACTTATTCCTTTACCTCTGCAGAGTCTTAGCCCCTTTTTGTGTCCTGATTTATGCTCTCTGTTAAGGAGACAGGGCCCTCTTATCTGCAAAGGAAAATGCGAACTATGGAGAACACAGATTATACAGAGGGTAGCTGTCATAGATCCTGATTTTGGAAGATAAATGTGACCACCTTGGATTTAAAGTGGATTAAAAGTGCAGATTCTCTTACCTGCTTTTGGAAATTGAATTGAATTGAATCCAAGCCTCTTTTCTCATTAAGGTTGAAACTGTAGGTCAATAAATCATATTATTTTGTTCTTGGAGTGTCCTATGGAATAGAGGTGTGTGGGCTTTTGGTTTTAACTAAGGTGCAAGTGACTAATAGTTCCTCTTTGTTCTGTAGCAGGTGTCAGGGAAAGATTTGGAGCAGTTAATTCACATGAAATGTGCAAATGTTAAGAAAAATACCTCTTCTAGCTTTTCTAAGGCTTATGCAGTATTAATGTGTGGTAAACATATGCATTGAACACTGTTGTGGAAATAACAAAACTATGAGTGGTCATTTCTTTCTTATTGCTGAAAAATCTAAAATTTTTTTCATCTTTCAGGATCAAGCAGAGCAGTTTTTTAGAAGTGGACATACAAATAACTGGGCAGTTTTGGTAAGCATGGTGCAGGTTGTTTTCCTCCAATAATGTTGATAGTTTTTCATCAGGAGTCATAATTGCAACAGTCATTCAAGGGTCATGTTCATTTGAAAGAAATGGAAAGATAAACATTGGGAAATGAATAAATTTGAAATCGTGACTGCAAATTTATTACATTGTAATGAAACTATCTTTTCCATATGACCCAATTTCAAGCACTCAGTGTGTTTAGCTACATGGCAGGATTCATAAAACAGAAGTTCTGAAAGAATAATTAAATTAGCATACTGCATATTGAAAAAAAGTTGTAATTCTGCTACCAGGGAAGTCTGGTCTCTTTGACCAGAAAGGTAGAATTTATATCTCATTTTTGTTCTTATTCAATCTGTTATCTTGTGATAACAGACTGGCAATAAAATAAATTCAGACAACGTAGTGTTTAGATCGACTGTTCTTACCCTAATTCTTTTTTTCTTTGCCATGTAACTTTTATTAGATTTTAATCATGCTGCACAATTGGTTCTTAATCACAATTCAGGTCTTAATGACTAATTTGTTTCAGAACACTATTGTAATTACTCAGTACCAGCTGTTTGTTTTCCAGATACTAAAACTGAGCAATATAAAAGGAAAGTTAACAGTAACTAATTGAAGGAATAATTTCTATATTCTACAATGCACAAACTTGAAACTATTAAAACATAACATACTATTTTAATACTATTAATAAATAGGTGTTTTTATTAGTACCCATAAAAACACCCAAAGAAGGTGGAAAATTAGGTCCGAGGACCTATACTTTCTGTGCTGAACAGATTTTCTGCTGGTTTTCTCAGTGGGCCGTTGCTGAGTTTTGTAACAGTTGCTACTAATTTTTCAAGCAGTAAACAAGGGAGGGGTTTACTGCTGTCAGGCACTTCAAACCAGGGATCATACTGCAATCCCACCTCCTCAATAGCTTGAATTAATGTGCTGCAGCATGGATAACTATATTTAAAGCTTAAACACACTTTCCACTGTGTTGTAAGGGAGGTACTGGAGGCAGGGGGCAGATGATAGTACCTTGAAATGGCTCAGCTAAATTGGACACAGTTTGTTTTCAGAGCTTTAAATCTTGCTGAAAGGCAAATGTCCTCATGGCCTGATCTCTGTGGGCTTTTTTGGAATTTCTAACTGACAGGGTGATAGACACACAAGGGGATCCTTTCAGGCAGAATTGTATTGTTACTTAAGCTACAACTCAGTTCTTTTTATGAAAATAGTAGAGAAAGAGATGCTATGTAGTGCAACTTACAGCTCTACATTTAGACATGGAAAATTTAAAAAACTATCCAAATGCTTTTTCCTGCATCTCTCTTTTTGTGGTTTTAAAGTCACCTCTTTTAGAAGCTTTTGAAGTGTCTCAATCAGAACCTGATTGGGGGAGTGTGTAAGTAAAGGGAATGGCTGTGCCCTGACTCCTTGCCTGTTAGAACAGTGGAAATAGTACTCTGAGAATTTGTATTCAGTTTTATTTGTATTTGTATTGCTTAGAGCTCACTTTGCTCTTACTTTGACTCCATAAATGCAAATGTGCTCAGTGCATTTTTCCCTGTGGCTTCTGATGAGTTAATTCACTTGTGCCTTTGTGGAAGAATGCTCCTGGAATGGGTTTGCTATTGAGATGAGAACTCTTCCTTTGATCTCTCTTCCAATTGATAAGGAGAAAGCAAATGAAAAAATTTAGCTTATCCACTTACTGTTGCTGAATTTTACCCTAAAGTGCCACTTTCTATATTTAGCAAGGGTTTATGACAATTTTATCTTGAGTCAGTATGCTAGGAACTTTTTTTTTAAACTTTTATTGTCAGAATTTTTTGCTTTGGTACAACTAAGATTTACATAACTTACATCATGAGTTTCTTGGTGTTACTATATGCTTTCTGAGTTGTTTCTATTTTTTTAATATTCCTGCAATCACGTTCTTCTGATGCAATGTGTCAGGCCAGCTTGTATCTTTGCACTATTTAATATGCTGTTTTTTTCATTTCAAGGTGTGTACATCTCGATTCTGGTTTAATTATCGTCATGTGGCAAATACTCTTTCAGTGTACAGAAGTGTCAAGAGACTGGGCATTCCTGACAGGTGAGGGAATCTTGGTGAATCCAGTTCTTGCAAATGTGCTACTAAAGTTCTCATACAATCTGAAGCAGTATGGAAGTACATTTTTCTTCCCAGTTTAACTGGATAAAAGTCAAAAGGAAGAATGCAAGCACATCAGTGTCCTGAAAAGTGCAGCAATGTTGTTCCAAAGGAAAAGCAACAAGTTGCATAATGAAATTTCCATTTGGAACAGGCTAATTAGATCTAGCCACTAAAATGTACCACTTAGCAATTAGTGAAAGTGTAATGTGAAAATTGCTAAATGCACTCAGCAATGATGGTACTACTGTGAGAGATGAGTCTGGCTGTACTTTAATTTCCTTTTAGTGTAGAGATGTTGGTAACTGTGTCTGTACTTAGATGTAAGACTTCCACATCTGTAACTACACTGAGTCTTTAAAGGCTCTGGACTATAGGAGCAGCTCCTACATATTGACAGTTGCCTTGAAAAAATCCATTTTGCATGATTTTTTTTGAGAAACCAGGTTTTTTTGTCCGTACAAGTTGTGTTTCTCTAGTGATAGCACAAGGGTTAGAACAGTATCTCCTCTTTGACAACAGGAGTAGGAAGGTTCTGAAGTACCTTTTCTTTGTGTTCCTACTGGAAGTTCTAGCAGGGTTGTCACAGTTCCATCCAGCTGTTTCAGAATGTAATTTACTTCTATCAGAACTGTGGAAGTGAATTTAAGGCACCAGCATACACTGTGTAATAAGCTATAAGTACCATAGGCTCCTATAGAATTCCTTGTGGTCCTGGTTTTTAATGGTAGTTTAGAAGACTGGTAGTTTCTCCAGCATGTCTGCCTAAAGAAGTGTGTCCTGCTTCATCACTGCAAAATGCATATTCTGATGGATTGAATTAGTTTGGCATGTTTTTGTCCAAGTCCAAAACTGCACAATTGGAGTCCCTGGTTAACTCCCACTCAGCTATGAATGCACTGGCAGTATCATCCTGTTCCCTGTGTTTATTATATTTAAAAAAAAAAAAAAAAGGAGAAAAAGGAGTGGCTTTCTGAGTTTTGAAAGACTTGATTTCGAAACTCAATTTTTAGATGCATTTTGGAGTTATAAATCCAAGGGAACACACTGTGGGCTGAAAGGCACAGAAAGATGCCTTTTGGTGTTGTACATGTCATTCAGGAGCAGCTGTCCTCTCTCCTGTGCAGCCTTTGAAGCACAGCTGCCCTCAGCCCTGCCTCAGAAATTCGGTCACTAGTCCTGCCCTTACCTGAGAACTTTCATCTTCTTTGCATCCATCTGTCTTCACCATTCAAGTCAAAATAGGTGTGAATTTTAGAAATGCTGCAAGAACTATGGTGTGACTGAGTTTTCTGTGTCCAGTAGCAAGATCCATTTCTTATCCATATCCAAGGATCTGGAATTAATATCAAAAAGCCAGCAATGCTTTAGACTACAGTCAAGAATACACTCTAAGACATTGGAGAAGGCCTAGAGAGAGACAGCCTGTTTATTTAGCACTTACAGCAATTTTTATGTGGATTTGAGGGTTTTTCCTTAGACAAACTTACTTTATCTGTTTTCCTTTCTTTGCTGCAAGACTTCTTTCAAAATACTGACAAGACAAAAAAAACCCACCCAACCAAAAATTCCCAACAAATCTCAAAATCACATCTAAAAAATAAACATTTATCATGATTCTTGAAGTTGGTTGTTTTTAGTACCCTTTAAAAATCTCTGAATTTTTTTATTAAGAGCTCTGGCCCCCTAGGTCTGTATACTAAAGTATACAACTTTAGTATACCAGCCTGTACACTAAAGCTGCTGATGTCAAATACTCTCATGCTCCTCTTTGGCCTGAATTAGTCCTGTAGATAAATGGCAGCCAGCTGCATTTGTGTGTGTGATATCTTCATGATACTGAGGATGCTCATAAGTAAATAGGGTATAACTATGGGAAGTTTCACTTGCGATTCCAGGAATCTTTTTAATGATCCAAGCTATTGTTGTAACTGTTGAACAGTGTTGTTCTAATTTCTGTTTGACTGTTATGTGAAAGTAGAATGTCTGAAATGGTTTTTTTCTTATTTTCCACAGTCACATTGTCTTGATGCTGGCAGATGATATGGCATGTAATCCCAGAAATCCCAAACCTGCAACTGTGTTTAGTCATAAAAACATGGAGCTAAATGTCTATGGAGATGATGTGGAAGTGGATTACAGAAGCTATGAGGTAACTGTGCTTTAATTAGAACACTGAGTCTTTATTTTTGAGTATTAGTTTAAAGATTCATGCAGCAGTTGTGAAGTCTGAGGAAGTCTTTCTGTTCATGTTACTGGTTTTGGGCTGGGCTTTTATTATCAGCTGATAAGTCTAAAATACATACCCCTCCCCTTCTTGATATTTGAGTTTGTATTTGAAATTCATTATACTAGAAACATGTTTAGCGTATCTATTTTAAATAATGGAGTAGAATCACATTACTGAAATTTCCTTGGAAATGACTGCTCAGTCTCTCATCTTGCCAACAGAAAAATTACTGTGAAAATTTTGGTCTGCAAGTGAGTTGTTTATTAGGTAGATGTACTTCAATTCCTAATCTTAAGCATATGCTCCTAAAATAAAAGCCATAACTAATCATTACTGCAAAGCAATTACTGTATAAAAATCTGCATTCTGTCACCTTTGTTTTCGTGTAATATTCCTTCATACCAAGCAGTGTCTTTACCAGCTGAGACAAAATTACACATCAGTTTTGTGGTTTGATAGTGCTGTAGAATTATTGCTAAAGGTTTATTGGATTGTATTTAAGTATATAGTAGATGTTTTATTTCTCTGAAGCTTTATACAAAGAAATGAAGACACAGAACTGGAATAGAGCTACATTCTTTTTATCATGCTTTTTCCTGGGTATGGATTTGTTGCTGGCATTTGAGCTGTGCATGTGTACTTAAAGAGGAAGTGGTGTTTTATAGGATGTCTTGCAGTCACCACTCAGATGGATCTTATCTGATCACTCAGACTTATGTTATCGAATTGATCTTATTTTTTCTTTCCTGAGTTGCAGAGGGAATTGAAACTTTTGTTTTTCCATGGTAACACATTCTAATGTTGGAGCATTTTTTGAGTAGAGGAGCAGCTTTGGCACAAAGAAGCTATATGCTGACAGGTTTTTAGATCAATGTAAATGTATTTAAAAATTTTAATAGTGGTAGATTTATTGGATATAATTAAGCAACAGGCTGATGTTAGTGGAGTAAAGTAAAAGGTACCACATGATTCTTAGCCTGAAGTAAAACCTTACACAGAAAATGTTTATGCCGTTTATACCACGCCATACTATGTCTGCTTAGATTCAGTGCATATTTTAGTGTTCCGTTATTTAATTTTTGTAACCCAGCCTGTAGCTGATCAAGATTTTTATCTTTAGAAAATTACTTTATGCTTCTATTCATAGGTAACTGTTGAAAATTTCTTGCGTGTTTTAACGGGAAGAATCCCACCAAGCACACCACGATCTAAACGTCTTCTTTCTGATGACAGAAGCAATATTCTAATATATATGACAGGTAATTGCAGGTTTCTGTGTACAATTTATTGATGCTTGCTCAGTTGGATGGGTTTGTTGAAAGCATCAGTAGTCCAAATGCACAAAAGGATTGACCAAAAGATTTTTTTCTGGTTTTAGCATGTCAAAGAAAAAATGCTTGTAAAGCAGTACTAAGCCAGTATAGTTTCCAGTTGAAATGGTGTATGTGTATTGTTTTTACTGTACCAATATTTTATTTTGTTGAACTGTCTCTGTAGAAAGAGAATTGTGTTTACCTTGTTATAGAAAAATTATCAACAAGGCAGTATATCTTCCTTTAACCTACATCCTTGCCTAACTTCTGATTTTTCTGTCAGGCCATGGTGGAAATGGCTTCCTAAAATTCCAAGATTCTGAAGAAATCACAAATGTAGAACTTGCTGATGCCTTTGAACAAATGTGGCAGAAAAGGAGGTAAGAAATAAGCATTATGGGAATATTGAATATCCTGAGCATAGTCTTAAGTGTGTCTTACTGGTAGGCCTTGCTTACCTGCAGCAGTGATAGTGTTGGTTAAAATTGTCCATAAAATTGTCCATAAAACTGTGTGAGAGTTTACATTCAGAAAGCAGAGTTTTAGTTTTTGCTTTCAGCTTCCTGCAGTTAGAGCTGCTCAAAGGTATTGCTTTGGGCAAACTCACATCCTAAAACCAATCAGGGTGAGCTCCTGTTCCTTAGGTTCTGAACAGCTGCCCTGGTAACTAAAAAGCAAAGTATGTATATGGTGTTTAAGTAGAAATGGGTAAGGAGGCTGTTTTCTTCTGTTTTCTTTCTTTCAGGTACAATGAATTGTTGTTTATTATTGATACTTGTCAAGGAGCATCCATGTATGAACGATTTTATTCACCCAATATAATGGCCTTGGCTAGCAGCCAAGTAGGAGAGGATTCTTTATCAGTGAGTAGATTTATGTGATCTTGAAGACAGTTTTCAGAATGCCTGAGTTAAAAGCACAATTCCTGCTGACTGTTAACTAAAGATGTCCCTTATTCTAATTGCTGAATGTATAAGGTATTTCGTGGGGGTTGACAAAACCTGTAAGTGTACTGTTCCTGCTTGTTTTTGTGTGCTGTCCCAAAGAACCAGGCTCATGATGGATTTCTGTGGTTGCTGGCCAGTTTCTGCATTGCCTAGGATAGCAAGGAATCTTATGGGAAGACTGCTGAGGAATATTCAGTCTAGGACTTACTATACTTGATATAAAGCAAAACAAAACACTAAGCTTCACCTGCTGTAATTATATCCCAGCTGAATTACAGAAGGAGCCATAGGAGAGATCCCAGCCAGACCAAAAGCAGCTGGTCAGGATTAGATGAACCCACGTGCTGCTGTAAGATACACTGGCTGTCCCAGCCCTGCTTTCAAAGTCCACAGATCCGTGCTGGACCATTAAGAAGGTGTTCCCTGCTTTTTGGGAAACATTGATATTACCAGGATACAGTTCATAGATAAACTACATTGTTCAGCTTATCAGCAATGGGTTTCTTCACAGCTAGAAGAAATGATGCCATTTTCTTTGCATAATTTGCCTAAGAACAAAAAAAATTATGCTTAACTTTTACAACATGCTGTTACATTCTGTTCCCTGTCCTGAATGCTGAGTTCACTCCTGCAAACGCTCAGTAACTGCTGTGTGTTGTTTTTAAAGCATCAACCTGACCTGGGGATTGGCGTTCATCTCATGGACAGATACACGTTCTATGTGTTAGAGTTCTTGGAAGAAATCCATCCAGCCAGTCAGACAAATATGAATGACCTAGTAAGTAGAATTCTCAACATTCATGAATATGCTAATGACTTTAATAGTTGCAAAACTAATATATTTTGTCTGTAGGGTTCTTCAAATGCTTTTTATGCTCCTGCTGTTTCTCTCGGAAGCAGCTTTGGAGGGAGGGGTTTTTTTTTGCCATTGTTAAATGTAGTTGTGTAACACTTCAAGGATTTGAAAGTGCTCATTTGAAAGTGCTCATTTGAAAGTGCTTTGCTGGCTCCAGAAAAAAATAACCAAAATTACCCAGATTTTGTATTTTCGCTGAGAAAAATTAATAAAGTATTCATTAAATATTCATATCAATAGACTGAAGCATTTGCATGTGAAATATTTTAGCAGGAAGCTTCTAAAACCAGGATAGCAGACACTTTGCAGATATGGAAAAGCAGACATTGATGTTGTTTTGCAAAGGTGATGAAACAGATAAAATTCTAACAGTGCACTCACAAATGCCTGCAGAGAGTAATTCATCTGAATATCTGCTTAGATTCCAGAGCAAGATAGGTACAAATCCATCAGTGTTTGGACTTAATTATAGTTGAGACAAATATTATTGTAGATTTCAGGTATGAAGCAGAAGAAAAAGAAGAAAGCAACCAGGTAACGTATGACAAAATGTATGAAAATGCCTCTCTAGCAGTGAGATGTATACACTGGTGACATGACATTAAAAGTAACTGTATTTTATTCGCTCTTTTAACCCTTTATACCTGTTCCAATGCTAGTTTCTTTGTAGTCATGGGTTATACTTTGGTACCTTGTAGCTGTAAATCCTGCTGTGCCACATCGCAGTAATCTAAGAGCCACCAGTTACAGAACACATTGTCATAGATTCATTTCTGTAAAAAGGAGCAGCTGCTCAAAAGTTTTATGCCACCCTCTGTCTACAGAGGGATGGTGTTAGCCTGACTGCTACATGTGTGCTAGAATTCTCTCTAAACATCCCACACTTGGCAGATTTTATGTTGATACAGAATTGATTCAGTGGCTAAGACTCAAGGTTCTTTTACTTACTTCTATGGGGGTGAAATTCTGTCCTATAATTCAATACCTTCTAATTATGGGATACAGATAAGTTTAAAATAAATCTTGATAAAGAAAAATATGCAAGTTCTTTATTGATTAAGTATCTTTGTCTAGCCTGTTCATTCAAATGTCACTGTAAACCAGAATTTGTGTTAATTTGTGTAACCATTAATTTGTGTTAATAATAAAAGGTCATAAAAAGGAGCAGTGCTTTCTACTGTGTTAGGAACTCTCTGAGAAGGGGTATAGGTGGTCTGGCCAGCAGGATGTTCATCTGACTGTTGTGAAAAGTGTAGACATTTGTTAGCTGGCCAAGTAGTTTACATTTTGAGCTCTTTGGAGAAGATACCTAACTGTGTTTTTGCTTATATGCCAAATATTCAGGAAGAGCTGAGGGAAGTTATCTGTACTGGTAAATTACTTCCATCATGTGAGTCACCTTATCATACCCTGATCTGCTGATCGACGCTCGGGGAGTGGAAGAGAAGGGGCACAAATATGTTGTGATTTGTGGTAGTTTGTCCAAGGCCAGGTTGGATGGGACTTCGAGGCCTGGTCTAGTGTGAGGTGTCCCTGCCCTTGGCAGGAAAGTGGAACTGAACTAGATGATCTTTAAGGTCTCTTCCAACTCAGACCATTGTGTGATCAGGTACTGAGTCAGAATCTGCACACATTTCAGCAAACGTGACAACTTAACTTTGAGTCGGTGCTTTTCAAGGTTTCATCTAAGAGTTCCAAAATGACATATGGTAAGTCCATGGTAAGAATATAAACCTGTCTTTTTTGCCAGTAGTTGCAGGAGGTATTCTGGCACTGGAGGTACTCTATCCAACTCTCCAGCTCTGATTTTTTACATTTAAATTAATGCTTTCCAAGATCAGGGTAGCTTATATTGCTCACTACCTAGCTTTAAAATTAAATAATCTTTAATTTTTTGATCCTCTGATATGTCAAATGTCTTCTCTTTTTGAGGTACTGTGTATTTGTTACACTGCTTCTATCCCCGCTACCTCTTTACTTTTCTCTAACCACTCTTAAAACAGCTTCTCTTCCCATCCACCTAAGATTTGGATACTGCATTCCTGCAAAGAATGATACATCATTTTTCATAATCCACTCCACCTACTCCCCACCTGCTCCATCTGTGTTGCTAAGGGATAGCATAAAGCTGTGCAAATGACTGACTTTAGGTTTGATCACAATTCCCTGAAAATAAACACTACATTGAAATGTCATACATTTCAACTTTTAAAATAAGATTCAAATAAATTTCTAAGTGAAGTGTCATTTGTCATAAAATAGTTAAATTGTTGTTAGAAAAGTTAAGATAACAAAGTTGGGGTAGTTGTTTAGCTCTCTTTGAAAAAAATTTTAAGAAATTTGGAAAAATTAATATAGAAAAAAATGTGCTTAACTTAGCCAGTGTTTGCCTTTTCCTTTTTTTGTCAGAAGACCTTGGTTATTAATGTTAGTCTGCTGTGGGATATTTGGTTTGCAGTCCTTCCTCACAGTGGTGGTGGATTGGTAGGTTTTTAACACTGAAGTCTTCTTCTCACTGCCACTTCATATTTTTGTTCAAATTCATATCAATATGTTGTGGTAGTAAACTCTTGCGGGACAGGTTAGAATTAGTTGGGTGCAGTATCAGTTTCTACTTTTCAGTGCTGATGCAGTTTTTTTGGACATTTATACTCTCAAAACCTCAGCAAGAGACTTACTTGTATAACTGCAGCATATAAATTTATGCTTCAAATAGTGGGATTAAAACAAATGCTTACTTTTTATAGTTTAGTCCAGAGACTTAGTTTTTATGTTTGTGCCCTTAATTGGAGCAAAGCTGGAGAAAATTTATAGCATTTTGGTGAAAATGAAAACTTTAGAGGGTTGAAGTGTGCATTAACAAATGGTTTTTGTATGGGAAGCATGATGCTGATGAGTCTAGTTCATTTTCACCACAGGAAGATAACAAGGGTTTGATTTGCCCCACCTTTTCTTTAGCAGCTGTGTGATAGCAGCCATCAAGAGAGTTGGGAATCATTAAAATAAGAGCTGAGTGTACATGTGTTCTTGTATGCTTCAGGTAAAGGTGAAAGTGAGCTGAGGTTGCCCTGGACAAGCAGCCTAATGCCATGTGCTTACAGACTTAGGCTAAAAAGGGATAAAAGAGAAACTGGAATAGAGCAGAAGGGAGGAATGGGGAGATAGAATCTCTGTGAAGAAAAGCCATATAGATTGTTTCCTCTCTGGGGAACTTTTTGTAATGTAGGTCTCTGTTGTCCAAAGAGAATGAGCAACAAAAGCCTGTGCATTTTGTGTCAGGCTGAGCACAGTATTTCTGCTGGGAAGTACGGCCTGAAACTCACAGGTTTTTGTCAGTCATAATCTGGGATAATTCAAGTTGTATTTGCACTGAGCTGATTAGGAGCTGTGGTTTTGTCATAAGGATGTGACCTTGTAAGAGCTGACCCATGATGTAATTTAGATATATGAGCTCTAGATCCTGTGGTTGATGGACCTTTTTGTGAAAATAACTTGGTAAATTTAAGTGATGATGGGTACATAACAAACTTGTTACTTAACAGGCATCCTGTCTTGCCCGGTGTTCTAAATGCTGCAACAAATCTGTCACTGTTCCTTCTGCTTTTGTTAGTGCTGGTTTTGTCTTTCAGGTGTTGCAGCGTGTGCGGGATATAGGGGATCTGATATGTAGCAAAATACATGGATAAAATAAATAATAAGGTATTTAGCTAGTTTGTAGGTGTCACAGGGTGTCTGTGAATGCAATGTAAGTAAAACGCTTTTGATGTTTGAAGATCTTATGCATTAATTTTTAGGCTATAAATTAGAAACAAGACTGATGGGGTTTTTTTTCCGATCAAAACGTAAATTTTTGCTTCTTTATGAAGCCTTCAACATAGCTACTTATCAAAGCTTGTTTAATTTGCATGCCTCCCTTTGGTAAATATGAAGAATTTATGCCCACTTGTGACTTCTGGAAGGTTATAGCAGCATTGCTGCATCTATATTCAGCAAGATATCTGTGCATTTATCAGTTAGATGTAATTAGTGGTTGGCTTTCACAGGAGCATTTTTAAACTCCAGTGGCATTATTGTAAGGAAAAAGGTTTTCAGAAATGCTTAATCAAGGTGTTTATGCATTTTAATGCATTTTTTCAACCGTTTTTTTCAGCTATGGAGCTTGTACTGAAATCATTGCAAGTTACACGTATCATTTATCTTTCTTTTTAATAGTCGTTTCATTTTGGAAGGTGTATGTAGAGACTGTTGAATGAGGGACAGGGTGTGATTGTCCATCTTGATTTCCAGTTTCAGGTGTGTCCAAAAAGCTTGTGTGTTTCCACCCCTGGGCACCGAACCGACCTGTTCCAGCGAGACCCTCGGAATGTTCTGATAACAGACTTCTTCGGCAGCGTCAGGAAGGTGGAGATCACCACCGAGGCGCTCTCCTTGGACCGGGGCGTGGCTGGATTTGAAAGCAAGTAAGTAATCATTATTTAGACCTGATTTGTGTAGCTTTGTGCCACAAAAACAGTAGTTGTGTAACTGCCAAGGAAAAAGAACACTGACTTCCTGTCATTTCTCACAAGGAATCAGAGAGTTAATATGGACCCCCTACTGTGATGAAGTTGTCAGCTGAAAACTTTGTTTAAAAGTGCCCACTCCTTTCCTCACCCTTGTAAATAAATGCTGCTTAAGACCAAGGTGTGGATGTCAACAACAACAGAAGTAGTTTACAATTTTCTTTCTTCCTTAATGTTTCTTCTTTAGTGCTCAAATATTTTGTTACTGCAGTTCCTGCTTGTGGTAGTTTGCCCCCCCCAGATAAGCTCTGAGCATAAGCCATCAGGTTAGATGTTCAATAACAATTAGCTTTTTAATAAATGCTTTGTTTCAGTTCTCTGAATTCTCTGGCCTTTGACATTATTCTGTCCTGAGAATTTCTGTTCCTGAGATGCAGTTTGATTTGATTAAAATGACTGGTGCAAGTTTATTGATTGAAGTTGCAACAGGGCTTCCATTGCTTTGTGGATGAAGAAAGAAGTATAAACTTCTTTGTATTTTTGGGATTCTGTTGCCACCTATTGGGAAGATTTGCTTGTTCTGTAGGGTTTATTTAGCATTGTACTTCCATTTCTGTTGCATCTTTAGTGCTTGATGATACTGCCCTGTAGGAAGGGGAAACAAAGGATTGAAATATTTTGTTATATCAGGGACTAAATACTTTCCACACATAAATTTATGCAAATTCTTGTCTGCCTTGTTTACTGTTGCTCAAGCCAGTGGATAGCAGTTTCATTTATTTTAAAGATAACAGTAACTCTAGTCTTGTCATTATAAATATCCTACAAGGTTTAGTATCTTTCATATTTTACTTTCACACTGTATTTATATCTGGATCATATGCATTAGTACATACCATATAAATCTTAAGCTAGTTTTGTGATTCCTTAGTATAGAATAGTACTTAGTGACACTAATTTTGTTTTTTCACTGAAGTTTAAAAAAGCCCTTGGCAAGTAACAGACATTTTGCTAGTCAAAATCCATGATGAAAATGTACCTATGTGGGTTTCTAATTGGTGGGTAATTGAAAGGAGAAATAGATTTTGAAGGACTTTACCATTCTGAAACAGGAAATGACTGGCTGGAATTTTCTGCTTTTTTGTGTGTGTGTTAGTTTGGTGTCAGTAGTGGAGAGATTTTTGGTGCCTGACACTACTGGACTGCACACATGGAAGCATGTTGAGAAATGGGCACTCATGCACAGAGAGGAATATTATCCTGGTGAAATGTTCTGATATTTCATGAAAGCTGTATTACGTTATCATGACAATTCCACTTAAGTCTGTGAAATTGGAAGGGATGGGGACGTGCTGGTTTAATGACTGGTTTATTAGTTCTCCTTTATACAATTTTCTAAAAAAGTACTGAAGTTCTCAGTGTCTTGTTACCACTTGGAAAGAGTTTATAGACAGTATGTTTTTAATGGAGGAGAAAGTATGGAATTTGTTAAAAAAGTACTGAAAAAGTGTAGTGTAGCTCTAACAGACAGTGATGTGGAGTGCTTAATAAATTCCTTTAGCAGAATACTGAGGTCAGTACCTCTTGGTATGACAGCTCCATTTAGCTACAACAAATTTAAGAATTACAGCTTGAAGTGAATTTATTAAATGAAAATGTTAATGCTTTTTAAAAATGCAGTTTTGGAGTGTCTGATCTACAAGAACTAGTTACTCTCTTTTTTTAAAATTTTTGAACATTACACACACCTATTTCTGAGGGTGTTGAGAAGGCAGAACACAAATTTCACAATTTTTGAATAGGTGCTACCGCTGATTGTCCCAAAATAATGTGAGAATGACTCCTGAATGAAAGAATGTGAGTGCTTATTCTTAACCCTCTCAGTGTCAGTTAAACCATTCTGTGCCTTTTGGGAATGTGATGGCTGTTGACACACTCAGGTAAAACAGCTGGGGAAGGATGGGGCTATCACAGCCTGGCTTATTCTTTTTTGTTTCGTTGGGAGAGAACTAAACCAAGCTTATTAAAAGTGAAATAATCCTTCCGAAATAGTTATGACTGATCTTGTTCATGCCCAACATTGTTTTAAAAGCCCTGATGAAGCAGCAGAAAGTAATAGATAATTGAACTTGGACCCTTAAGAATTTGTAAGATTTATTGACCAAGAGGTATCTGATAGATTGTAAGTATATACTAGTAGTACATCAAAATTTGTATTACATTGGTTACTAAGTGTGAAGATGTTACTGGTTTAATATTTGGTGAAGTCTTGAGGCTTCATTCCATTATGAATCATGTCCTCTGTTTTATTCTTCCCTCAATGTTAGCTTGGTATCTTTTTTCTTCTCCTTTTACGTACTGGTGGCAGTAGAATGCTACAGAATGTTTGTGTTACAGAGCATAACCAGAAAATGAAATCCAGGCTTCAACTCTGACACAGTCTTAAGTAGTCTGTTAGATCTGATTTGTTTGTTTTAAAGCTGCAGGTGCCACACGTGCAGATAAGGACATTAAAAGCCAAATGAACAAAAGAGGTAAACCACTGATTACATAGATTGTGGGTAAAGAAGATGCTGTCATATGAGGCATGAACATGTATCAGGATTATACTGCTGGCAGACTGTTCAAGTTCTCATCTTGCCCACTGCTGTGACTTTGCCAAATCTTTTCAATAGAAGCTTGTTCTTTTGTTACACAATTGCTTAGCAATTACTTGGTTGTACAGATCCGCTCCCAAGCGCAGCGTGAGCCGTGGCTGTGCAGCCAGATCAGAACTGGCAGCTTCACGTGGAGCTCATGCCGTGACATTTGACGAGTGAGCCCTTTGAAGTTTCCTCTGGCTTGGGCTGAGACTCATACAGAGAACAACTACTAATTAACCAAGAGAAGAGGCTTGCTTTCTATCCACGTAGTAGTAGGTGAATATTTGTGAGTAAAAGCTTTAAAAAATAAAGAGAAGGTTCCTCTGCTATTTCCTTTCTTCATAGCTGTTCCAGTGTAAGCTGCGTTCACTTCAAAGGGCTTGTTCTGCAGCTGCCTCAGTCCTGACTGGATCTGTAGCTGCCAATTTTAGCAGAAAATCTGACAGTCTAGGGGTTCTGAGGCTTCAGATGGTTCTGTTTTGTCTAAATCCCTATGCAAGTGCAAAAGGTCAGCACTCAGTAGATGAAATCCTGTTCCTTTGGAGGAGGGGCCTTGCAAGTTTTAGAACATCTAATAAATTAGGTGTGTGTCTTTTAAACTTGGATTGTAACTCTACAGCCAGTTGGAGCACTTTCTCCTTTTCAGGTCTTGTTATGAGGAAAAGACCTGTATCAGCAGAAAGTGTTGGTAAAAATTGGGATGAATATTTCCCTTGAGGGTAGTAAGAAGTGAATTAAAGACAGCATCATAAAACCATCCTAATTTCATTGCTTTTGAGAATTAGGCTTTGTATTTAATACTTCTGTTATAAAGAATTGTGATTCTTCACTACTGGCAGTGACTGTTTTCCTAAAAATAAATAAATTGGTCACTTGTGTTAGGAGGCATGCTTGTGTAACAGGCTAATTATGAGTAATTGGTTCATTTGCAGAATATTAGTAGCTAATGTTATCTCAATCTATTTTGTGTGTGTGTGTCTCTTTTCTGTCCTTTCTTCTTTTCCACCAGCTATTTTCAATCTGATGTGCTTAATAATTAAAGCTGCTGTTGTGTGGTCCTGAAGCCTTGGGGAATCCACTTTATGAACCGATAGGTAATTTGTTTATTGGCAAGTAGAAGCTGCTCAGCTCAGTGGGCTTTCCTTAAAATAGGAGTATCTGGGTTTGTTCCGAGATCCCCGTTCAGTCTGTACCAGGTGCCACAAATGTGTAGTTCTTTCACATTCCATAAGTTACTTTTAGGACTCGTTCTGCCAGCTCACGTTGCCGGGCCTGTTCCCGGTTCCTGGCGGGGGTTCCGCGCTCCGCGGGGCGGGCAGCGCCGGGCGGACCCGCGGCCGCGCCCGGCCCGTGCCGGCAGGTG
>VZSE01005712.1:959496-1269378 GCA_013398275.1 Promerops cafer | reverse complement strand
GACCGTAACCGGGACCGGGGCCGGGACAGTGACCGTAACCGGGACAGTGACCGTAACCGGGACCGTAACCGGGACCGGGGCCGGGACAGTGACCGTAACCGGGACAGTGACCGTAACCGGGACCGTAACCGGGACAGTGACCGTAACCGGGACAGTGACCGTAACCGGGACCGGGGCTGGGACAGTGACCGGGGCTGGGACAGTGACCGTAACCGGGACCGGGGCTGGGACAGTGACCATAACCGTGACCGTAACCGGGACCGGGGCCAGGACGGTGACCGGGGCCGGGACCGGGGCTGGGACAGTTACCATAACCGGGACAGTGACTGGGACGGTGACCATAACCGGCACAGTGACCGTAACCGGGACCGGGGCTGGGACCAGGACCAGAGGGGCCCCGCCGTGCCCGCCCCGCTCTGCGGGATCCCTTTGGAATCAGGCGGGCATGGAAACGGGGAGTTCAACTTGGTCCTTGTTCAGTGGAAATTTGACGAGATAATGGGAGGTTTTTATTTTATTTTATTTTCCACCTTTCCTACTGGGCAACAACCTGATAGAGATGTAATGGGTTTCAGTTTCGGAGTAATGTAAAAACAGAATAAAACCTCAGAATTTAGCAGGTCTATACTCGTCAGAATTGAATTGCCAGTGGGATTAAGAAGCTATTACTTCTAGGCCCACGAATATCTTCAGATGGGTTTCATAATTTTTCCCTTGAAGAACACTAATCAGTTACCCATGTACTGTATTTTCCTCTAATGTCTTACAGATTTATTCTGTTTTAGTGTTAAGTTTGGATTTTGTAATCTATGTGCTTTTTAATAGTCTACAAGGAATTAAAGAAGATGGGTGAGCCAATACTTGCTGTTAAATATTATTGCTGGATTTCCTGAAATAATTTGTAAATATATTTGAGGTTTCTCTGCTTGCATAAAGATAGGTGAATATACACATAGACATATATACACACACTCCTGTACCTGCTAGTGTAAAAGAACTTTTCAAGATAATACAACTGAAATTAGTATGAAGACTATAGAAGGAAAAATTACATAGGAGGCTACAATCTCACTAGTATAGTGTTGGTATAAAATAAATAAGAATGACTGACAATATCAAAAGGAACTGCAGGTATAAATTGTGTTGGGAAGACTTTAAATACACTAAAGTGCTATGCTAGGTAATTGCAGTCCCTGTTTAGCAAGATATTTTAAAAAGCAGCCTTGAAGAATTTATTTTTTATTCCTTTGAAAGGATTTTTGACCATGCATTTTGGGGTTTTTGGTAACAAATAAAGTTTTGTTTCAAAACTATAGCTCTTGACTCAGGTTTTCTTTGGTGATTTTTTTCCCCCCTCTTCCTCCAAATTTTTGTTTGTGTGGCATCCTGCATTTTTTTCTATGAGAAACCTTCAACTGTTGGTACCAGGCTGTGCTTCTATCATTTCATGTTTTCAGTACAACACTGCTTTGTTGAACCTATATATAGTTAGTTATTTCTATGTATAATTTTAATAGGCAAAGAAACCTCTTGGTCTGTAGAGGTGCCATGAAGCACATGCAATTCAATGGCAGTGTTTTATTGGATTCAGCTTTTGAATCAAGTTCAGTACCTTCACATTCTTCACAAGTGACTTAAATATGCCAGTTGACTTGGGCACATACAGTGTTAGGCAGTCTAAAATTGTTGCATGGCAGATTTAGTGGGAGATTTAAGTATATGTAGTAGATTTTAACATCATCTAGATAGCTTGAGAATATCTAGATATCACAGGATATTCAATATAGGGTTTTTATTTTGTTTCCCTTTATCCATTTCTTTTTATACCTTACCTATGTAAAATTCTTATTTTGTTTCATTATTTCTTCTTTGTCTCTTTTCCCTATGTGATCTTTGCCTGATTTTTTTTTTTTTTTTTTTTTGCAGTTGAGCAGGCTGCTTTATAATTGCAGTCTCCTGAAGTGCTTGTTATTCTTTCTAGTGCTATTTATATGGCGGTCCTGGCTTGATCTTTTTGCTTTGCTGCCCAGGTGCTAAATAAAAATTAATGTCTGTTCCTGTATTTCTGTAGCTGTGTGCTCTATGGTGCTGCTGAAGAAGACCATGAAAACAGCTGTAGTATTTGGCATAAGTCTGACCAGGAAATGTTTTCATGTGATTTTGGCATGCTTTCAGCACTGTGAGATAACATGGGAATTTCAATAAAACTGTGTCATTATTATTTGCTTCCTGTCAGAAGTACCGGAACTGCCGTTGATGTTTGTTAGGATGCCCCTCTTTTGTGATTTCTAGCAGAGTGAAAAAACAGGGCTGAAGAGAAGCAGGCATCTGGAAGCAGTGATCGTGGGACTCATAGGTCTTTGGAATTTAGAGGCCAAGCTCACATTAACATTTGTTGTGCCCTAGAAATTAATCTGTGCATGTAACTATTAAATTTCCAAGGCTCAAGCAGCATTACTGCTTTTTAAAAATATAGTGTTAAGGCATATGCAAATGCTTTTAGTCTTTGATGGTTTTCATATTGTGAAAAAGCTTACCCTTGATTTTTTTGAGCACCATCCACCTTCTGGATGGTCAGAAATTTCTGCCTCTGAAAATTCATGTCTTGCCCAAAGCTGTGGAGGGAAAGGGGCAGTCTGCCTTCACAACATATTTATATAACAATGGTTAAAAGACCATAAACTGATCTTGGTCCATATCTTCCAGCCCTCCCAATAGGAGGGATCTCTCTCAAGTCAGGCATTTGCTGGACCAAAGCTCTCATCATAGAGCTATTACATTTATTACTGAAATGCAAGTCCCTGAAGCCCTGTTGTTGGTTTTGGTGAGCTGCATGATGGTCTGGAAGTCTGAGATGTGTCCCTGTGCTGCTTGTTTCTGAAGGCTCTGCTGCACTCAGAGAAGTTATGCTGCTCAGTGGGCATACTGAGAGACCTAGTTCTTTAGCAAAGAAGTGAAATGTAAGTTGTGAAAGAAGAGCTGAACTCCAAAAAAAAAGCATTGCATTATTTCCAGGCATCTCTTTTCTGTCCAGCTAGGTCTTTGAATAGACCAGTGCGAATTTCTGATATCAGGGGAGCAAGAAAGTCACAGGTGCATCAAAGGATGGAAAGAAAACTAGAGGTGATTACAAAAGGTGATTCTGATCACATAAAGCACTGGAATTACAGATGGCTTGCTGAGCACTGTTTAATATTACTTTATAAAATGAGATTGTTTTATGTATTTGATCAAGAGTATCAGAAATCTATAGAAACAGATGCGGAATACATCTACCAAAGTGCCCAAGCTACTGTTAAGATTATTTTGCAAAATTTGTAGGGCAGCAAAATATTATCTCTGTGGTGAGATTGATCTTTCAGGGAAAATAGTAATACTGCAAAACAAAGAATTTACTGCAAAATGGGATTTATTCAGCATTTTTACAGGCAGAAGACTGATTGCATTAAGGGTTTGTTATTGGTAAATACCAGGAGAAACAAGCAAGAAGTAATGAAGCACAATAAAGTCTTCTGTATCCTCTGAAGTGGAACAAGAAAAAAAAAGGATAAAAGCAGGATACATAGGGAGCTGGAGGAATACCTGCTCAGGGTTTGGATATGTAGTATCTTTTGAATCCTAGTGAACTTAATTCATTTGGCTCCAGTTTACTATTTGGAGATTCCTGGGGTGGCAACTGTGGATGTTCAGCTTTTACAGAATGGTGACAGCCCACCTCTGCTCTGCCAGTTAAATTGGGCACAAGTTTATATGATATTGAAAAAGACCTGAAGAGGTTGAAACCCCCTTATTCATCTAACTAGAGATCAGAGCTAATTTGGAACATAAAGACAGGCAGGATTTCTCTTTCACAAAATGAACTGGGAGTTGCTACTCTGTGTACAAGTGTGAAGGTGTGTTCATATTCTGTAATGTAGCACCAGAATTTATTGCAAACTGAAATGACTATTTTTTGTGTAACTGAAATATATATATGTTTCTTATGGATGCAGGAATGGTTCAAATCAGTGGGCTCCCAAAATATATAGATTAAAACCACGAAATTGTTTAGGGAATTCCCCGTTCACTTTGTACACATGACATGAAATTAGTGAGAGCACTGCATTACTTGAACAGCATTTTGGTGACAGAAGCCACTTTGGAGAGGGAGAATGTGTCTTCTTCCCACCCCAGCCAAGTGTTAAGACAAGAGTAGTTCAGTCCAGTAGTTCCCAAGAGAAGTTAAGACCACAATGGAGGCTAGAATCTCCTTTCCTGTAGGGAAGGGAAGAATAATTGTTGAGCATAGCTGCTTTAGCATAAATTCCTTGAATTATATGATAGCCATTTTAAATTTCTCTTCCTACTGGTTAAAAAAGGTTGCTGAAGTGTAGCCAATGTACCAGTTTAGTCCACTACTAAGGGGAATGGTTTATCAGAAACTGGAACAATTAAAAATGTCGCACTTTCCTCCTGCCTTCTGTTGCTGGATTTTTAATTTTACAGTGGTATTTTCTGTGTAATTCTCTGGGTAATTGCTATGTGAAAAACATACAAAAAAATCAATACTGGAGGCACCAGATGCAGAGGAAGAGACGGAGTAATACGGGTAATGTATTGGTATAATTTTAGACACTGATTGAAGGATAAGGAAAAGCTCTGCTAATCTTTCAGATTAATCTTCAACAGATGATAATCTTTAAATTGATGTTATGTTTTCATTCTTTTTATGTTTCATATCTCAATATTTTAGAAATGTTTATTAGATTGTTAGGTTTTCAACAGTCAGTGATAAATGACAGATGCTTGGATTCATACAGCTTCAGAATGTGTGGAAGGGTACTTTGTGGAAGTGGGTTACCTCTTGTACTTATTCTGAAAAACGTTTGAATTCACATTTAACATCAGGAATCTGAATACCCTCATCAGGTTAACCATTACTGAAAGTGGGCTTGCTGTCGTGGGACACTGAATGTTCTTAAGCCAAAGCTGGGTGCATTTATCCTGCTTAGGAAAGCCAAACTGGCTGTCAGAGCAGGCCACTGAATTGCATCTCCCCGGTTCCGCGGCTGCTCCGTGGCTGTTCCGGGGCGCTCTGCGCTCGGCTGGCGTGGCAGATCTGCTGCCCTCGCTGGGAGGGGGATGCACTGCAAGGAGAGAGCAGACGGTCCGGGTGCTCCTCACCGAGGGGCACGGAGGGACAGAGTTACTTGTGGCTGGGCTGTCCCGCTGAGCGGCGCCGCTTGCCGTGCAGTGAGCTCGGCCCCATCTGGGCTCAGAGGGACAGGAGGCTGGGGCTGCTTGGTGCCAATGTTTTCCCCTGGCTGCCTTCCTGGAGCTGTGGTCCAGGGCCACTGTTCTGCTGGCAGAAGCTTTCCAAAACTGGGGTCAAATCTGGCTTGCAGATTATCCATCTGAATTTCCTCCCAAGCAGCACAGCGCTCTGAAGGATAGGGATGGTTCGATCTTGCATGCAATCAGAAAGTGTACCTAAGTGTAAACTCTGTGAAGGGAGTAGATAAGAGTAAATTTTTCCTCTCGTTCCACAGTAGTTATTTAAACTTGACAGGTGGGGTAGTGCATATAATATTACAGTTCTGTTACATAATTTGAGTGAGATAAAAATCAGAAAGGGTTACTTGTGTTCTTAGATGATTCCTGGTCCTGTGTCATCTGCAAGTGAGACATGTTACCATAGACATACTCTAAAATTTCAGTAGTATTTTTGTGTTTGAAATCGTAGGACAAAAATTACACCTCTGAATAGTTAACAATTTATAACTCTTTTTAGTTATGGAGAATATAGTGAACCCTGTAGTTGCTCCTAGGTTTATCTCAATTTAACTGTAACATAATATTTAAGCTTCATAGTTCCCCACTGGCTAGGTTTTTTTTTTCTGTTGGTTACTTAAGAGTCTGAACCATGACTTCCTGCTAGAATAAAATAGGAATGAAGACTTCTTGCTGTAGGTCTAAATTTTAACTGGGGAATTGGAGCAGAACAGCCACTAAGTGAAACTGCTCTAAACCTCTGCCATAGAGGACATAACCTCTGTTTCTTCCTCAGCTGTCAAATAGAGTGCCCTAGTTCCTTTTTCCTTTGTATGTGGTTTCCCTCTGATGTAGTTTTTACTAACAGGTACTTTATTTCAAAATATTCGGAGCTGACTTCTATCTTATTGGATGCTTAGGAGCTTTTATGAATGTCTCCATAAAAATATACGGTATATCTGTAAAATGGATAAATCTGCACTCCGCTGTAATGTTTTAAAATTGGAAACTGTGTACACACAAAAAATGTGAT
This sequence comes from Promerops cafer, assembly GCA_013398275.1. NCBI lineage: Eukaryota > Metazoa > Chordata > Aves > Passeriformes > Nectariniidae > Promerops > Promerops cafer. Next base: position 1,263,095 of record VZSE01005712.1, on the reverse strand, counting down.
TAGATAGAAAATTGTCCTTAAAACAGAATATTTCTATGTAGTTTGCGAATCTAATGGCACTACTGAAAAATATTAGGCTCTTTATTAATCTGTGGGTTTATAAAGTAATTTAGGAAGGATAAGAGAAAATATTAGCTAGCTGTGGCAGGAAGACTTCTCATGCCATAGATTCAAAGATGGTTTAGATCAGTGTCACTCTAAATATTTTGTAGTAATAATCATTGTATTGATGTGATGTGTCTGTTCAGCTGCTAACGAGCAGCTATGTCATGAAAACAGCTTCTCCAGTTGTCATTCTTGGGGATGCTTCCAGCAACACTGGAAGCTGTGGAAAGGTCATAGATGAGGACGCATTTCCAGTTGGTGGTGGAGTGTGGGAGAAAGAAATGTAGTTCTTGTATGTAGCTGTACATATTCTGCAAAAAGAGGGATTCCATTCTGTTCACAAAATTCTTATTATATTGCACTATTGAGGTTTTATGTAAACGTAATTATTTCTTTAGCACTATGGCAGAGTATGGATGAGCCAGTTGATAATTCTGTGCCATATTATGACTGTCCTTAAAGTCAGATAATTGTAAATATAAAACATTTAAAATTACAGTGCAGTTCTTAAAAGATTATCATTATCACTGCATTGAATTTTGTGTACATTTATGTGAGTTTTATGGATGAAAATAATAGATGCAAGAGATGTTTTAGAATAATAGTGATTAGTAGTTTGATCTGCTATTTATTTATGGTAGTACATCACCCAGGAGGTACTTAGTTGAGTTTTTAGATAGCCTAGGTAATTGTTTCTAACTGGTTTCAAACTGTTTCTTTCTGCTTTCTGTGGGTGTAAAATGAAGTCCTTTACGAGATACATTGAGACTGGAAGAAAAAGTGGGGGGAGGGGAAGCTCATTTTACATCTTGGTAATTATATCATAAAATGCAGCTATGGAAGAGACCTAATTGCTATGTGACTGTTGCCTGTATCTTGCTGTGAGCATAAGAGAAAGCTGTAGAAATTATGGCTGATACAGATATCATTGGAAAGGAGATCCCACCTACTGAGGAAATCCAGTCATCTCTAATGTGCCAAATAATTATGCAACCTGCACATGGTAACAAACTGAAATCTCAGTAAAACTAGGGTAATGTAAATTGAAACAGGGAATAATTAATGTATTAATGCCTTTTATGCCTACTGTGCTCATCTAGTAATCAGATTATTTTGTTAAATATAATTAGAATTGTAAAAAGAATAATTATATTATAAAGCTAACTTTACCAGAAATTTGAAAAGAAACAAAATTGCTGAAGTGAAGCAAATTGTAGATTATTTATTTTCACCTGTCCTTGTAAAATAGAAGTGTAATTTTTAGGTATGCTTCCTTCATACTGAATTGAAAAAAGTTAATAGGAGGGGAGGGAATCAGGAAATCAATATAATCAGAAATAACAGCAATATGCATGTTAGTCATCTACTCAAGTAAAAAAAAATGGTGTGCTTCTGATTATAAAACCTGAAATTAAGGCAAATTTCCATAACCATAATAAAAGACAAAAAGATGAATTATTACTGTTGAGGCAAATGGATATTGAATGCAACCCATCCCCAGAGAAAGCAATACAGAATCATTTTTGGAGTTGAATTCTATGAAACAGTAATTTTCTTAGCTTGTAAAGCCTTTTTCTTTTTGCTCATAGTTTTGATACTGCTTAAGAAAATGACACCATTAAAGGTAATTAATTTTAGCAAGGGTTATTTCAATAGTCTACTCTGCTGAACTGGATCAAACTGTCTCCAGCACGGCCCTGCCTGTAAACATTACAAAGTCAGGGGCCAGGTCCAGGTAATTATCTTGGGGTAAGACTTTAGTCCAGTAATGCTACTTTTGGACCTCGTTTAGTGAGTGAAGTAGTTAATATCTTTGTTGCTGCAAGTTTGGTATAGATTTATGTTTTTGAATGTTCAGTCCTGGGTGTTGATTTAACTTTGTGTCATTTAATCAGCTCAGTCTGATTGAATGGCTGTGTGTGTTACTTTTGGTGAGTAAGGTGGTAAGCTCTCCTGAGAGGTTCTTCCTATCTGGAGCAGAAAAAGATAACCTTGTCCTGTAGAAAATACCAAGAGTGCATCTCCTTTGCATTAATACAAGGAAAAGCAAACATTAAGACCAAATCCGCATTGAAAAAATTCGCCCTAAACTTAAATATTCTTGAAAAAATAGATTTAAACTAGAATCTTAGGGAAGAGTGTTTGGAGATGGCTCAAACCTTTGCATCTATGTCATCTGTTTGTTGGCATATGCAGTTTGTTTCCTGTAGGTTATAGATCAACTTGGTAACAGACTCTGTGCTGACCTTAAGAAATACTTGATTAAAGTGACCCAGAAGTATTTTTTTTTGTGACAGGAAGATTTGGACTGATGTTCATCTATAGTGGAAATGCAGTAAATAACAGTTCTCATTTAGCTCAGTTGTGTCCTGCTTAGTCTGTGTGAAACAGCAGTGATTACTTTTCTTTCAAAAAGTTTCCACGCAAGGTCTTCTGTTCCTCAAACATTGCTGATTTTAAAAATTGGCTTTATCTTTCACCTGCATAATATGCAGATTAAAAGGAAGAAAGAAATGTACTCAGACATTTAAAAACAAACAAATCAACCCCCTAAAAACTCCCACTTTAATTGCTAGTTTTCAGAATTTAGCAAAACTTACATTTTTTCATTTGCTCTCGTGAAATACCAGGATTCTCATCTGGTACAGTATCTAGCACCTTAGTCAAAGCACTATTGTTACAGAGCAGATAAGATTAAAAAAAAGTCTTTGGGTTTGATGAAAACCTGCATGAACATTGAGGGGAAAAAAGCCAAAGTTACCATAGCAACCACCAGTGCTTTAGAAAATAGCTGAGTAAAAAGAGCAGAAATGTAACAGAAAATATGAGGGCCATTTCATAAAGCATTAAAAATAAAAATGAAATTTAAGGCAAATATGATTATTGCTCAGCTTTTATCTTAGAAATCCCTGATAAGCAGCAGCTTGTCTTTTTTTAAAAATAGGACCACTGTTGATAAAGTTTTAGTGTTTAGTCCCCATTAAACCCTATTAAGGAGATACTTTTGTGAATTTGATTAAAAATGATTGAAAGTTTTATGAGTTGTTTTTGTTGGGGTTTTTTTCTTACCTATTTTTTTTCTCTGCAAATGGTTTTCTGAGCAACTGCAGTCTTAATTTATGCAGAAGAGTGGGCTCTGAAAATGTCCTTTATGGTATAAACATGACCAAAAGTTCTACTAAAAAATGTAGTCCCACAGTGGCACTACTGTGAGTTCCTCATGGGAGCAGCTGATCACGGAGCACTGCCCTTCAGGACAGGAGTGACAAAGGCAGCTTTAAAATTCATGGACATAAAAATTTCAGGAAACAGCTACATTGATAAGTTCAGGGGTGTGAGCTGCCCATTCATAGCATCTTTACTTAAAATAATAGGTACAGTCTGTCACCTGTGCCTTTGTATCTGAACCTATTTTCTGATATCAGCTATTAACTTTAAAGGCTGAGCTTTCATACTTCTTTTGTCTTTTTGAATGGAGTCAGCATTCTGCAGTGCATTGGTATTGGGTAAGAAGTCTGGTGTTTTGCCTATATATTGCTTCATAGTTGTGCAGAATTAGGTTTTATGTGGGTGAGGATCAAATGTACATGGGATAAAATGGGATAATCTTTTCTTTCCTAGTTCCTGTGTAGCCATTGTCTTAAATTTGATCTTAATCCTCATAAAGCAAAATGGCCCATGTTAGAACCTTAACCAAGTAAGAAAACTATGAAAAAAATCACTTTAATATTCTGTCCTGAAAAACTGCTACATATGAGGATTGAAACAATCTAAAAGCTGGAGTACAAGAAGGGAAACAACAAACACTTTATCCTTTCTTTATAATACAGTCTGATTCAATTCTTGCCTTCTCTTCAAAGGACTGTGTTGTGTGCTTGGCTGCAGCACAGTTATCCTCTCCCATTGCTAGAAGATGATTCTGTGTGCAGTAGGAGATGGTACTTAACTGTCCTAGACAGAGCTGTAGCCTGGGGCTTTGCGTGCATGTCAGAGCAGTTCTTACTGGCATCTGTTTCATTTGGAAAAAAGGCATTGTTTCTGAGCAAACAGACTTTGCTTATTTTATAAACCACTGCGAAACAAAAGTATTTTCCTCTCCTCTGGTCTCATGGAAGTTTATAGAAGGGTAAAAAAAGTCTTGTGTCATTCCCCAAAGTCTTCTGTGCATCCAAATGAAACACTTGTGATGAGTTCTGTATTGTAAAGTGGGTACAGCATTTTTTCTCCTTTGCTGTTGTCAGAGTTACAAATACACGTCTGTATGGAAGTGAGAACTGAAACTGATTAAGTTGAAATAATGAAATAATGAATTTTGTAAGAAAGGTGGTGTGAATTTCTGTAAATGCTTAAGGTCCCTTCTCTGCAAAATTCACATGGAAGATCTAGAGGCACTTTGGCACCGATCTCTTGTATAGTTGCCTCATATAAAAACGTTCTTCTCCAGATCAAATGCATCAGGCTTCTTACTCCAGTATGTGAGTTCTTCCCTAGGAATAACTAGGAAAAGGATGCATTCTGGACAAGATCAGTTTAGTGTTTCAACACAAGCCTTACGTGGCATATTTAATTAATTGTTGTCTATTATCGGGTTGGGGTTTGACCTGATAAAGTTTTCCAGTGTAGCTGGACTTCAAGTTGTAGTTTTGTGCTGGAGCAGTGGATTATAAAGCAGCCAGGTAATGAGCACAAACTGTGGTGGAACAGCCTGGAGCCAGGACAGAGGCAGTGGAGGTGCTTGTTCTGCTGCAGCTGGACTATGTCACAAGTGGTTGCTGCTGCCTGATGAGCAGTCCTGCAGGCAGAGCCATTTGCACTGTGTCCCTACCTCTGCCAGGGGTTTGATTCAAAAGTCCTGCAGAAATCTTCCAAATCTCAGTGTGTGGCCTTGTTACCACCTAACAATCTGTCCAGACTCTGGAGTTTATGTATGGTATACTCTGACAAGGTACTGTTGACATGTACTTTGAATTTGAAACTCATAAACACCACTTTACGAAACAGTTTTCTGTGACATCTCTGTTAAAGTTCCTGCAGAACTTAATACAAGCAAAGTAAGTATTGTTGTCTTGCATTTTTTGTGCTGTGTTTTTATAGATGTGTGGAAACTTAGCAGTGTAGTGCTATTAGTGGGTTGTGGAGGCTTGAAACATTATATTGTGAGAAAATGCTGTCTGTCACTAATGTCATGAGGTAGGAACACAACTGACTGACCTCTGACTATTTTGGTAGATGAAACTAAACCCCACTAGGTGGTGCAAGTAAATAAACCACCTTGCAAAATACTTCTCTCCAGATGAATAAACTTGGGGAAAGGGTGTCTGTCACCAAATTAAAATATATTATTTGATTGTTTGCTTGGGTTTTTTTCATTTGTAGTTTTGTAAAATAGTTATTAAAATTTAATATTTAATGCTGTCTTAGTCTGGTCTGTTCCACATAACAGTCTTCCTATGAGCTGACTGAGGCATTTCCAGGCTTGGCATCTGCTTCGAGTATTCCGTCTCAGGATCTCTCTTGTTGCAGTTTATCCTATGCAGTTTGTCCTGTGTTTCCCTTTGGGTTTGCTTACCTTTATAGCTCTACTGCATACATACAGTCAAAACTACTTGTTTGTTCAAAGTAAAGATTTCAAACAGTAAGTTACAGTAGCATACTGTCAATTTACAATGCAGTGAATAGAGTTTCAGTAGAAAATAATTTTGACATATCATGGTTAGTCTGTCGTATGTGGTTAGTCTGTAAGAGTTAATGTGTATGTCAAAGAGATCAGTAGTTCTATAATGTTTTATTTAGAAATAAACAAACAAACAGAAAACCACAAAACAAAACTCCACATTTTCATTGTACTTTTCATTGTACTCCTGAGGTGACTATAATAGACCCTTACCAGTTTATGTTGTGCTTTGCTATGCCACTGTCTTAAATTCAGCCTATATAACCTTCCTCTGCTCTCCTCTGAAAACACCTCCTGTGCAATGGTGGTTTTACTGAAGATGCAGTGGCCCATACATGGTCAACATATTTTTATAGCCATAAGATCAGTAGCAAAAGTTTTTGAATAGCAACAAACTGCACATTCTTGAGGTAAGTGGGAGACCCCAGGAATTTCTACCTGTGGAGAGCCATCAGCACTCTCATTTTCTTGTCAGTAACCGTATTTTACCAGAGTTTATATGGCTTCCCTGTAGGCTGCAGGCTGCCAGCTCTTCGGGGAAGGCAGCGGCGCTGCCCGACGCTGAGCAGAGCCCTGCGTGTGCTGAAGGGCAGGTGCTGCCGCGAGTGCCGCGGGCTGCTGAGCGATCGGCCCGACGGAGCCGCGCTGCTGCTGCTGCTGCTGCTGCTGCTGCTGCTGCTGCTTGCCCTCGGCCTCCCTGAGCGCGGCGCGTCACTAAATACTGCGTCTGTAATGCAGGGCTCTGTAATGAGAGAAACTGCCATCACTGAGCAGCTCTCTAGTGAAAGTTGAGTGTATTACTGTGCAGTATATTTACTGAAAAGGAAATTTCTTATTTCAGAGTGACTTAGGTATTCATCAGTTGGGATGGGCCTGTGTGCTGCATTCATGCGAGTGTTGACAAATGCAGCAGAATCAGAGTTTTGGGTCGGGGTTTTGGTTGGGGGTTTTTCTGTTGGTTTTTTTTAATTTTTGCTGGGTTTCTTTTTCTAGGAAATAAGACATTGAAGTATAAAAAGCTTATGCACATGAAATCTCAGTTGACTAGCAGCCATAAGGAATATATACACCAACCACAAAAAGTTGACACATACTCTGAGTTTTGCAGTAAGATTCTGTTGTACTGTATAGCCTCTACAGTGTACACATAGAAAAATTGCAACAGAGATATTAGTCTTAAAATGCAGAAAGAAAATATTTTTTTCCTTTGTTTCCTTGGGCAGAGGAACAGCATACTCAATATCCATCATGCACTTTTGGCTTTTACTAACTCCAAACCCAGAGTTGAACTACATGGTGATGCAATTAGAAGGGCCTCATGGTACGTCTATTAAAATACTTTGATATTCCTGCTCTACAAAAATCCAGTGCCAATGGTTTTGGTTACTTATATTGTAGTAGTTTGTGGGAGTCCCACTTTCGAGTGAGGATCCACTGTAGCTAAGCAATGAAAATCTACAAGAAATATACACACCTTACACCATGGTGTTCCTATTCAAAGTACTCTAACAGTTTTGGTGACAGGTACATTGAACATTCATGAAAATATGAGAGAAAATGGGTGATTTAAAAAGGAAGTTTGTTTTCCACTGAACATGTAAAAAAACATGAAGTTAAAAGGTACAAGACAATGTAAACTCTTTACTGGACTTCATATATTTGATAATGTAGCATGTAAAATTCTTTAGAAAGAAATCTTTCAGCTCTTGCCTGCTTTGTGCTTCTCTTAATTTGGAGTTTTTTTCTTTAGCATATTACTGTGTAATTGGAGTTGTTCCACTGTTTCTCTAGCTGTTACTTATTCCATCTGAAGGTGTCAGAAGAGAAATCTGGCTTCATTATATCTGCTAAATAAACTTTTAATTTTTGCTTTAGTTTCAAAGTTGCCTTTTATGCATTCGTGTCTCCACACACAGCCACACATACATATATATATTTGTTTGGGATTGTGAAAGACCTTGCAAAAGCATTGGAGAGTTTGTTCTTTTTCATAAGGTGCACTGAGAGGCTGAAATTCTAAAAACTGAGTGGCAGATTGGCATTGTGATATTTTCTGCTTTACACAGCCTCTTGGTGCTGGTATCTACTGATAATGTACACTTAACATTCGATTTACTGATATAATGTTCTGTAGATTATAAACGTTTACAGAAAATTTGACTTATAAATAATGGAAGAACCTACCATAGAAATAAGATAAAGACTGAGATTAGGCTAAAAAATACTAGGCCTCCAATCTCAGTTGAAGTTATGAATCATTTTCGTGTATTTCTTTTGTTTAAAAAGAAATAACATGGAACAATCCTTTGACAAAAGAGTGGATTTGCTATTTTTTTCTGTTTTATTTGTGAAAGTAAAGCCAGGTGAACCCATTTGCTGTATGTACTCCACTATTGTAAGACAGTCCTAGAGAATCATGGTCAGCTTAAATTTGGGCATGACTGAATACTGAAGATTTAATTTTAAAAGTTTAAGTCTCATTTTCAAAAATATTTAATACTAGTCTTCGTTAGACATTTTTGTTAGTGTAATAAGTCTACTAACATAATTTTACTGTCAGCTAGGTCCAACCCATATAGATGCTGTTGAAAAATGTGCTAATTAATTTTTTAGGAACTTACATTTCATAGAAGTAGCTTTTACTTTTTTGCATTATAAAAAAGGTCTTTGATGATTGCTTAAACATTGCTTGGCATTTACCATGCTGCAGAATTGATATGTAAATAAAAGCAAACTTTGTAAATAAGCTTTTCCCTATTAAAATGGTTTTATCTCTTTACTCTTGCAGTAAGATAAATCTGTACAGAGAATTTAAGGTAACTGAGAAGAAAGAAAGGGGAGGGACATGCCTGTAGCCCTCAGAGCTGTTTGTGTTCCTGTGCTAGCCTTGTCCCTGGGAGACTGCAGAGAGAAAGGGTGCTGATAGCCTGTGGCATGCTCTGAGCTGCTGCATCTGTCCCTTCCCAGCAAGAGGGGGTGAGGTAATCGGAAATCTGGACTTGGTGTCTCAGATGCCACATTTTGTGTCAAGTATTTGGATTGGAAACCACCTGTGAATATTAGAAGTTTGGCTTCTCCATCCTATTGCTTGGCTTTGCAGCTAGGAATGACTTGCAAATCCAGATATATGTCTTGTGTAGGTATAGGTGACAGGTACTGTAATTAGTGCAGCACTGAACTGAACACAAGGACATAAAGTCCCTCTTTATGTCCCTCAGGCCTCAGACCTAGTGGCTTGCTTGGATAGGCAGGGGAGTTCCCAAGTTTATGTGCCTGTTGGGAGGCTGGCAAGTGGCATGCCATGTACTTGACCCAGGATAAGTATGATTTGCTGCTTCTGCTTTTGTTCCTGGAACTGAAATTGTATGGGCTTAAAGGCTATAAAGTTTGTAAAGTCACTGAACTTAATATTGAGCACTCTGGTTAGTATACAGTAGTTTGTGGTGGACAGGAGACAAGTCCTTTTTGGTTCTAATACTATGAAATAAGTGAGGACAGAAAGGCAGACCATAAAATACTAATATGAAGAAAAAGGATGACTACAAACATTAATAGATTCTTTGTTCAACATCAGCAGATTCAGTAACCAGCAGAACCTTGGCCTCAGGGAATATAATGTCTATATGTTTGTATTAGAACTGGAGGTTTCCTCTGCCATTAACAAGAACAAACAAACCAGAATGCAGACAATAGTAGTACACAAGTCATCTATAAATAAAAGAAAATCATGGTCCCAGAGAAAAGACTGATAAAAATCTTAAGAGCTACATATTTTCCATGCAGCTTTCTATGAAGCAAAGCCCTTCTAAAGTGGTTAGCAATATATTGTTACATAGGTACATGCACTGACAGGAGAATAAAGCATTTACTGCTGGCTGACTGGAATGCTACTCAATTCTGTCTGCTGTGGCCACTCTTAGGACCCTTAGAGTTGGCTACAGAGAAGAACAGCACTGGTGAAAAAGGGGAAAACAGTTGATTAAATTTTGTAGTATGGTGTTGTGCAGTTCTTTGTTGTGTCTTGGTTGTCTGCATTATGGAAATGTGTTACTGATCATGTTGTAGCAAAAAAGATCAAAAGGAACATCTAGTATTCAGGAGAGACATGATTGCACAGTAAACCATTTCTCAAAAGCCCAGAACTGTAATTTTTATGATTAATTTTCTGAGCACCTAGAGAAATGTTTCAAGAAAATCTGGGTCTATTACTGGTGCCAGTATATGCTCTTTTATACACTTGTAGATAGAAGTACAGTGGGTGTCTTTCCTTGTAAGGTCCTATCCATAGGGGCTGGGGTCTGGCAGGAGGATCAGCAGCCCTGCTGTAAAGGACCTGGAGGTGCTGATGGGCACCACTGCCATTTGCCATCAATAAGACAAACTGCCTTCTGAGCTACATGAGGAGGAGTCTAATCAGCAGATTGAGCAATACTGTTATCATTTCTCTTTGATGATGCTGAAGCCCTACCTGAAACACTGTGTCTGGCATTTGGCCTTCCCCTTCAATAAAGATTTTGAGAGGAGTTGCCAAGATGGTGAGGGCCAAGGGCACACGTCCTGTGAGAGAGGTGGTTGAGAGATGTGGGCTTGCTTGCCCTTGAAAGGCAGAAATGTAATAGCAGGCTGAGCTGTTTGGAATGCAGTCACAGAGGTGGTTAAGGTAAACTCTTCTTGTGGTAGCAGGAGGCATTGGCTGTGGCTTGGGAGGTTCAGGTTGTGCATGAGGAGAAATGTTTGTAAAGAAGAGTGAGTTAGCACAGAGAGGTTGTGGAGGTTGTGAAGATTCAGCTGGGCAAAGCCGTGGCTGACCTGACCTCGTGTTGGGAGGCTGAACCAGATGGTCTCTGAAAGTACCTTAGAAACAAGACTTCTGTAATTCTGTGTGGTTTCCTCCCTTGATGGACTGGAGTAAAGGGCCAAAAGAACAAAATAGGAAGCTGGAAATGAAGGGAGTAAAGTAAAAGGCCTGAGGATGGTTTTGGGCAGACAACAGGCAGAGAACACTGCTACTCTGACAGATCCGTGTACTGAACTAAGCAGTCTCATGAGAAATTATAGCTGGATAGTACATTATGTGACTCATGAACTGAAAAAATAGAAATAATACTGTAGGTGTAGAAATATTGGGACTTAAGATATGTGTATTATGGGGGTTTTAGAAGGTGCTTGTTGAAAAGTGTAACAATACAAACCAATACAGATACATTATTTAGTTTGAATATGTACAGGAAGGAACAGTGGTATTAAACATAAAATGAACTTTGCTATAAAGACTAATTGCGGCCACTAAATAATGGAACTGCTATCCTGGCACATTCCCAGGTTAATTCTTTGATTTAAAAACATCTTCCTACTGATTTTCCTGACTTGCAGTGCACTGGAAGGTGGTGTTGAATTGTTCTACATAAAGATCAGGCACTATGGATAAACTTCTAGTTGTGAAAAATTAATAAGTGTGCTTTATCCAGCTGAAAGTATAATTCCAACATGTACTGGTAGCAGTATTTAAACTGGTGGCATGGGAGGATTTGGACTTTCTTCTTTGAGATTCCTGTGAAATTCAGTCATAGGTTTCCAGACACAGAGCGATAATTAATAACCTGTGTGGTTTTTAACCACTCTTGGAAACATTTCCCATGCAATTAGGAGGGAATGGATTCAAGGGGCAAATTTGCAGCCTTGGTTCTAAGGACAACACATACGCACTTCAAACTGGATGAAATGTTTGCTCAGTGAGGTGGGCAGTGTTGTCTTTTGACTGGTTTGAAGCATCAGTAGAAGCTCCTCTGATATTGCTGGACTTGTCTTTATAAACATGCCCCAAGTTTGGGAAATTTGGCACTTGTACTCTCTTTTTTCCCCTCACAAAACCTGCCTGTTGTGAGAATGAATTAGCATTAAGCAATGAGCACCTGCTTTTAGCTGTGGACTCAAATGGTGATTTTCAATGATAGAGGAGAGACTTAGTGGGTCTTTTTATCTCCAACTTTTGATTAGCATTTTGTGCTTCAGCAGCATCATCATGTGGAAGTTTTAAATGAATTCAAAAGAGATTTTCTAATTTACCTAAAATGTGGATTAGTTGAGATAACAAAATGAAGCCCTATAGGTCATGTGGTTTCCAGTAGCAGGAAAGTCAGTTCTGCTTACTTAAGCAAATATTCTTTTTAATTCCTTCCCTCTGTCTTGCCTCAGAATAAAAATAGGAGCAGGCAGAACAGAGAATCCCTTTACCAACATTTTTTTACAAAAGTCATTGGCTAGAAAGAGGAGAGAGACAATACTGGTCAGCCTGTGTTAATACACACTATAGATTTCTATTACCTCTTTTTAGGATCGTAGGATGGCTAAGAATATGTGGCTTGACAAAGGTTAATCACCTGAAATTCTTCACATAAGAAATTGTGTGGACCACAGAAAGACAGAGGAAACATTTGTTGCAGTCAATTTTTATTCAGTTTATGAACTCAATGTGTCTGGCAGACTCTGGGAACACCAGCAGACCTTCTTGTGATCAGGTCCAAGAGAAAGTGCTGTGCATTCACAGACTCCAGGTATTTTTTAAACTCCAGGAATAAGTCTGTGTAACTAGTTTGGGTTAAAATCTTTCACATTTATTTGAAAATAAATGAGAAGATTACAGAAAGTATTTTGCATTTCTGATCTGTAAGATGTTTTGCTGCTTTATTCCACAGAAATATCTCTCTGTAAAGGCCAGCAAGCTGAAGTAGTTAATTTGTCTTCACAATGCAAGTCAGTAGCTTCCTTCTTCAAAAAATTATAAAACTGATTGTGTCTAACACTGATTTAGTTTTTCATCACATCAAAGGTATTTTTGTTGTCAATTTATTTTTTTCCTTTATCTCCATATTCTATTGTTCATTTTTGTGCAATCTTCCTTTGAAGCTGTCTTTGATAGTCTGCCATCTGCTGCAGTAGGTGCTGCAAGCATTACTGAGTGGAAGTCACAGCATTTGTGGGTTAGAATCTTGGCTATATCTGTGAAATGCCTGTACATTTCCACCACAGCCTCCCCCTCTCCTCATCTTTGGATGTGCAGTGGTGGTTTTCCCATCCAAAGACATTCAGACTGCACAGCAGTGAGTGGCAAAGATGAGCGTTAGCGTTGTGAGACAGCCCCGGGAGGTCCCCCAAGGTCAGCCCCCAGCTGCCCACCTACCAAAGCCCAGGACTTGGCTAGTGAAGGAAGTTGTTTGCATTTTAGGTCTTCAGAGGGAGACATCCACACTCACCTGAGCAAAGGTTGCAGCAATAAAATGTACACTTGAGTTTTGACCCTTTAACTAAAGAAACTGTGCCAGGAAGGAGACGTTGTGAGAAGGTTCCCTGGAATGATGATGCTCTCAAGTATTTGCTTCTCTTCTTCGTGACTATCCATGTGGTAAACATTCACGTAGACAAATCTGGCATTCTCTTATAAAGATGAGAAAAGCATTGATGAGCACACTTTTGAGAGAAGAGCAGAGTTAAGCATCATCTCACTTTTTCAAGCACTGGCATTTTCCATGTACCTTAGTGCTTCTGTTGTTTAAACATACCCAGTTCTTAAATATGTATTAAGTTAGGATTTAACAGATAGATCAAGTACCTGGCATCAATCCAAGGTCTAATTCTTAATCTTCTGTACTATGGATATGGTAGATAAATTTTTCAATGGCTAATTTTAAAAACTATTCACTCAAACCCGACATAGTCCATTTCAGCCTCTCTTTAATAGGAAAGCTAATAACTTTTTCTGATGTGGTGCATAAAGCTCTGGTATTTTGTTTTCTTTTTACTGCCAGATGCAAGTGTGTTCATGTATTTAGAGTCAATAAAGCTATCAGTGCTATACACAGGTTTAGATTAATAATTTCAGCCTTTCAGTCTTGGGTGTCAGGTTTAGGCACTGCTGTGTTATTTGCGTCCCTTGGGCATTTGCTGACTGTCTGAGCAGTTGCAATGTTTCTGCTTGGAGCTACTTCTACAAGTGGGACAGCCCATTCCAGCATTTTCATTCACATTATTCAGAAGTCATGCCTCAAACAAGCCAGGCAGCACTTGAGCAGTACAAATTGTTTGTGTCTACAGAAAAGAAAGATGGTGATCCCCAAACCCCTTCTTCTCGTGCATTTTTGTCTCTGATAGCCTTTTGTACCCTGTTCACACTCTGACTTCCAGTTTGTGTAGTTTCCAAGAGAGTTGGTTCCCTATTAGGACTTACTGTCAAGGAACAAGAGTTTCAAGAGAGATGCAGTATTACCTGTACGTGGGTCATAGGTGTGAAATTCTGTGACCTGTCCAAGCCATCAAGTCTAGAGAACATATAAGAAGGAAGAAATAGTAGCCTTAGTCCTGCTGCCTGTTATAATTAGTGAATGTTTATATTAACCCAGAGAACCAGGTTTTATGTTACCTAGACTTTTCTGTCTCTTAAATGTCTTAACAGCCCATTTCTGCCATAAGCAAACCAGTTTGTGATCATGTACTTTTCTCCCCCCTGTATTTTTGTAATACTTGCACGAGATAAAATACATCTCTACCTTAAAGCCTCTGCAGCTATTCTGTGTAGAAGACCATGGGCTGGGTTAGCACTTGTGGGAGAATGTGCCACCTCCTCGTGCTCGGAATTTATTTTTCTTTAGCGCACATTGACTTTCTCCCATAAGAGTGAGCATGCAAATATAAATAACAAATAAGATATTTCACCAAATATCTTGACACATTTTACTGGATTTAGATTCACTTTCCACAGTTTCTGTTTCATGCTCACTTTCCTTCATCTAAGAGCAGTCGCAGTGGCTGTATAAAAATAGCTTTTAAATTGAATTTTTTGAGATCCTCCTCTTCTGCTATCTCTTACTGCTTCCCACTTCTCTTCTGATTTTACATTTCTTGCTAGTCTTCTCTCTGAAAATCAAGATCTCCTTATGCTTTGCATTACCAGCTGTCAGGCGTGATGCCGTATATGCTGATATGCCACTGTGTTAGCTTGCTTTGCCACTGTTGGCAGCACTCTGCTGTCATGCTCAATTGAGACAGAAAGGACTGTTTCTTACTGGAAAATTGATTCATGAAAAACTACCTTTGTTTCTGTAATAGAATTGTTTTAAAAGAAATTAAACAGACAAAGAAAACTGTATTACAACAAATTAGCCCTTAATTTTATAAAGGTTTAAGTGTCAAATATGAATGAACTAAACACAGTGAAGTCAACTAATTTAGTGAAATTACAGCCTCAAATTGCCACATGTGATTTGAGCACAAATTCCATCAGCTGAGATGGTTTTTGTATTTGGATTTTTTTCCTGACATGACTAGTTCTAAGCCAAAGGGAATGCCTCCCCAAGCATCTGGAAATTATCTCTGGAAGGAGTAACCAATTTGCTTGTGTCCCTCTGTGAAAGGGAGAGACAAGGTCAGAAGAATTGTATTGGAGATGACCTTTATCCTGACATGTTCTCCTCCTCCACCCTGCAAAAGAGGAGGAAGTAGAACATCCTCTTCTCTGTTGACCTTTTTGTCCTCCCTAGGCTTTTCTATCCCTTATGCTTTTTTGAAGAGCATTGCCTTTTACAGGTTGTTCTGCCAGCCTGGGAGTGCTGGTGGGCTGCTGTTCCTAGGGCTAAAATGAAGGAGCAGTTTTGAAGCAGGTTTCTTTCTCCTGGGTACAAACTGCCCTGATGGGCTTTCTTGGATCCATGGCAAAACTGACCAAGGTAACCAAGATAACTTCCTCAAAGACAGGATGAGGCTGCAGCTGTGCTTGTGAGTCAGGCTGCTGTCCTGTCCTGCAGTCACATCATGTGTCATTGTCAGTGTGGCCCCTGTTACCAGTGTGGCTCATCCCAGCTGGAGAGTGTCTGTGAGTGGTTCAGGGCTTAGCACCTGCCTGGAGCAGCTGGTTTGGGATGCAGCCCTTGCTTTGGGGGAGAGAATTCAGCCATTTGTGAGCTGTACCATGGGGTTTGATCTTACTGGCCATGAGATGTCTCTGTTCTTACAGAAATGACTGGTTAAAATACACCCTTTGTGCCCACTTGCAGGGGATTTTAGGCTTATCTGCAGGAGAGAAGAATCATAAGTCTTTTGTAGACTTGGCAGTTAGTACATCACTAAAATACAAAAAGTTCATGGCATTACAGCATAAATTCTGAGAAAACAATTCTGAACTTCTCTTCCAAAACTTCTTCTCTTCTCTGTGTGTGCATGTGTAAACATTTTAGAGTGTAGGTATATAAATGTAGATGTTTATTTAAATACATTAGAATGTTCACCTACCTAATCTGTATCTTATAATTTATTTATATATAAAATGTAGTGTAGTTCGAGTGACTTGTTTTCTTTTCAGAAAGTAAATTAGAAAAATAAAGTTTTTCTTGATGTTGAAAGGCTCCTATCAGCGTAATTTCAATTTAAATCTAATTACTTTAAAATGCATGTTTATACTACTCTCCCCTTCCTCTTTTTTTAGTCAAGCTTCCTAAGGCTTAAAATTATCTTGATAATTTTTATTTATCTTTTTTAATCCTTTGTAATTTGAAGGAAAGTCTTTTTTTCCTGCAGTTGACAGGGAGCGTGTTTGACAATGCAAGAGAATGCTGATTCCTCCTAGACAGAAAAACTGCCAAGGTCCTTGACACAACAGACACACAAGCTCTTTTTTTTTTTTTTTATTTCTGCTAACATTCTGTTTATAGTAATTTTAGCTGTTACTTTCAGCTTCAAGTGTTTAATTTTGGGACTTGAGATACTCTTTTTTTTATTCCCCCTTGCAGTGTCCCTGTAAAAACTATAGACATAAGCATTCAAGATATTGATGAATATTGTGTTGTGTGTACAGTTGTTTCATATCCAGAACTATGGCTAAAAAATGGGTTTAGGTAGCTGGTATCCATAAATCAAGGTTTGTGTCAGTGAACAGGCTCCTGGCAGAACAGAAGTCATCTCCAATTTACACTGACTGTGTTGTGTTTGCCAGTCAGGACCAATGATAGAAAGTCGGGAGGAACTGAGTGGAAACATTCCTTCTGCACACTGTGGTGGAGTTGCTGAGCCCCCTCTAAGCTCTGATGGTTGTGCTGGACTACAACAGCAGTGTTAAAACTTCATGTTAAAAGTATGAATTCATCATTGTCATGATAATCTAAAAGCTCTAAAAACCGTATCGGTAAATGAACTCTATCTGTAGACCAGCTTCAGCAGTTCAGAGCCTGCTTATTTAATTTTTCTTAAGCACATTAAACGGTTCTAGGCAGGCTGTCACTATGATCTTTGAAATATTGCTGTGTTTTTGTTCTCTGCTTTTAAATTTCTTATATAGTAAGACTTTCATACTTTCATACTCTGTTCATTACAAATTTCTGGATTCAGACTCTTATTTGAGCATAAAGCCTTTCAAACCGCAGCAGAAATTCAGCAGTGGAAAAGGGAAGAGATGTGCACTTTGTCCTCTCTTTTTCCACTGTCTGTTGACTCCCAGTGCACACACTAAGCCTATAGTTTCTGACTCTTACCTGGCAGCTGGTCTGCAGGTCAATTAACCCAGCAGGTATGGATCCTTTTTGACTAGAATAGGTATAAGGTTTAAGCCTGAAACATAATGTCTTGGGCACAGTTTTTGTCTGAAAATAATTCTGCATCAGCTTTAGAGAAGGGCCTTGTTTTTGTCAGGATCTTTTTTCCCCCTTCATTTCTTGTCATAGTGCTCAAGTTCCTATATTCAGAGCTCTTCAGAAAAATAGGGGAATGGCTGATGAAAAACTTGAGTGATACTTTGAAAATGTAGCACATGCTGTGCAGTTCCAGTAGATGAAAGCAGCATGGTTGAAGGGTTTAAAACATGCTTTCATATTAATTTACTATGATGTAAATAATCATTTAAGAGACTGCTTATGGATTCTGATTTTTCAGCTGCAACCACAGTTTATTCAAAGTTTAAAGGGTTATGATGTATATTTTTTGTGAGGTATTCACTTTTTTTTTTTTCACACTATCTTTTTGGCTTTTTTTGGAAACCAGGAGTACCCACTGCTGTGCTGGCAAATGCATGAATATTTGTGGTGTTGAACTTCTACCACATCTAAACACTGCTGTGCACTTGCAGCAAGAATGGGAAATGGTGAATAATCCCTCCTGCTTTTTGAGACAGTCATATTTGAATTATGTTGGCAGGCTTGAGTGAAGTAGCTTGTACTGTTAACAGTGCTGAATCTGCTCTGTAAATGCATAAGACTTTTTTTCCATGGGGATTTCAATCCAGCTTTCACCAGTCCTTGTTCACCTAAAATGAAATGTAAAGGTTTTCTTAGATTTCTGCTGCTAAATCTGTGCTTTAGGTCAGAGAAAGAAATGCACAATGTTTTGCACATTTCTCTTTAATATAAATTTGTTCTTTCATTCAACTTTATAAGAAATACATTCCATTATTGTCATAAAATACACTTTTTCTTCATCTTAAGCAAAACAGTATCCTGAAACACTTAATTTTCACTAATTTAATTTGGTAAACATTGTATTAACTTTGATAAATATGAACTTTCTTTCCAGGTTTCCAGAGGACGAGTTGGTGACAGAGCCACTAAAATATGCTGAACAACTTCCTGTAGCTCAGATAATACACCAGGTAAGTCTTTCTATTTTAAAAATTCCTTTGAAAATAAAGAACATCTGTAATACTTAAACTGCTTTTCTAGGTCACACAGAATTAATGTCCTTATGCTGGAAGTATGTATAAACAAGATACTCTTGTTCAGATGACAACTATTAAATTATAAAAGTCTCATTCTGAACATGGAAATGAAAAGATGCTTGCTGTATGACATGGTTAACACTTCAGAGCTACTTGTTAAAACTGTTGTGTGTCTGCTGATAGAAAAGCAAAAAAAAAATCCATTAATTTCTCCGAATTTGCATCTTGACCTAAATCATATTCCCCGTCCTGAAAAACCAGCCGAAGTATGGAGTCATTATTGTGGAATAATTGTCATGATGAGTTGAGCAGGGAAAACAATCTCTCTCTCTAATACAATCCTGAATTAGCACCATTTTGATTTCTAACTATAGCAGTGTCATCATACTTTCTGCTTTGAACAGCGGTTTTTGTTTGCTTTTTGTTTTGCACAATTAAAAAAAAGGTTTATATTTTTCCTAGATTATGCCTTCTAATTTTGTCTTTATCTAAATGCAACACTGTGCTATTGATTTAAGTCAACAAATGAGGGATGATGTGGACATACAAGCTGGAATTGAAGTTGTTATTGTAACATGTCTCCCCCAATTCATGGTGAGGAGGAAGATGAGATCTTTTCTGTGCAGAAGATTCTATATTCCCTTCTTGCTGTTTTCTCAGAGTTCTAGGCCCAGTTTTCAATCCATTCTGCTGGGTAGATCAGGTTCCCAGTCTGCATTCAGGTGTCTCCTCACTCATTGCTGTCAGCCACAGAGGGCTCTGCCTGTTGTGTGGAAAAGCTTATGGCCAAATAAGATACATAAAATTTGTATCAAACATGACTGGGGAGACTTAGCATCCTTCTCCTTGGGGATGCCTTAAAGGAAGCTATATGACCTGTTCTATTGCAGTCATTTGGAATTTTCTCAAAATAAAATAAATAATTGTTAAACTTTGTAGATGTGTGTCCTGCTTCAGGGACAAGTAACTATGGTTTTCTTAAGGACCAAACAGGTCCCATTACTGTTTTCCTAATGGTATCTTGGCTATATGGAATCTTTAGGGTAATCAAGTATGCTCTGAAAAATTCACATGAAATTTGGGGAAGATAATGAAGGTTCATGCTGTCATTAGAGAGAGACAAAATGGTGTAGTCCATTCACTGCCTTGAGATAAGGAAAACTTCCAGACTGAAAACTGGGACTTGGTACTGGTTAGAGTAGCACTAAGCCAGATAGGCAATGTTAGATAAAGCTGTGGTTTCAGACTCAGCTGTTTTTAAATGCTTGAAGATCAACAGGAACAAATAAAAGTCCACTAAGTCCCTTAATAGAATTTTGTAAACAACTTCTTGTGTATTAATTATTATCGTAGATCTTCCCAAATACCTTTGTCAATAAGTGTTTTAAAGCATTGAGTCTCATACTGCAGGCAGTGCTGGTTTTACCTTAAAGGAAACATAAGCTTTATTTTAAAACCTTAAAGTGTACAAGCCTTTCCTGCAAGTTGTAAACACAAGGGATTTTAAAACTTTTGGCTGAAATCTGCACCTTCGGGAAGAATTTCTGATGTGTTCAGAACATGGAAGATTGGAAATCAGGACCAGTTTGTATGTCAGGAACTCCCTGGTGTTGTCGGAGCTTCAAATGACCCAACAGCCTGCAAATGTCACATTTAAAATTCTGTCTTCATGCCTGACTCTCAGCATAAATGAATTAAACAGCAGAGCAGGCAGCCAGTCAATATGTTCTTAACAGTGAGAGTGAGCAATGAAACAGTTTGGGGGTTGTTTGGAATCAGTAAATAGAAAGTGCATGGAATGGCTCACCTAGAGGAAAATCTCAAATAGGAAACAGAATTAACCTTTAAAATGGTCGAGCAGACGAAATGTCATAGCAATATTTTTACAGCATTAGGTGGGTAATAACCATGGAGTGTTCATTTGGCTGCTGTGTGTTACACTGCAATAGAATATTGTGCTGTGGAAAGGCCAAAAGCTGGGTTTGTGTACTCTTATCTGTTGGCTAAACTTGCCAGTAGTACAGAGCTGGGGTCTGCACCAGGCAGCAGAACAGACCCAACAGAACTGCAAATGTCTTGGATGCAGAGAAGCCAAATAAAAGGACCATTATTCAGCTGTGGTGGCAGGGAGTTTGGCACCATGCCCTGGCTGTGTGTGAGGCTGATGCCCTGTGTGAGGCTGTAACCAGCTGAGCATCACTGCTCCAGCATCGTGCTGAGTTAGCTCTGCAGAGAATCCCTTGTACACTTTCTGAGGGACCTGGCACAACTGGGACAAGCTGTGCAGGGACCTTGTTTATATGAACAAGGATTTTTACTGCTCTAAGAAAAAAGAAGGACATTATAAGAAACTAAAAAGTGACAAGAATAAAAACAGTGAATAGTATTTGTGGTGTTTTGATGCTGTATCCAAATGGATACATACATACTCTAGACATATGTAGCAGCATCAGTGCTGTGTATTTATAGCATAAATATATATTAAAATTTCACAGTGGTGGACAGGTAGCCTAAATCAGTATAATGTACAAAGTACATTTTAATTATACTTTTTAGCCGACATAGCCACTAGTACTATCCAACTTCAAAATTAGATAAATTTATTCTCCTGAACCCTACTAAAATACTCCTTGTGCTTTTAACTGAAATAAAAAGCCTCTAGTGCTTGGTAAAGGAATGCAATCATTAATATAAACTTGTAAAAGTTGTGCTTTCAGAGTAATGCCCACATGAGACAACCTTTTAAATGAGATTTTCTCTGTACAGCCAAGCATACAATGCTGCTACTTACAGTAAGTTTATGCTACTTAGAATAAGGCCAAAAAACTCCCAAAACCCAAACCAGAAAGGGGAGAAAAAGGAGAGATTACTTTAATTCTGCACTTGTCTTTAGTCAAAACAGGTCTGGTGGAAGAACAGGGCAAACTGCATTTGAGAAGATTGTTTCCATTTATCATAAATGATACTCATTGCTGGCCTTGCAGTTCAGCAAGTCATTTTAATAAAAGTACCTAACTTCAGTGCCAGTGCTTGTGCTTGGAATGTCAGTGTGTGTTAACATATTTGGCCTAACCAGGATTTAGGATATTGAAGAGACTTAAATCATTATAGGTGTCTTACTGATGGAAGGATGTTTTATTGATGGAAGGCACATTTCAGCAGATAAACACCAGATCTCCTGATGGTGTTATAATTGAAAACAAAATGAAACAGCAAATTCAGACCACTATCAACTTGCATACTTATTTTAGTCCATTTCAAACCATTAAGCAGATAAATGAACATGCTGTTAAACCAGGATGGTATTTCAGGAAAGTGACTTGCAGCCTGTAGTGGAAATTGCACAATTTACTTGAAATCTGACATGGTTTACAGTTGCAGATTTACTTAAAAATAAGGAGTTCCTTAGGTATTTTTCCATGGGGGGAATGTTACTTGAAATATCCAATTAAATTAGATTGAGTTTCCTTTTGGAGATATAAGTTGGTTTGGTTTGTAGAAGTTTGAACCTGTGCTTTTCTGTTGCCTCTCCATGAGAAGCCTCGAGCAGGTCGGGGGAGCACCGGAGCTTGGCTCAGTTCAGCCTCGGGGAGCGTTCGGGAGCTGCCACGTTCCCCTGTCTGCTCTGAGGGTGTTGGCTGCTGTCACCACAGGGAAATTAAATAGGGCATTTCTGAAAGGTGATGGGAGGGGGATCTCCAGAGTTAAAAATGCACGGATGGATGCCCATCAAAGGATGCTGCAGGGTTGCAGTTCTGCCGAAGTCTTGCAGGAAGGCCTTTTTTCCATCATTTCTGTGCTTCTGTAACAAGTTTGCAGCCATGAACCACCCCACCCTTCCCCCAAACAAAATCCTTTTGCATTGAAGATCAATTTTTTGTTCATTCTCAGGGCCTCATTCTCATGTTGTAGAGGGCTGTTAGTTTATTGCATTTGTTGATACTATTCTGGTTTCATGCTGATTTAATTGACAGAGGTTTTCTTCAGTAGCATTTGCCAGAAATTGTTGAAACAGTATTAAGAAAACAGAACACACTATGTTGTATAGATTTTTTTTGAAGTATCTTTTTATTATCTATAACACAACAATTTTACCTCTCAGACTTAAAATGTTTTCACAAACATTAAAGTGGTTTTATGTGGCTTACAATCTTTGTGAAATGTTCAGTATGAAAAGTAACCCATCACATGGTGATACAGTCTTGAAAACATAACTTTAAAATTCAGAGATCACACCGGTGCCTTGCCCATTGCCTTGTAGCTGCCCTTTGGCAGTTTATACATTTCAGGAGTTCCCCTCACTCCCAGTCTGCTTCTGTCCTGATGGTGGAGTCTTGGTTCCTATAAATGTTTTATAAAGCCTGTAGTGTTCAGAACTTTGGTTAAGTATGCAAGGTGTTTAATAGCACAACAGTAACCCAGATTTTTATTTTTATTTTTGATGCAGACAGTAGGTTTTGTTTATGAATATTAATTTATTAAAAATTTTAAAGTACTTTGATAAGTGATACTTGCATTTTACTGTGTCTTTACAGGCTAAGAGGTTCAAAAGCAACTTGTAATACTTAGATGTCTCAAGTTCAATGTGTAAAGTTTTAGACACAGCTATTTATACATTCTTTGAAAATCCATTCATGTAGCTGTGTTTGAAAATAACTTTGAAGCATAGCTTGCTTTTTAGAACTCTGGTCATGGTATTCAGCTGGATGATGTCAGAGATAAAATACAACCTTTCACCAAAAAGTCCAGGTTCTGCTGCACCTGCTAGCACAGACACAGGTCTGCTCAGGCAGGGATGCTTTTCTTTGTCAAAAATGGATTGTGTCAGGATGATTGAAAATTGAATTTTTCATACCAAATATTAAAAAGTACTCTCACTTCAGAGTCCAGTTTTATTTTAACAAAATACATCACTTGGCTTCCCACCAAAAAGCCCTGTGACATGTCAGCCTGCCCTAGGACACCTGCCTGGTCAGGCTTTTTACCACTGCAGTCCTGAGCAATGTGCTGAAGACAAGTGTTGTCCCCTTACCATGGCCACTTCTTGTGGCCATTTTGGAGTGTCTGGAGGACAGCAGCCTGTCCTGCCCGTGCTCTCATCTGTCTGGTCCAGACTACAGGTGAGAAAAGCTGTTTCTGATGCTCTTCATAGAAATATGTTGACATCTTCTTCCTCAGCAGCTCACCTGAAGTGGTTTTTGGGGCTCAGGCATCCTGTGCAGAGCTAAACCCAGGTGTGCTGTACCCCTTCTGCTGAACCAGCCTTTCTTCATCTAGGGCACTTGGGATGCATGGGAGTTAGAAATTAACGTGTCTATGTTTGGGTTTTTTCCATTTCTGTTCTGTATTAAACATATGTTTGTGACTTGTTTAACCTAGAGGTGATTTGGCTACATTTTATAACTGTAATGGAAGTGGTCTCAAGTGGAATCATGACTGGATGTCATCCAGCATGTAAGAACTTGCTTTGTCCCTAAATTGTAAAGAGTATATAGACTTAAGTTCTCTTACTGCTGCATAAGTTTGGGATTATTTAAATCTTTTGAGCTTTCTTTAAATTGAATGCTACCTAGTAGAAAACTTGGTACTCAAAAGGACCTAAAGAAAAGGAGCTATTACTGCACACTTTTGCCAACCAAAACAAATATGTCATAGAGCAGCAGAGGTATTTCTGCCAACACCTTGTGCTGCTTGGTGTGTATAGGTACTTTGAAGTTCACTCCCTAAGATTTCTTCTAATACTAAGTTTGATTTAAAATGTTGAGTAGCAGAATCTTGCTGTGTGTATGAGTCAGGTAATGTATTAAGAATGGCACAGTCCCCTCTTTCTCTGACTCACTGCAAGAAATCACCAAACACAATCTTGACTTGGTTATAGATGGTACAGATCTTTTACTGGCAAACCATTAAACCAGAGATTTTTCAGGCTTTTTTTTTTTTTATTTAGTAAACTACTGCAGAGTCAGGGATGGTACTCAGGACCTTCAGATGTAATCCAGTAGTTGACACAGTCAGACTATCTCTTTTCTTCTTCAGAAATTACATAGCTCATTAGCCACATGAAATTTCATAACATTCCTGACATACAGCATATCTGAGTGCAGCATAAAGTATTTTTGTAAAATAGAGACAATGTAATTTTTAAAATTTGCTGTTGTTTTTCTTATCAGTTTTTTCCAATCATAGAATACCATGATGTGGAGTTAGCATAAATTACTGATCATTTGTTTTTACTGACAAGACACAGCTGCTTCTGTTTTGTTATGTTTTTCATCTGATCATGATCTTCCCTCTCAGAAGCAGAGATGTAGTAAAGCAGTTTCTTCTCTTCCATCTTCCCATTAAAGGACTCTTGTGGGTGATCACTCTCTGCCTATCCAGGACCATTATTTTACTATTTCTCAACCACAGGGGAAGTTCTGCTTGTTTATCTCTTTGTTGTTGAAATATTACATGGAATCTCTTCCTAGTGTTCAATACAGAATAAAGATAAGTATTGTAGAATCATTTTTCTTTCAAATGCTGCCCCCCAAATCTTAAAAATTTAGCAGCATTTATGGGGACCTTAGTTTCTGTAGGGCTGGAGTGCCAAAGTATTGATGCATGGGGAGCACTTCCTTTGTCTGCACACAACACTGCTCAGCAGAGCCAGAAAAGAACCATGAGTGCTTTTTGTTGCTGACCAAGCATTACAGGGGAACTGAATGTAGTATTAGATTTTTTCCAATTATAGCTGAATACAATGGATTGAATAACTAAATGCATTGGAAGGTATCTTTCATGAGGAGCCTGAACAGTCAGTTGTGCAGTTCTTGTTTTTAACAGTTTCATACTAGAAATACCACATTGAACATCTTCTGTAAGCCAAGAAGGGGAAATTTTACCTGTTCCAGCATCCCAGACACATTTGAGATGGTGTTTGGTAGCTTCTTCTTGCCACAACTGTTGCATGCATGCTCCACTTTTTCTTCCCTATTTATGCATTAAAGCATGCAACTTTACGTCTTTCCTTGCATTTTTAAAAAATGAAACCAAAGTATATTTTAAAGAATGACCTGTTTTTCCTCTTACGCACTATTAAGAACAGTTCACTGAGCACTTATCAAAATGTTCTGTTTGATGTGCATGGACATTATGAGCTCTGGGCATCAGTAGAATCCAGTCTGTGCTGTCACGTCTTGGAATGTGACTTTATCCCCTCTTCACAGAAATGGTGACAGTAACCCCCAGTCCGTGCTCTCCCTCAAAACCAGTCTCCACTTCAGGGAGTTGCAGTAGCAGGCACGGATGCAACTGATGCAGGGTTTTCAAAATTACTGTTTTAGGCTGTCCAAATCCTGCAGTTTGGACAAGGAAGTTTTAACTCTGATCTGTCAGTTTTCAGAGGTCATGTCTCTTTTCTCTTTCCCAGCCTGTGAAACCCTGACATATACAGATTGGCATTTTATCTCCATTCTTCTTTGGCACAGAATGGGAGATCAGTTTGACAGACAGCTTGGAGCAATTTAAGGGGCTGCCCCTCAAGTGGCCACACTCCACTCTCACCAGTCCTGGTAGAGTCCTGTGCTCATTAAGCACAGCAATGGTGTAAAGTACTGCTTGGTAAAAAAAGGGCATTTTTCATCCTGGCTGGGAATGTGACTACAGAATTTCTAAAGCCAACCAGGATAGGTAGTATCAGCTAAAACTAGTGAAGTGTACTTGTATTCCTGAAAGTTTTTTTTTTATATTTCTCATGAGCAGATGAGAGTAAAAATAGCTGTTAGTGTGGAAAGTTAAAATCAAAATAAATTTGAGGCTTTTGTGCATATCATGGGAGTGCTCAGTTTGCCCTTGAGAATACTGCTAATATGAGGCTTTATATGTGACTGTAGCCTCATCCATTTTGTGGATTATGAGACATCAGTTTCATATCCACCAGCATATAGAATTGTCAGATGTACTATTAAAAAATATATGAAAAGATACCCTGGCTCTATAGTAGCTATAATTGTTAGAGGTGCTGCACTGGATTTGCAGCTTCTTAAAGAGGTAATTCCTGTGACCGCTTCTTTTTAATAAGCACTATTTAAGATGTAGAATGAAGGAAAATGTTCAGGAAATGACTGTAACATGACAGGCTTTATAGAGTGCTGTAGATCTCTGGGGTTTACTCAACTGAACTTCAAATAGCTGCATTTCAAGGGTCGACAGTATGGCCATGGACTCAAAAAATTATTATATTCCTTATATTCAAAAAATTGATATGCTTCTTTTCAGCTGAAGCAGCCATGTGTTTGAAGACCCTGTGTGCACAAACCTTTCAATATGCACTCTTGATGTTTCTGTGTCTTTGTTTTGGCATGGGACTGATTGTGCCATGATCCCCTTTTGTTGTTCTTCAAGACCTGCTCACAACTCTGATTTCAAGGCGATGGCTACTGTTTCTATTGTGCTTTATCTGTGCTCAGAGCTTTACAGAAACAGGTTCAAAAATGCTTACAGCTTGAAGTAAACTTCACTTAGCAGGTTGGCAAAAAGCAAACCAAGGTTAACAGCGAGAGGTTCTCACTTGCAGACTAAGGCTGTAAAGGACCATTATGTTAATCTCTTCTGACTTTCTGCACCAAGCACACAGATACTTTATTTATATTCTCCCTTCTTTGTGCCTGTATTGACATCAGGAAGGATAAGTAGAAAAAGGGTTTGAGCAGAGGCTGGGAGATATTTATTCGAAACATCGTAATTATGGGGGGAATAAAACCGAAGAGGACAATTAGAGCATGTTAGAACATATTTGTGATTATTGCAGCAAATACTCACAGTATTGCAGCTGGTACTGAAGAACCAACATGTACAGGACCCATGGGTCTCAGTTACTGACATCATGTGAACTGCTGCACCCTGCTATAGGCAAAATATCAATAGCTCTCTCGCTTTGTTTTGGGCAGGTGACATTAGAACTGCTGCTCTCACTGCAAATGTAAGGAGGCTATTTTTAAGTGAGTTCTGTGCTTTGAGACTCTTTGCTCTCCTTTCTGGTCATAATAAGCTTGGCTAATGTCAGCTTTTTTCCTAAAATTATCTCTTCAGCCATATTCACTCTCAACATTTTAGTCCTATCTTAAGCATATAATTCACTTTTTTCATCATTCCTTGCTGCCATGATATTTTTATGTGATATATTGGTCTGCATTCATTCACATTTGTTATTTATAAGTCAAAATTCTTAGATATTTTGAGTATTTTTGGATTTGTCTGCACTGGGTCCCATTTACTTGCTGTTCCTTCAAATACTGGAAAAGTGAATGCTATTTAGGGCAGTGAGGGGAGTTGTCTCCAGCGGGGATAACTGAATAGGTTTTTCAGTACATAATGGTATGCAAATAATATACCTCTGCTTCTCATGGGAATAGACTAAATATCTGCACAAGCTATCAGTGACCTTAATAGGTTTGCAGGCATCAGAATAGACCCTGTGCTGCTGAAGCAAAGTATGTGATGTACAAATACTTCAGGTGTGTTTCAGGGCTAAGCAGTGCCATGGAATAACTGAATTTAGGATGTGGTCCACACAGCTTAGTGTGTATGGCAGTGTAACCCAGCAATAAAATACAGCTGATGCACAAGCAGTAGGTTTTAATAATAGTGAGCATTAATAAAACAGATGATGCTTAAAACGTGCTAATTTTTATGTTGCAAGAGTGTCTTCATGCACAATACAAGGTGAGGCTGCAAAGCACAGTAAAATGAGAAGTAAGCTGCTCCATTTGTCTGTTTTTATGTTTATGATGTTTTATATGCAAAAGTACCTTTTAAAAATTTTTCTTCTTTTTAGTTTATTTTTATTACAGGTTCTAGAGCAATTCAGGAAACAGATGCTGCATTTTAAAAAGCTTTGATTTAGTGAGGCTTTCTGTGCAAGAGAATACATCCTTCCTAAAACTTCGTTTTACTTAAATTAACTTGTATTTCCACTGAGGATGGCTTATATTAAGCACAAAGGGAGGCTTAGCAGTTTAGGCTTCCATCAAATAAACTGCATAACTAAAAAGAGAAGATGCCAAGCCTCACATACTTGTACTTGAAAGAATTGTGTTCTCTCTCGTGGGAACTTGAGATTAGAGAAATTATAAAGGCTTTGCATAAAAACAGGGAGTTAGAATTAATTTTTGCTTAAGCGGGGAAGTGTCAAAAGCCTATTATGGTAATTTTTCAATTTTGTCTTAACTGTTCACACATTTTAAAATAGTTGTACAACTGAGTGGAGGCATAATTGATGTGTTGTGGTTTCTTTTTCCTTTCCTTGGGCCATTATAAAACACAGCTTAGGTGCACTTAGGCATGGAAGAAGTAGGTGTGCTAATTAAGTAGATGAAAATTTTCATATCATAGTGAGAAAATTTACCTAATGGATTGGAATAGTACTCTAAGAATGGTTCCCCTATTCTTAATTACATCCAAGTACCAGATATCAATATTACATGAAGACAATTAAGCCACAAAAACCTTAGTGAGAAGGCATAGTTCCTAGCAGTAGAATTATGGGGTTGTAGAGACTATCATGTTTATTACTATTATTATTGTTATTGTGAACAGTAGCATTATAAGTCTACATTTAAAAGAAATTACTTTATTCATTGTCTTTTAATGTATAGTAAAAGCTGAAGATATCATGGAATAAAGAGCTACTGCTAGATTTATTTTTTTAATCTTTCTTAAATTTAAAAAAATATAAATCTTGTCTGTATCAGAACAACCAATAAAGTGCTATGGTGTAGTAATTCAAAATTTATGGTTGACCTAGAATAAATTTTAGGACGTCCCTAGATAACAGAAGACTGATTTATCAAATCCCTTTAATGGTAAATTAAGTCTGTTTTTCTTTTGATAATACAGTATTAACAGCAGGAATACTGTTCCAGAGTTACTTTCATTTTGGTGATCAGTTTTGCTGTTCCATAGGAGGAGTCTTTGGTGGACCAGGCTTTGCATGTGGAATGAGATTTACTGGCAAATGTAAAGTAAGCAATGCTTCTTAGTGGTCATTGATTAGGAAGCACTGGTTTTCATATGCAGAGAAAGGGCCTCTTTCCTGGCTTGCAGCTGATTTCTCTGCAGAAGCCTGTTTGGGCTATGAAAATGCTGCCTTTGTCATCCCCAAATTATACCCAACTTGTTTGGCCAGATTTTTTCTGGCTTTGTCTGCACTAGAAACTGGTGAAAGGACAGAGATTTGCTGTATTGCAGGAGTGAGGCACATTCTGCTTCAGCACTTTTCTGGTGCTGCTGAATGGCTTCTGTCAAAACCCACTTCCAGTGTCTCTTCACAGGAACCTTAGAGGGGTCTGATTGTTCCTTAGCCCTTCTCTCCCCAAAGCTGTATTTGGGAATTACCTGACTAAAAGTACAGTGTTGGTCATGCAGTTTTGGTGAGATGAGGCCTGGAGAGGAGGGTCAGCAGCCACTGTGGCTGTTAAACGAGATCCCTGGTTTCTGATGGGTTCTATTTGTGTCCCTGGAATAATAATGGCAGGAATAAGACAGCCAAGTATGAGCATGGATGTGTGTTGGGTAGAGGAAAGGAGAGGATCCTGTAAGATCTTTAGGCAAAGGGTATTTCGTAGTCTTTATTCTTACTTTATTGCTTAATGTTGCACAATATTAGTGTGTGTATAAGCACATGTGTAATTTGAGTGTAAGACTAAATTTTTGACCCAGTCTGTGTTACCTGTCACTAAAGATATGCAGGATAGGGACCTTCCTGTCTCAAGCAGGTTACTGAAGTAGTTTATAGTACGTTGTCCAAGATGCAAGATTTAATTCCATTTTCTGGTGTCTGTTCAGTGTTGTGTAACCTTTTCATTTGTCGCATAACCTTGTACAGTGTGTATTAATCATTACCTTTTATTGTTTACACATGAAAGCTTCCCTGATAGTGTTTATTTAAATGGTATTCCAGTGAGTAGTAAAATTAGCAGTAGGAATTTTGTTAGATTTTTTTTCTTCTATCCACTATATTTCTTCTGAGCTTATGCAGCATAAAAAGTAGCTGTTACCAATAAGCTCACATTGATAAGTAAAAAATATACATGTTATCAATCTTGATGTATTTTGCAGTGCTGTGACAGGAAATGCCTTTCTGAACACTCTTCCTCAGGGGAAGGCACTGTTAGCTCCAAATATATTCACACATTTATCCCACTTAACCATGTAATCCTAGGTGTTATTGGTGATTTTTTTGTGTTAAGTTAATTATGTTTTGTTTACTCTTCAGTAGCATGCTGCGAGGAGCACAGAAATGTAACTCAGGAGCTCTTGACAGGACTGATGAATGGCCACAGACAGAGATATTGGCAGGCTGCTCTCTAGTGCTCTGTCTAGAATTGTTTTCCTAAATAATTCAGAGGGTTGAAATTTGATGGAATCATTTCCATTTGAAGAATGAATGGAAGGGGTAAATGAATGAAGACTCTGGTAATGGAGCAGTTGTGTTCATACTGTTGGACAGTCAAGACAACATCCCACATCAATGTTCCTGTGCAAATTCTTTGCATGGGGTTGTGACTGAGCCTTCTGCAAGTGATTCTTTCTGTAATGATGGGCGTTTCTGCAAATTAGCCAGTGATTTCATTCTTTTCAGGAGTGCTTAACATGAAATCCCATCTACAAATACATGGCTGACAAATGGGTGATGAGTGGTGCTGAGAGGGGACTGAATGACAGCAGGACAATAGAGCAGTAACCTGTGGTTAGTGTAGATGGAGGCAGGAAAGGTGCAACTGCTTTGCCCCTAGATAAAACCATGTGTGGTTTCATCCTTTTTAATACCCTTTTGGAAGCTGTTGATTCTGTACATATTACATGTGGTGGTCTGTGAGGGTGTTGGGAGGGTGTGTGCTCAGCTACACTCATTCCTTCTGCCAGGAAGATGCTCTTTGTGAGCCCCACATAGTATTTGACTGATGACCTGTGTCATGCAAATGTCATGTGGGATCAGTGAGTATTTATGATACCATAAATCTGCTATTCTTTCTTAATGCCTACAGAAACTCTGTGTAGGAATGGATCTGCTCTCTGGGACTCCTTGCCCTTTGACGTACCAATTGTAACAGAAATGGCTTTTTTGTGTAGGTGTAATTATGTGCAGCCACTAAATAAGTGCCTGTATGATTGCTGTGTCCATGTTTTATTATTTGTTTTCTGTAGCAGCTAGGGTACCCAAAAGTATTGGGTTGATAATTCAGAACAGGTCTTTCTCCTTTTCCCATAAGAAAGTATATACAACATAAACTTGGGTAAGAACACTTGTTTTGCTTATGAGTACAAAACTACTGAATACAGAATCACCTTTAAAAGCTGGGTGGTGTTGGGGAACAAACTGGTCTGTCACCAGCTGTTATTCACTGGTTTCTCACTGAAAACGAAAATGTACTGCAGTAAAAGTACAGCCATACTTGATCTTGCTAAGTGTGAAGGCATCTTTTGCCTCAGTCCTGCTTCTCCATTCATTTTGTCGTGCCTGCCTCTTCAGTGTAACACTGTTTCAAGTTGTGCAAGCTGGAGCTAGAAAATGTGGAGCTTTACTGCACATGCATATAACGCAGCACAGAGCTTAAGGTAACAGAGAACATTTTAAATTATAGCTGTAGATATCTGAGAAATGGACATTAAAAATTATGTGTATAAGGAATACTTATTTGGATTTCAAATGTAGCTGTTGAAGTATTTGATTAGATCTTGTACTCAATGTGGCATACTTGGTATAAGAACTAATGCAGTCTAACATATGTTGTTAATACAGCCTGTCACCTGGCAGTAAATGAACAGATACTTATGGGACGTGCAGAAAAAAAAGTGTGATTGGAACCATCACTACTACTTTGAAAGGAGCAGCATAATAATTTACTAACATCATCGTTTCTCTATATAAACAGAAAAAAATTTGCTTGAATTTGAATGCTCAAATGAACACTTAATGAAAATTCTAAGCATACAATTAATTTTATAAGATTAGGAATAAAACCTTCCTTAGAAAAATTGATTTAAGAGCATTTGAGTGGACTCACCTTGTGGTTCAGAGAGATGCTAAGGGAAATCCAAGTCAGAGTTTCTAGGAGGAAGTAGAAGACCTGTGTTCCTCAGAAAGGCTGGGCTGGACGAGGCTTGGAATAATGACCCCAGATGAAACAGGTGGGAGCCTATGAGTGCATGTGTCCCTGTGCAGGGCTGTGGCTCTGCAGAGCTGAGAGGCTGGCTCTGGTCTGATCTCACTGGCAGTGCAATGTTGCATTTGTGTGAACAAGACCTGCACAGTAGAAGACTGAGATAATCTTTCCCCAGGGGAAGGTGAGCAGTGCATGCTCTTGGAATTCAGTGCTCTGATGTCGCCACAGAGCTCGCGTTAGAGACAGAAATGAGACGGGCGGGACGCTTGTTTCTTCGCGCAGACCGCCTGACTCCTGCCCGTCCCTTACACACCGCCTGACCCTTCCTCCTCACAGCACGGCCAGCAGACTCTTCCCTCCTTCCAGCTCACCCACTCTTTTATAACATCCATTTTATATGTCCATCCTTGTTGGACATAGCTGTGACCTATTAAGGCCAAGGCTGTTACAGCTGCAACTCATCAGGGGCGAGGTTGCACGCAATCCGTTCTCCTACACTCTGAGAATAGCTTGGCCCTATTTACACCACTGTATTTTTATGAATACAAAATATTCTTCTCCCTCTAGCAGCCTTCACCTCCTTTGTTCTCTGCTGTCTCTGTCTACTTAACCCCAAGTTTCAGTAGCAGCGAGTTGCTTTTACATCTGATGATTTTTAGAGATTTCTCTCTGCTGAGGTCTGCCTCACCAGTGTGTATTTTTGTCATTTTCTGACTCCCTCCATTGTAAGGACCTCAGAGAATTTATCTTTCCATTTGTGGCATGACACTGAGCACTGAATTCTTGCCTTTAGTCTTGTTTTTGCTAATAATCCTCCTCTTGTTTAAATTAATTAAATATAAACGTATTAAAAAGGAACATGCTTCTCTAAGTAGCAGTAACTGAGTTTTGAATACCAAGTCTACTTAATTAAGCTGCTCATCTGGTATTTTTGCATGCTTCAGTTGGCGTGAGCCTTTGTGTTTGCAAATGTAATTCATATATTTGCTGTTGACTTAGGTGGCCTTTTGTGGAAAATCATGATCATAACTTCATATACAGATATGAATTTGGTTAAAATATAAAGAACAATTTGCTTAGCATACCTTAAATAGAGGCAGTTGCACTTTTTTTTTCCTAAATACAACCTAATCTGACTTTTCTCATCTCCTCTCTAAAGCACTTGTGAATTCCAGAATGTAGCTCAGTGTCAGCAGAGCAGGTGAGAGCTCGGCCCCGTGCCAGGCTGTTGAGGACAGGTAGGAATGGCCTCTGTGTGTTCTTTCTGGGTGTAGCAAATCACACACCTGTGTTTGGATTCCCCCTGGTGCTATCCCTGTTGTGGCTGCTGGGTGGGCATCACTCAGCTGAGCACTGGCTTGTCTGGGAATTCAACAGCCCTGGATCCCAGGTGCTGACAAGGCTCCCTTTGATTAGAAGTTGTATATTGGAAGATTAATGAATAATTGTTAAACCACTAAAAGCACTTTACAGTGCTGTGAAATGCTGAGAGATAACTCTGAAAGTAGGCAGTAGTAAGTAGAAGGTATTTTTAAAGAGCCCTTATAGATACGAATTCTAGAAGGAAATGAAAAAGTAAAGCTATCATAACAGTATTGTTCCTATTACAATGATTATACAAAGTAAATATTAAAATGCAGTTGATGGTATTGATGTTAATTTAGTTTAGCAGCTGTTTTTTCCTGTACCCTTTGTGAGTTTTTGTTGTTGATGAATGAGCTTTCTTCATTATTTTATTAATATTGGAGATATCAGTAATCATGGCACTGTGGTTAATAAATACAAACCGGGAGATTAGACAAAAGTACTTTAAATTGTTTTGCAGATTAACAGGCACCATTTATGCTGGAGTTCTCTTATGGCTTTAATCTTGCTGTGGGCACAGAAAGGATTAAACTATTACTTGATGGCTAGAGTTATTTGATTTCCCCCACTCCCCTGTGAGGACCCTAAAATCCAAACTGTACCCAACAAATTAGAAGTGCAGACTTCCACTGAAAGCTTTGAGGACATACTTTATGCTGTGATTTGCTTGTGATACATATAAATTCATTCTGAAAATAAACTTTGTTGTGTGCTTTATTGTAAGAATTGAAAGGATTATCCAGTTTGAAATTCTAAAGTGCAAGTAAACCTGAGTTGTTGGAGTGCCCCTAGGAAATACATAGTGTGCTCTTGGCACAGTGCACTGTGTAGCAGAATTTAGCTTTTCCAAGGAATTTCCTTCTGTTTGAGATCAGTTTTCTGAGATGAGAAGCCAGTGGATTGTTCCAGTTTTGGATTTGAGGTTCACCTTGAATTTCAAAGACCTGTTTTGAGACATGGATCTTTTTTCAGATTTCTATACTGGTCTTTACAACAGAGCCTCACATACAGTTTGGTACCGTGAGGAACAAGAAAGAAAACCTTTGGTATGCAGTGGAAGAAAAAGAAACATTCATTTAAATGGAGAATGACCAAGAAGAAAATTCGGAAATTCACCCCCCAAAATACTTGAAATTCACTCCAGTGAGTGCAAGCACTGCACAGACAAGTGTATTTCACTTCCCTGCGAGTGCTTGCTGGCCCCCAGGACTTGGGGAGGTGGAGAAGCCCACAGAGGATGTGCACCTCTCTCTCCTGGCTTAGCTGCTGCTGTCTGCCCGGCTGCCCCAGAGCCCTCAGATGTTTTATACCACGTGTGCTGCAATAAATAGGCCAAAACTGGGTCTAGGACACTCAGCACTGAAACTGCAGAGAGAATTAAGCAGGGATTAATTTGAAATCCAATAGCTGCCACTTTAATGGACTCGCTGGCACACAGCGCTTCCGATGTGTTATTTTTGTGCAGTTGCACAGGAATATTTTGCACTCCTGGTACAAACACACACCATCTGCCTCAGCTTGGGGAGAACATCCCCTGAAACAAGGATGATGTGCACGTTCATTTCTAAGCGTTTGCACCTTTTCTTAAAGCCCTCTTTGGAAAAAGGTACTGGAGGAGATTGAAGAATTTGTTATCCCTGTTTCATTGGGCAATTACTTAATTCCTGTCTGTTTGCTCGGTTTTCTGTGCTGCAAGTATTCAGATGTGGATTGTGAGTTTAACCCAAAGCTTACTGTACCAATATTTTTGTGCTTATTGAGAACACTGAGACAGAGTTCTGTTGGAAGACTGTTGGATATTATAATCCGACAGTCTTCCAGTGTGGAAAACACTTAAATTTATCCTTATAGATAAGTTTTAGACAGTGTTGTCCATTTGAAATGTTAATATGTCATGTTTTAAATCTTATTTATCTTGTGATGTAACATTTTTAAATTAAACTATTCTTCCTCTAATTACCACTTCAGCTTTTTAATTTTTTTTTTCATAAAGCTCATTTTAATTGAAGTAACATGTATTGCATGTTTTATGAAACACCTTCATTTAAAGTCTTGGATACTTTCCATTCAGGTCCCTATAGACCCATCCAGTTTGAAAATACACTGTTTTATCCTCTCCTTAATTACAGTACTTGGAGCAACTCTCTGTTAACTGTTTTTAAGTTCCACAGGATAATGAGTCTACCAGAACTAGAGAGCGTACAGCAAAAAACTGTTCACAGGAGGAAGCTTGCTGTTGCTTAGCTACCTGTCTTTTTAATTTGGAGTCTCCAGCAATTCCATAATGACTATTCCTTAGGCTGCTAAATGTATTTGTTCATGACAGATTGTACCATTCTCAATGTGCATTTCACCTATGCGTTACTGCTATTATTGTAGGAATAACGAGGGTGTTTGTAATGGCATTGTGTTGTGTAAATCACAATACCTAAATATGTTGGTTACAGAAGCAGTTCTTCCTGGTGGATACTGCACTGAAATTCAGAATAACTTGAGCAAAAAGAGTGTTGCCTCTGCTCCTCCAGAGCAGTCCCAAATATGAACAAGTTCTGTGTAATTTGTAGGTAGTGCAACCAGTCTGTAGTACACATTCTCACATCAATTTGGAACATAATAGTGATAGATAATAAATTGCAGATCAAAATACTGTGACACTTAACATGGTTTTGGTCCATTTAGCATTTTCTTGCAAGTGAGAAAATGCCTGACATGTAAAAATTGCCTGAATCTCACAGAAATTTGCTGAAATAAGACTCTGAACTAGGCAATAGTCATAGGAGAACTACTGAATTTTTTTTTTCAGAATCTGTGAAAAACTTTACTTACATTAATGCTTTCTGATCAATACTAAAATTTATATAAAGAGATAGTTTATCTAGGCTTGTGGCCACAGAACTGGTATAAGCACAGAAAGAGATTCTTGCTTTTTTAAACCTTTTCCCAGTATGTGGATCTAAAAAGGATTTTCATTTGCTTTTAAAGTGAATTCTTTCTCACTATTATAGTCATTCCCATTAGGAGAAATCTGTGACTCTTCCTCTTTTGCCTACACAAAACGGCCACAGCAGCTTCTGCAGCAGCATGGCTGAGGCACTCTGTGTTTCTGGGAGGGCATCCATCCCCATCCCCATCCCCATCCCCATCCCCATCCCCATCCCCATCCCCATCCCCATCCCNACATCCATCCCCATCCCCATCCCCATCCCCATCCCCATCCCCATCCCCATCCCCATCCCCATCCCCATCCCCATCCCCATCCCCATCCATCCTCCTCGGCTCGGGCCGGTGGCTGCTGGGGCGGTGCCCCGCTGGCTCCGGGTGCCCCGGCGCTGCCAGGTGCAGTTGGTGGCTCTGCGCTGGCAGGGGCACAGCTGGAAGGGCCTGGCAGCCCGTGTGACCAGCACAGCTTGCTGACACAGGTCGTAGGAGCAGAGGCTCCAGGTCTCTTGCAGATGGGGCCATGCACAAGTGCCAAAAGCAGCTTTTTGTAAAGGAAATCCAGCACGCTTTGCTGCTGAGCTGACGTGCCCACCTAGGCAGAGTTTTGTTATTGATGCTTTCTGTGTTGTATTTGTTAGGATTTTAGAAAGATGAACTTGTTAGTTTGACAACTAATTATATTTTTAATTTAGTGGTGAACTCTCTTGGGAATCCGTGAGCAAGTTAATTTAAATGAATTTAGGTATTTCAGCTCTTGCAGGTATACTTTGTAGGTTTAACTGTGAATCTGTAATCCCATTTTAGATATTCATAAGGTTTTGATGTCCTCATGGAAAATACTGGCCTATTTCAGTATGAATTTGTGTTCAATTAACTATTTAGAGATATTGACTTACAGATATTCAACGGAGTTGCATATTTTTGCCCTTTTATTGTGGTTTAATATTTACATGTAGATTTCAGTTTCTGGGTCTGTAAATCTTTCTTATTAGGATAATTTATTTTTAAGATTACTGAGTATGTATCTCTTGTACAGCCTCATATAATTTTTGTCATGCCTTCATGGTTTAATCCTTTACATTTTAGCATTGCATCCCATGGCTTTAAACTGACTACATATATATATATGTATGTCCTTGATTTCCCAGTGCAGAGCCACTGCTGCACTGGCCTCTCTTCCCTTGCACAGTTCCATGGAGACTTCAGTAGAAGACATGACAAAATGTAAAACCATACTCGTAGATCACCTTATAAATATTTATTCATATAAATACTTTAAAGAAATTAAATTACGTGTTCTATAGAAAATAGGAAAGAGAGGCTTTTAGTGTCACTGGCTGCAAATTGAAGTCATTTGTCTTGAAGGGTCAGGTGCCACTTTGTGGTAAGATACTTGTCTGAGATCCAAGAAGGGAAAGATTGATAGTACAAAGAGATTGATGGAACAGGCACTGCAATATGCATACGAAGTTACAGGTTAATTAGGAAGATTTAAACAAGAAAGTCCCTTTGTGTGGAGAAGTGTCATGTGCTGTTACTCTCAGAAGCGAGGTGTGCTGGCAGCCTTTTGAACAGGCAGAGTTGATTTTCAGAGATGTTTATGTGGAGATGTGCAGTTGTGAATATCAGTGAGGTGGCAGATCACCAACAGCACACACTGCAGCTGACGAGTGCTGCTCAGGGAATTCAGTGGTTTGCATACAGAGACACCTGCTCTGCTCACAACTTTGGTTTTGTTGTGGTTGATGTACATTATAATGCTGGTTCTGTGATTCCTGTATCAGAGTAAAATCATTAATATTTCAGACTGTCAAGTTCTTTGGGTGTCTCAGGTGATGTGACTATTTGTTCTACTTTTTAATTGCAGGCACAGTACTTACAGAAAATTCCTAAAGCTAAGAATGTATGGTTTATAAAGTGGGAGCTGAGCAATCAACAAACATTGGTTTTGTGCTGATAGGAAAGCTGTTTTGAAAGAACAGACACTGCAAACTGTTCCTTCTTTCATTAAAGTTCACCAGCCTCCCTGGTACATTTAGCAGAGAACAACAAGCTTCTCTGTGTGGATTGGTGCTGAAATTAAAACAGCAACATCTTTTGTAACAGTTATTCACTTGGCAGAAAGAGAATTTTAAATTTGACTTAAATGCAACAAAACCAAAATGGTCTGTGCCCCTTGTGTCTCATTCTGCACAAGGACAAAATGGTGCAAATCTTTCAGCCAGGCAGGAATAAAAATCTCAGCAAGTGCTTCAGTATTTATTATCGTAATAGTAAATCATCCCTGTCTGCCTAGAAGATCAGTAAAACATACCTGCTGAGGGCAAGAGCAGGCACAGGCCTGAGGGACTGAGTTATACTTCTAAATACTATAATACTGGTATTTTTGTCATGATAGTCTTGACTAAAATCTCGCATTCATATAATCACCTTATTTTTAGCCCCACAGACAGATCTTGGGGTACGTGGTAGCTCTTATCTTCTGCAATCCATTTCTCTATTCTCTGACTGTGGAGTGTCTGATTTTTTGGTTTAGTAAGGGGAGGAAGAAGACAGGCAAGTTTTACCTTGTCTAGCTGCTATGTGTGAGACAGAAAAGGCCTTCAATTGCAGTGTATGACTTTTTACTGATGATGAAAAATTTGTTGAACAGGGACAAGAAGTTTGAATTGCAGAATATATTTCTACATTAGGGAAAGGCAGTTAGACTCAATGAGGCCCCTGGGAAATGTGACTGACATTGAAAACAATCCTATTTTGTTTTATGATATTGCTGTAATGATGAGTCTTCACTGGTTATGTGGTCAGATATCTGTTTATTCACATAATTCTGAGTACAAAAGCAGCTGTAGAAAACAGGTAGTGGAAAAACAACACTCTCTTTCCTCTTTCACATTTTCACTTGTAAGAGCTGTTTTTCATACTTGGAGAGTTCTTTTGTATTAACATGAGACCAAATATAAGAAAATCTGTCCAAACAAATGAGTTGGAACACATCCCACGATACCAATACACACAGGCAAAGTGGTGTCTCAGGCACAGTTCCAGTGGCCTTTTTGTGGTACTTGCCCTCCCTGC
The DNA here is from genome assembly GCA_013398275.1 of Promerops cafer. Lineage (NCBI taxonomy): Eukaryota > Metazoa > Chordata > Aves > Passeriformes > Nectariniidae > Promerops > Promerops cafer. The sequence goes on along the minus strand of VZSE01005712.1, from coordinate 1,223,095 downwards.
TTTAGTGGCAACTTGCCTCCCATTAGTCTCCCCATCATATCACAAAGATGCTTCTGCTTCAGGAAGAAATACATTATTGTTATTTTGTTCTACTGCAAGGATTATTTCTTTGCACTTGATAAACACAGTGCACTGCTTATTGTGAGAACCAAGTATAATTTTTTTTCTCTCTTTTTGTTTTTTTTTTCTTTTTTTCCCAGAAACCAAAACAAAAGGATTGGCATCCTCCTGGAGGATTTATTTTAGGACTCTGGGCATTGATCATCATGGTTTTCTTCAAAACATACGGAGTCAAGCACATGAAACATGTCTTCTGAACTGGAGCAAACAAGATACTTGCATTGGCTGCTACTTTGGGTTCATGGGTATCACCTGTGTTCATGTGGATTATGGTTGTATTGAAACACTGTTGATATCTCACTTCTGAAGGCTCTTTTCAAGCCATCTCTTCTGCCCCTTTTTCTGGAAAGATTCTAACAAATGATTTTAATGTTACTGTTATTTAAATTTGTCTTGATTTAAACCTTATTTAATGCTTTTCTGAGCATTTTTTTTTCTGGTTAAACTTTAAAAAGGGCAGGACCTAAACCCAGTAGCAGGATTTCTGTGGTTGTTTCTGGATTGTAAATGGGCAAATTCTTTCCACCGTACTTTGAAGTAAATCTTAGAAGAAGTCACCTCTTACTAAAGAACTGGACATTGTGGAGAACATTATTTAAGATGCCATTTTGTCAGTAAAAACTTAACCCACTTTGCAGATTTTGGCAAGGCATATTGAAAGATTTCTTCACAAAAAAACCCCACTCTGGAATATATTGATTTCTTTCCTCTTTTTATTTTTTCTTCCCTGTTAAATAAAACCCTTCGATCAGTCCTTTCACCTTAGGCAGTTATGAGTCTAGAATTCTATGAGTTGGTGAAAAGAAAAGAAAATTATGACCTTGCTGAATCCACTTAAAAAGAAGGCCAAAAAGCATGAAAGAACTTCACCATGTCCATTAGAAACCCTTCATAGGTGTTGTATTTTCACTGCATACAACATGGACTTGGATGCTTTCAGAATTTTCAGTGCACTGAATTTTTGCACCGAAGAAAATCTACTCTGGCATCAGGATGAAAAACATTATAAATTCTACCATCGTATTTCGTAGTTTCTGAGCCCTTAGAAAATGTGCTTTGTTGCCTGTGTTTTGTAAATTCTGGTTTGGCATATTGATTTGTTCTTCCTGAACATTTACTGATGAATGTATGCTAAAAGGGTTTTGTCTGTATAATATAGTGATATTTGTAAAGAGAAGAGCAAATCTGTGAATGTGTGCAAACACATCTGTCAGTGAGGAGAAGCTTTTGCCCTGTGCTTTTGGAACTTGTTCTCTGCATTAACCAAAATAAAGCTTACCTGATGCAGCCATGGTGTAAGTACTAGACATGTATCTCTAGAAGTTACTGGGAATTATTTGTAATCACACATAATGTCAGAGTCAGCGTATTTTTCTTCTGATATGGTTCTGAGCATTTCCTATTGCACAGCACATACAAATCCAAATGCATAAACATTTTTGTCCTTTTTTCTTCTCTTCCAGTGTGACTGTGGCATCCCAGCCTCAGGTGAGAGGGGGTGAACTGTCAGAGCCGTGTGAGAAGCCCCTGAGGCTTCCAGAGAAGAGAGAAAACAGCAGTGTGGTGCAGCTCGAGAACGAAAGCCCTGGTTTTTTATCTCCAAAGATTTTCTAGGCTTGGAGACGTTGAGGGTACAAAATGATCCATTACAGGAAGGTAAACATTTGCCTACTCCACCTCTTCGTGGCACTTCTTGGTGAAGAGCTGGAATTGTTTTCAGTAGCAGAGGCTTAAGGCCCAGGAGTAGGGATTAAAACTAAAGCATTCCTACTGTCCCTATAGTTCTGTAAACTGATACTGTGGGGTAGATAATACTGGCCATGTCTTCCCAGTGTGCTGATCAGAAGCTTTTATGTAACTGGTGCACAGATCCTCCCTGCCAACAACAATGCAACTTATTGGGAAAGAGAAACACTCTGTGGGATGGGTCTGAGTAGCATTCCTGGTGCTGGATGTCTGGATCTATTCATGGTGTGTTGGGTTTGGGGGTTGATTTTTTTTGAATAATGTCCTTCAAAAGCAAAGACTTCATATCCAAAACCTGATACAATGGTGACTTTTCATAAAATCAGAGAACCTTTTTTTTCCCCTGAGCAATTTCTAATACAACAATCAAGTCAAATCTGCTGTGCACAGACCATGTAGAAATATGTAGACCCAGTATAGAAATGAATCCTACAGAATTCCTTAGAGGATTTGCTTAGTTTTCCTTTCCTAATCCAACTCTTTTTCAATTGTAGTAAATATTTTAATCAAATATTTATTTTATAGGCAAGTTTTGCCACACTTTAAAAAGTGTATAAAGTGAAGTTGATAGATCTTTGTGCCTTGCTTCAGTTGCAGTTACACTTATTTGGACTCCTCAGGCCTTATTCAATTTTTCTCTTTCCCTCTTTCATCCACCTTTTGCAGGAAGTGATAGAAACATCTACAGAACTCAGCTGAATTTTGCTAGTAGCAGAAGATACCAAAGATTCTGTCTTTTTAAAAGCTTATCTGCTTAGGGAAAAGGAGGCAATTAAGTGGGTTATTAAAATGCAATTTATGAATAGAGGCACTCAGTAAGTATGCATGTGAAGGTGATTAAATTGAAGTGAGAACAACAGTTTGGAATGCAGCAAACTATGCTTCAGGCATTTTTAACATTTTTGTATGCACAGAAGTGAGGAGTTGAAATGGATCATTCTGAGACACCATGAAGTTGCCTATGCTACACCTACGAGACAGTATTTTCTCTGCTGTGATAGCTTTTATTCCTTGAACAGTTACAGTCTGAAAGCAAATACAGGAATGTCACAGAATTGTCCGTAAATATATGTTGTATATTTATTTTTTATATAAAGTTAGTAATCTTTTCATTTTCCCAGGGAGGCTTTCAAGCTCAGTTTGGAATGTGGCCTCTGGGAGCCAGCCATGTCACCCTCAATCACAAACCATTTGTGTTCTGCAGGCCAAGTGTGCTTTGCAGTATAGATGCTTCCTCCGAGGTGCACAGATGATGTTTTTAATGGAATCCAGAAGACAAGCCAGATGGCAGTTTCTTGATGCTTCTTTGCATGGGAACTTTTCGAGTAGAATTGAATTTCAGTGTTTTGTGCCTCTGCATGGATAGGTCTGTGAACTAAGCATGCCCATGCCTGCAAAACTCAGTGTATTCATGTCTGCACCCTGTAATGTGGAACTGCATTGATAGATCCTGCAATGGAGTTTTAAGATATTGTTTAGAACACTCAAGGATGATAAAAATAGATGTTGGTCATTTCAGTTTTTCAGCTCTCTTTCAGGATCACATCTTAAAATGCATTTTTATTATTGAATGAAGAAAAAGTAGGTCCCCAGTAGGGTTGTACTCACATCCAGGTGCTCTCCTGTCCCCTGGAGTGCCTGTGACCAGGCCCAAAGGCTGACACAACGTGTGACTGAGATGTGCTTCTGTTACAGCCTGAAAAGTGAGGTTCCTACAAAAAATGAGTGGAGAATGAAACCTGAGCAGGGGGGAGACAATCAGTGTTTCTTGGTCTATGCCAGCTGAGTATTTTTATGTTTAATGACTGTTACCATGAAATGCTGTTCCCTTGGCATAAGCAAATACCAGAGACTGTTCACAGGTATCTTTACAAGCATCATTAGTGATGGTATGCCTCTTCTAGAGAGTGGAGGGTTTTTTAATTTTGGTTGGTTTTTCCTCCTGAAAACTGGTATCTGTTACTGATTACAGAAAAGCAAATGTAATCTGGGTCTAATTCTCTTGCTGAGTGCCTGCACATTGAGCCCATTTCAGTCTCTTGTTTCAGGAGTCGGGGATTTTTATTCTCAGCTACCACATCCACAGAATGTACTGGAAGTAAATGGAACTTGTGGTCCAGTGTGCCTTCAGAGGAGCATCATTGCATGCTGGAGCAGGGCTGAGTTGCATTAAATCAGTGATTTGCAAAGAGGCTGAAGCCAGGTTCATTTATCCTGGGTGGAAAGGATTTGTGCATACAACATAAGGACAGGGAGGTATTGCACTGTAGTCCTGTGAGAGGGACTGGAAGACCAGCTGAGGCAGGGCAGAAATCTGCAGCCCTGGCAATCCTGATACTGACAGCCTGTCAGTAAGAGGATTTTTGATGTAAGAGAACTGCTGCTTTCTCTTCTCTGATGGATGCTTAGAGGGAAGGAATAAAAAGGAAGTTTCTGATCTGAAGGCTTCCCTAATTATCCATTCAGTATAGCTGAGGAAATGAGATGCTGCTAGTTTCTGGTAAATAGGGAAGATTTCATCCAGTACTTGTCATTGTGAAGTCAAAAGCTTTTATGTGGTCAGGATAATTTGGACTTGATAAAAATAGATAAAGTGGAAGGCAAACCACAAAGTAAGAATGGTGCATTTCAGAGAGTCTGTGGTGTTTGGAGAGAAGACAACCTTTGTATATGGTACAGCGTGGGACAGGGGTTGGGGCAAGAAAGCTCAGTGTCCTCCTGTACAGATCTTCAGCTATCTGTGTTACAGAGCTCTGTGTGACCTGGTAGAATTTTATCATGCTTCCAGACTAATTCACCTTTGGACTGAGACAAGCATAAAATATTTCACCCATGAGACTAATCTATCCATAAAGTTATGAACTGCATAAAAAAGCAGTGTATATAATGAAAGTGTCTTCTCAACCATGTGAAGATCAAACTCAGGCTGGAGCTGACATAGAGGAAAATTGGGGCTTGGTACCAATAGTTGTCCTGCAGAAGTCTCTTTTCAGTATTCCCCAAATGAATCACACATGCCACAAAAACTCTTTAAACCATCACTTCAGCACTTCCGTACAATAATGAGTGTAATAGTTTTTTGCATTTCTTAAGTGGTAAAAGGCAAATTTAAAAAATGGAGGAAATTTCTCATGAAAGATTATATGCCTCTAATTTATTTCTGCTTTTCCTCTTTCTGTGAACTTTTAAAAATAAAAAGCTTTCAGGAAATATATCTTGAAAGTGTCTGTGTTTGGTAATGAAAACTTGCATAGGCTGCATAACATACTCTGAAATCAGCATTTCTTAGAACTCATTTCACTTGCAAGTTCTTTAAGACCGAGTTACTTTTTCTCCCCTAATGAGGATTTTGGCCTGATTTAGTGATTAAATTGATTATGTTTAAGGTTTCCATTCAAGGATGTACATCTATTAACGTTTGATTGTGCCATGTCTTCTTCCCCATGCAGATTATAGATTTAACTTTTTTTCTTTTCTTTCTTTTCAGGTCTGTGTGAGAATAACACCAAAGCCTTGGCCAATACTGAGGCAGTTTGGCTGCTTTGCCCAACAGGCTTAATAGAGATGCAAATTGTATTTGGCCTGAATTATTTTGGTGATGTTGTTTATAACAATCCCTTGAACAAAACAAGCCCCACAAGAAGCCAACTGTTTGGACAGTGTAACAGCAAAGCTCAGCCTAGGGGGTCCTCGCCATGAAAGTGGCATTTTTCACACTGCTCTTGACATGGCTTTGGTGACAGCTCAGCAGAGACCAGGCCACCAGGCTGTGGTTTATTTGGGAGATTCATGGCATGTTGTACTAGTCACTGTGACAAAACTGACTAATCTGAAATAGCAAATAGATTTCCTTTCTTGGCCTGACTTACTGGAATAATATTCTTATATTAAATGTTTGGCTAGGCCCACAGGCTCTGCATGTAGTGAGTATTTTAAACTGAGGCTCTGTCCTTTATATCCAGCTCCAATATAATGGTACTTATTTCTTTTGTCAAATGCTTTGATATTTACCAACAAAGAGCCTCACTAAACATTAGATTATGTTTGATTTTCATTAAGTTACTTTTTCTGTACTAGTTTTCCTGTCCAGGTTAAGTTTGTAGCTGAAAATATTATGGCTCAAACTGTGATGATTTTAGGGTCCCCTTACCTCCCCTGGTCTTTATAATGCATATGGAATGGCAAATAGGATCAATGGGGTCATCAGTGTATCATTGCAGTGTATGTTTGTATTTGGTGCAGTTCTTTTACACACCCTTCTCTGGAGTGGTACCTGTATTTATATTTTTTTAATATACAGAAGGCTTTCTACACTTGCTGTTGTTGCTGGTTTCTTTAATCTGCTCCTTCTCTGCATCAGCATTGGCAGTGGAGGAATGAGGAAGAGCTTTTCAGTGTTTCACGTAATGCACATCTACACATGTACAGCCACAGTAAAAAAATAATAATGGTGTCGTGGGAATGTTCCAGTTTTCTCTGACACAAATGGGCAGTCCCACTGAATATCAGTAACCACTTTCAGTTTTGGCCTCGTGTGCAGCAAGGATGCAACGGGGAAGCATATCCTCATAGGCTATAAATCTGTTCACTTCTTTTGCCTTTGTGTTAAAACATAAACCTAACCTAAGATCTTGCTTTAAACTAAGCCACACCAAATGGTTCCCTTCAGTATTTCCTTTGTTTTGCTATTAACAGACTCTCACCATGCTGTATGTTTGGATCATAATAGGCTCCAACTGACCTGACAGCCAAAGTTAAGTCAGCAAAGTCCTAAAAGTTTATACATTGCTAAATATGAATTACCCATTTATCTTCCCTGTGCTTCAGGAAGCAGCTAGTGTCCTAAAAACTAGTCATGTTATCTTAACACCTGTCTGGGTTGTGTAAAGAAACTGGCAGATTTAAATAGCACTAGAGATGTCCTAAAGAAGACAAACCTGTTCTCAGAAACTAAATTATTAAGATGACTTTGTATCTGCTAAAAAGGGTCCAGTCTTGCTCTCCATCTGTGCTGGATGCTTTGCATTGCTCTCAGTAAAACGAGAATGCAGTTCCTGTGTTAGATCTCACGGTGGGCCTGGCACATGGAGAGTATGGCAAGGCTGGAACTGGGCTTCAGTGTACAAGGTGATGCTCACTGGATACATTTTTTCATTTTTAAAAATCTATTCCATTTAAATGCAGTCTAGCTCCTGTGTCCTGCATCTAGAAATGGCCTATGGTAGATACCAACGGAATAGCACAGAAAAATAGAGGAAAATATATTGTGACATTTTTCCTGTGGAATTCTGCTTGTACCCTTAAGATGATGCTGTATCCTCTTAGCCTTATTTTCCTATGTTCAGATAGCTTCCAGAGGGTGAGGATCTTTCTTTTTTCTTCCGTGTTAACTGTAACTTCTTTGGAAGTCTTTTGCAAACCCAGTGGAATTCCAAGTGGATTCATCACTTGGATCTCTCTGTCCCCTTGTTTCAGAGAACCTTGAAGATCTCTAAACAGCTTTGCAAGGCAGGTTTTGTTTACAAAAGCTGCATTACATCCTAGCTGATCTATCTTCTTAATGACTCCTGATTTTGTTCTTACAGATTTCCATCTGTTTGTCTGGATTGCTGGGATTGTCTGTAGTTTTCCTGTCTGTTCTGTTTCCCTGACAACTCCTGGTCAAAGCACTCCATAGCAGGCAGGGACACTGTGTGTTGGTCATCTCTGTGCAGCTTCTCTGGTGTGGCCTGGCCTTCAGTGGAAGGACAAAGGGCCGTGTCCCTTTGTCCTGGCAGTGCTGTGCACCCCCTGGAGGGGGCTCAGCACCGAGGGGATGCTGGTTCAGGGCCAGCTCCCCACGGCAGCCGTGGAGTCTGTTCACAGCCGGCCGAGGTGAGTCACCAGCTTCGCTTCTGCTGGGGTGACAATCTCCATCCACATGGTGGCCAAAGGACATCATTTGACATTTCATGTTTTGGTGTAATTTTCAATGTGAAAAACGTTTAACAGTCTAGTGGTTTTAAGGGTATTTAGTATAAGCAGGGCCATTTGACAGTCATTTTATAAAAGAGTATTTGAATTTTATATTTTTCTGCTTCAGCACAGAGAAATTTTACACCACCTTAGATATTTGCCCTTTCATGTTTCCTAGGGTTTTTAAAAAGAGTATTTCCTAGGTTTTTATTACACAGGATTGTCCTTAGGTTTGTTTTCTTTCTCTTTACAAAATCATATGCTTATTATATGCAAGGTGTGCCTTTGCAGCAGGCAGCTGGAAATTCAAAGTGATGAACTGATAGTCCAGGGAAGACAGAAGTATTGGTACCTGTGAGGTTTCTGTACTTCCTTTTGTTTTGCAGTACCTTTTGCTGCCTTACAAGTACTCTTTGACTGTTTAACTGCTTATTTGTTTTTTAAACCCTAAGCTATGTTTTAAATTGAATTAGAAATTGTGTCTCCTTGCCTCAGGTAAAATAATTAACTCATTACAGAAATTATTATCAGCATTTTTCAAAGAGCTTTTGTGGCACTTATGATCAACTTACACAATACTGCAAAGAAATCTATGCAAGACAGCCATTGCTATTGAGACAGGACATTCCTCTCTGTCAGCTCCAGCCTGAGTTTGATCTTCATATTCCAGGGGAATAAAGCTAGATGGCACAAGTCACATTTATTCCTTACAGTTTAGATTCCCCTCACCCCATTCCCCAATGCTTTTCCAGCTATTTTTATCTTACTGTTTCCTTGCAACCTTAGAGGTGTTTTGGGTAAAAATCACTTAGTTTCCTTTGAAGTTTGCCTGGAAAATACAGCAGGACAAGTCTCAGGGAAGCAGCTCCAGAAGATTTTATTAGTTTACTGCCCTATATGAATGTACGTGGCAGTACCATGGTGGGTTCTGCTGGATCCAGCCAGGGCTGCCAGTCAGCAGACCCAAATCTTTCCCAAATCTTGTTTCAAGGCTGTAACTTGGTCTTAGTTTCTTAACCTCCCTTTCTTCAGTTTCCTTATGAAGAACAGATTGTTAACTTTCTGAGGTCTGTAGCACTTTGGGTGGAAGGTTTCTCCACGTGCATCGTGCTTTTTGCTTTGTACCATGGTGCTGTCACCACTGAGCCAGCAGAACACAAAGCAGCTGTGGTACTTTTTTGTTCTTAGTTGCAGAGATGTTTTCTTTATCATTCTCAATTCCAGTTGCCCATATCATCGTGTAAGAGCTACAGTTCTTCAAGATGAAAAATATCTCCTCTGACAAAGGCAAGTGTAAAAGCCTAAAGGTGTGCAAGGAGTTCAGAACTAAACTAACAGAGATCTTGAAATTGCTGATGTCTGTAAACACTGTTTTACAACAGCTTTTAATATGTGAAATGATGTGCTGCAGATCATGATTGATCAAATTATAGTGAAGAGTATGAGATGACAGCATGAAGCAGGGAATGGCAGCAATGCCTAGTTTGTACTACTTATCCCTAGGCTGACAGCATTCTCTGTCATAAATCTGTTTGGTTATAACTAGGCCAAAAAACCTTACATCAGGCTGATATGCAGGAGGATTCTGTAGTTCAAAAACTGTGCATTTATAGAGAAGTACATCAGTGATTTGTTAATTAAAATTGCAGTTCTTTAACAGTTATTTACATTTCTTTTGCACTCTTGTAACTTGTGCTTTTTGGACTCAATTTATGTTCCATGTAAATCCGTGTGATCTATTTAAAACTTGCTGTCTCCTTGGCTTCATCAAATTCCTTTTTATATATACAGGTGTGACTTAGCAAATACTCCTTCATACTTTTTGTAATTAGATGGGAGACCTTGCTGAAACTTCACAGGAGGCTGATGAGACTAAAGTGAGTTTGGGTTTGTTTTGTTTAAAAGATGTGTATGGGGGTAGCAAGAACACACAGTTATTAACAGAAACTGAACAAGGAATGAGTTACAATGTGTAGCTTGGCTCTGTTAGATTTTGTGTCATTACACTTTATTCCATGTTTCTTCATATTGTTAATGCTTCCCCATATCTACTTGACACTGAGCAGTCTTGCAGACAGGGAACAAGCCTGTGGAACACAATGGGGTCTGGCAAGTCTCTGTGTTTCTACAGAATACTAGAAGCAGACCAGTGTACTCTTATCTTTAAATGATCTGATTTTAACAATAACATAACTAAACATATAGCATACACATCCTGTAGCCCTTGACTGATGGAAAAACTAAGAACTCTAGTTTAAAATGCCAAGATCTTTTTATTATTGTATCAGTAATAAAACAGGGATGGTAGCATCTGAGGACCTACTGTAATCTGTACCATGTCTTGCAGTCACATTAGAAATGATCTGTAAATCAGTTTGACAGATTTCATCAATTGGAGCAATATATGCTGGATACACACCCCAGTACACATGTTGAAAAGGATGTTCAAACTGCCATTAGTTCAAAATCCATTCTGTTTTTTATAGAATGCAGTGAAATCAAGTGGAAGGAATAAAATACCATCAGTGAAAGGAGAAAAACACCAGCTGACTAGAGAAAGGTAACACGCACTTGGCGTTCAGTTTGCAGGCTGAGTGGTGTGTACCAGGAAGAACACCAAAATAAAGCTTTTAAGGCAAAATACATTATAGATCCTTACTTTTTGATAGTGGGCAGGGCTGCAGCAGGACAGTGGCTCTTGGAGACTTGCACTTCAGGTCCAGGCAGTGTTAGAGGTGACACCAGTTTGCCCCTGCCAGGACAGTTCACTTTATCCTCAAAGAATCAGGGTATCTGTGGGCAGCTGCAGCTATTGCTATCCAGTTTTGGAAAGAGGAAGACCGTGGGTTGTAAGGGGGTTTACATGAGAGTGTTTGGTCCCAGTTCTGTGTCTCGCCTCTGAGGTTCAGCTTCTTGGATTTAGGCATTTAAAGGTAGTATCTTTGTCCTAGCTTTTGCACTTGTCTAATGAGAGACACCTTTCATCACCTGAGGTATGTTTCATGCAATAGTTACTGATTATTTTGAAAAAAATTGATATTTGTGAAGCAAAAGGAAAAGTAATACTGTAACTGAAATCTTCTTTATTCACAAGCCACATGTAACCCAGTAATTCCCACTGTGAGGTTCCATACACAGCACGAGCATTGTCCTTCCCCTTTGTCTTCCAGGGACTCACCACACACATACAGGTACTTCATGGAAAAAAAAGCAGAATTTCACTTTGCTCCTTTCAGGAGGACAATTTTGTGCTCATGGAACGCTTTTCACATCCCAGCTTCAGTGTGATCCAGAATCTCTGAGATCAGTGATGATCTTGGGACAGTGGAAGGCAGAGATTTTTGCAGGTGCAGTGCTGTGATCTTTCTGACTACTATGACTGGTATTGTAGTACTGGTAGTTTACCTTCTTCATTCCAGAAATTTGGTCCCATTGTGTTGAGCAGCTGTGGCCTGGCTCATAGTCTGCTGCCTCAGGAGGGTTGCTGGCAGCCTCTTATGGGAATACACAAGGCAAAACACAACACAACCCCTCCAGCCTTAGCTTGTCTTCACTGAGAAGCTGCTGCCATGGCCAGCGGGGGTTTGGCTTTTTTTGGATAAATTTTGTTTGCCCTCCTTCCTCCCACCACTATTTAAAAAACAGCAGCTTGATAGCACAGCAGCAAATGCACATGAATATCAAACAGAATTTTCACTACCATTTTCTTATTAACATAAGATGTCAGAATGTAAAGTGAGCTGGATCGGCACATGGGACCACTCTTGCTGTTAAAGGCTTTAGGCTGGAACAGAGCCCAAAATTCTTAGAAGAAATCCAACATTTCCCGATCAAATATTAATTACATGCTATACAGAATTATATATTTCAAACAAGTTTTATAAATAAAATTCTAGGCCTTTCAAACCATCAGCAATATTAATTTTGGATTTAAAATATTATGAAAGATAACCACTTAACTGTGAATTAGAAAAATACTGGCCTAGGTTGCATAAAAACCTCAATTAAATAAATACGGAAAGTTTTCACTATGAAAATTCAGTGGCATCGTACTTAAAAAAGCCATAATGAATTAACCATCCCTTAATGACACTCAGGTTGTGTTTCACAAATCACAAACACACACAGGACGTCAGATGGCCCCAGAAGGCGACAGACTGGGTTAATACAGTTTAACAGAAAGTACTCTTGGTGTGTGCTGCTCCTCCATGCCAACTTCCTGACTGCTGCTGCGGGTGCCAGCTGCAGACCCTGTTACCCTTCTCCTCCAGGCTGCCCTGCTGGCCCACAAGGTCCAAAGGCTGCTACAGGAGGTGACTGTGGCTGGGCTTGTGCGTCCATCCCTCAGGCCAGGCGTTTCACCTCGGGGTGGGTGACAGTGAGCGGTTCTGGTTTCCAGTCTGGCTGGAAGAAGTGGATGTCGAATGTCCGTGCCCAGTTCTCGAAGACGCGTTTCTCGGTGATGAAGCGGTGGTGGCTGCCCTTGCGGCCCCGCTCGTGGGAAATGTACATTGTGCACTCGTCTGGTCCCAGAGGTTCATAGTAGTGATAAGGTACTGAAAGATGATTAGGATCCCTGTGGAAAAAAAGAAAATAGATGGAAACCCAAGATGTTCTTTCTCGTTGATTGAAAAGATGCTATCTTTAATGAACTGATGGGCTCAAATCCACTTTTTCTCCCAGTTAAACTACGTAGCTGTTTTTTTTTTTCCTTGCGTATCTAATACATCAGAATGGGACAAAGGTGTTTTCTTTGCTTTTTCTTTTGCTCTCCTTTAATCCTCTTCCTCCCAGTTAAATGAAGGACAGCAGTAGTTCAGAAACAAGGAAGAGTGCTGCAGGGCTGTGTTACTACTATGAAATTTGAAGTAAACTACTTAAAAGAGATTTAAATCGAGACTGCGATTTGTAAAAGGTCTTGCGGAGGTATTTACTGAACTGGGGAAGAAAGAGAAGATGGTAGATGGAGGTGGTTATCTGTGTCACATCAGCTCAGCTGAACGTTTCCAGCACACTGCGCGAGGTTCCGAGAGCACAACTTCAATGAGTGTCTGCACACCAGGTCAGTGGTACAGGCTGCTGTTGCTGGCATTTTAATCAAACGTCTGATGCACAAATGAGTTCTTTATTTTACAAGAGCAGCTTTCATGTATCTAAGCTAAAAATTAAAACAGTTCACCCATAGTATCTGTCTGACCTTGTGAACCCGATCACATTTCCCAGCGGGAGATGAGTGACTCGTGGTGACACACTGGATATGCCAAACACCAATTAGATACTTAGGATAAAGTTCATTCTAGCAGTTCTGACCTCAGTGTTTCCATATAACATTCAGTAAATGGCACATTTGTATTATAATAAGCCAGAGCAATTCATTCTCCTTTTGTTTTAATCTCTACATTAACCTGTACCGACAATGGTTTTTTACTTTGGGCACGGGCGTTTTGGGCTGACACACAACTCTTTGTGTCATAAATACTAAGAGAGCAAGCTGTCCCTGCCAGAATTACCCAATTGTATCCCTCTCTCCCCAGTTGCTACTAGCTATTTTGCTGTGGCAGAAAATTTCCCAATATCAGCATTTAGTGAAGCCTTGGAGCTGCTCTGTGTTACAGCCTGAGCTGAACAGGACCCTAGCACAGAGCAAGAAATCTGATACGGATTCAGGGCTGTCAGCTCTAATATGCAGTTGATTATTTTCATTTTGAAGAGCTAATATTTAAGGTCACTTTCAATTGAATGCATCCACAATCTGTCAGTAGTCTGTGCTGGTCATTACTTTTACTGTGTAATTCTGTCACCTACGCAATTTTCTAATTTTTCTTATTTTGCCATTATCCATATTGTATATGCAGAGGTAATGTATGATATTGCTGCTGCTTTCCATTTGTGCCTTAGATTAACGTTTTAATTCGATCAGTCTGGCTTCCTTGCAACACAACGTGGTGATCAATCTTACAAGACCCGAACAACAATAAAATTACATTTCTAGAATAAGATAGATTCAAAACTTATTAAATGTATTCTCACTGGAATACATAAGCGTGAAACAAAATCCTTCATCGCCTCACCTACAGAAAATGTATTTGTAATCTAAAGCTGCCCTTCATGTGGAAATTTATTATTTCTAAACTACAACTATTAGAAGTCAATCTTCAATTAATTTTTCACTTTTTTGATACATTGGACCTCTTATTGTTGCTTAAATGAATCATTTGTATGGTTACTATAAATCTAATAGGATACATTTTCATGTGACGTGTTTTTGTTAAGAATTACTAAACAAATAGGCCTCTGCCTGTCATTCAGATTTTCCCTCTTGCACTAAAGCTGGGTTTTACTCTTGGGTCCTCAACCTGTATTGCTTGGTATAAATTTACTGCTTAGTAATTGTATTAAGATTAGTAAAGTTGAAATCATATCTCCAAGTAAAGTGTTAGTAAAGTTGAAATTAGGATTAGTAAAGCTGAAATCATATCTCCAACAGACTTGGGAAAAATGCAGCCCCAGTTAATGGGGCAAAGTGAGCCTGTGAGGCTGCTGGTCCCAGCACCTCCAGGAAAGGTGTTTCTGAAGCCAGGAATTCCACATTCCATCGAAGGCTCTGAACTAACACCAGTGTGTCCTAAGTGGATGTCCTTAGCTCCTGCCAGGCTGTACCAGGTCACTGCATCCTGGGCACCATCCCACCAGAAACAGCCCAGAAGCACCTGGTGCCCAGGGCCTGGCAGGTGAGAGAGGCAGGAGCTCAGGGCAGGCAGCCTGTGGGGCTCAGGCCTTGTGTGCAGCTCTGCTGGCTGAACTGGGGGTGAGATCAGGGCAGGAATGGGGCTGGGGGCTGCAGACCTCTCTAAGACTACTCTGCAGCTGACTGAGGTTTTAAGGCTAAATTTCCACCAGCTGTCATTTAGATTTGGAATTCTGAAAGGTATTTACATATGGAGGACCTTCTCATTTTATGGGAGTTCTGGATTCCCCCAGATTGCATGCTAGTAAGCTTTGGATTTGAACTCTGGCTTGAGTACACCATAACCCAAATTAACTGTGCTGTGTTATCTTCTAACTCTGCAATTAGCTTGTGTCACCAGCAAATGAAATGCATGAGTAATTTCTATACGGAAATCGCTTGCCACCTCATTTATTAACATTAAAACAGATGCTGTTTTATCACTGACTGATACTGGACATTAATCAGTATTTTGTCAGACTCTGCATGCATATTAATATCATAGCTGGGAGGAATCTCACAAAGCTCCTCTGTAAAATATCCTGTACTTCCTGCCTGATCACCTGCCAGCACAGCACCAGTGGAAGTGCTTGTAGCCCTGTCAGTCAGCTACTGTTTGCCACTTGAGTGCACATTTTCCCACAGATGGTATCCACCTACAGCAAAAGCTGGAAGTACAGCACAAAAGAAACAAGGCAGGGAAACCAGGCCACCCCATACCACATTCTGGTCAGCCTCTTTCCTTAGAAATGAAGAGCCATAATAAATCAACCCTCTAAAACTATAGGTACTCATGCACTTTGTAAAATAATTCATATTTTGATGTGTGAGTAAAGTGTCATTTTTATGTTGAGTGATGGGCAAGGTGCTGTGTCAGGACCATGAAGATTTCTAGATAATGTTTTTGCCTTCCATTCCCAGGATCTCCTTTCCCTGACCTCCATAATTAGCCCTGTTTTCCAAACCATGTATGCATTTTCTTATTAAGCTAATGAGGTGAGACGTATGGACCAAAGAGAAGGACTAGCTCACATACAGCTTACTGTCTCTCATAAGCTCCAGGAAATGTAACCAGCAACAACTGCTGCTTTGCATTTGATTTAAAGGAACTGAAAGTGGATAGAGAGGTAAGAAAACACTAAAGTATTTCAAATAACAATTTTCAGGTGAATTATCATGGAAAATGGCCTGGCAGTGAAATGAGGATTCTTATAGGAAAATTATCTGGTTCAATAACTGGAACAAAAAGTATTCATATTAGTTAAAATAAGGCTCAGAATTAAGTTTCTGGGAGTTCCAGAAGGCCCATGAAGAGGAGAAGAGTTAAAGAGGGTTCATCTCACTAACCCCTTGAGTTTTCCTTGTGTACAGGAGTACCCTGAGGCCTGCAGGGAACCAGCTCTTCTGTACCTGCTGCCCATAATGCCACGGACAGGGGCTGGAATTCCTACAAACTCACTAAGGCTTGTCCTGTCCTTCCCAGCCCTGCTGCTGAGCACCCACAAAGGGAAGCAGCAGCACTGCAGTGCCTGCAGGAATTGTCGTGGTATCTGGGCACCACTGCTAGGCTGCTGCTGAAGGGAGGCAAGAGGAGAATCCTGCGTGTCCCACTTCAGGAGTGAGTCCCGAGCGTGCAGTGGGCTGCCAAAGGGAGTTCTGAGAGGCAAGTGCTTCCCATCTGGGAGAGGCTTGGGGTGGATCCCTGGGCACTGGAAAAAATACAGCAAGATGGCTTGTCTGTCTTGGGACAAAAGAGTGAGAGATGTGCACACTTTACAGAAATGTTTGCAATGTGCATGGAAGCACAAGCTTTCATCTTACTACAGAATGTACAAGACAGCATGAGAGCCATATCAAGCCATTAACCCTTACAACAGCATAAATCTGTAGCTAGCAAAGGGGTTTGAAATTACTTATAGCTTTGCTGTAAAGCACTTGAAATTTAAAATAATCAGGACACCAAGTCCAGTTCAGCTATGAAATTCAGTGTCCAGTGAAAGTAAATAGAAATGAATCTCAAAGACCTTGTTGCAAGTAATAGTGACAAATCTTTTAGTCTGTGCTCCAGACTCCTTCACTAGGCTATCTTTCCTGCATGGGTGCAAAGCAGTTTGGTTAATGATCTTAAGCTAATAATTTGTAGCAGAATCAACAGCATGAGACTCATGGTACCTTTGAGGTGTCCTTCACGTTACAGATGTGACACTAATTTAGCTCCATGACAGTGATCACCACACTCATTATTTAATCCACAAATTAATACTTAAAAATGAATGGGTATCTATCTGCTGAAGTTATAAATTTGGTGATACTAATTTTGAACAGAAATAAGATTTTTTGGGTTTTTTTTTTTTTCAATCTAATGATTCTTTAGTTGCACAGCAAGTAGGATATCCACACAATCTAGCACACACACATTTTAGTTGTTTTGTTGGGATTTTTTGTTTTGATTTTTTTTTTATTTTAATGGTAGACTCTTATTCTGTCTGACTGAAAACCAGGAAATATGGCTTACAATTACAGAATATGTCTTTCTGCTATTCTGTTCTGTTGTCTTATTTCTTTGAAAGGAAGCAGTGTTTTAACTTTTTAATGACTGGCTGAAGAGCCAGCTAAGAAGGTTAGTTCTATTTATGACAAGAAACTCCTTTCACAGATCTTCATGGACAGCTTCTTCCAGGCATGGCAACTACAGTTTTCCCCTTCACCACCTGGGGAATCAAGCTGAAGCAAAGACATTTCATATTATTTTGATTAAGAAATTACCTTTTCCGTTTTTACAACCAGGTGTATGTACCTTTATGTTAAGATTTTTTTATGCAGGCTGTAAGAACAATTATATTTTTCACTGGTAGGACTGATCTACAGCCTTTCTTGTGTTACAATTTAATTCCATTTGATTTCAGTGTATTGATTCTATGAAAGCCTTTCATATGCTCTCAGTGACATTTTTAGTCTCTCTCCAAACAGTTCGTTTGGGTTTAGTTGGGTTTTTTAAATATATATCTAAACTACTTTGGCTTTGTTTGAAAAGTCAGGATCACACATTATTTTGCAGTGCAATGCTGTCTTCTGTATTTTTAGATCATCAGTTTAAGAATTACTTCCATGTGCCACTGGAATGCAGCCACTTCTGGAGTAAGACAGACCAGCCACTTACAGAAACTGAAGCAGTATGTGTTGGCCAACTGAGATGGCAGAGGAACGAGATGCTGTGCTGCTGAAGGTATTTGTGTTGTCTGGCATATCTGATCCAGTTTGCTATTTTCCTTGGAGAATTCATTATGAAGTCTGGCAGTACATCACAGCATTTATTCATCAGTATTTTGTTATAATTTGTAGAAATTCTCACAAAGTGGAGTTTAGTGTTGACATTTTATGCTGTGATTTCTTCGGGGATTTCTGCAATATGCCCAAGACAAATGCAGATTCCTGTATGATCCTTTTAAGTGCTCAGAGGAAAGTCAAAGCAGTCCCATTCTTTGTGACTAACCCAGCACTGCAGCCTTGCCCTCTCTGCCCCTGAAAGGCATCCAGAATTACCCAATGAACCAGACTTGAGAGAGATCACTACATTTGCAATAGAAAATTTAAGCAAGTACTTCTTGGTGAAAGGGGTTTGTGAGCAGGTGATGAAACGTTGCACTGAGGCCTCGTTCCAGACTGGCTCCAGCTCTTCCCAGGTCACCCAGCAGGACAAATGGGATCAGCACTGGCTGTGGCAGGAACCTCTCAGTGCTGGGCCAGTGCTGGGTGGGCAGGTGAGACTTATGTCAGCATCAAGATTGCTGATGTAATAAAAATTTGTCTGTATTCATACTGGTATCTTGTGGCTAATGTAATTTTGGTCTAGCACTGGAAGTTCTGAAGACTCTCCCTGTGTCACTGATCCATAATGGGAAAACCTTAACCAGGACCTGGGGTCTGTGACCTGAACACGGCTGGAGGCACAACCCAGCTGGAAAATGTGCACCAGCTGTTCCTGTGAACAGCAGCTTCCACTGACACAACCTGTGCTGCTCCTGCCTCGTGTGACCCACCCCTGCCACGCCCAAAATGGGTGATCACAGGACTGATTCTCTGGGTCCAAATTCACAGGGAGGGGTTTCGTGGGCATTATTTAGGAAGCTGCAAGATTGGCATTCATGTGACAGACGTACAATAATGTTAATTTGAGTTGCACAGAAAGTTCAATTTAGAAACTAGTCACTGTGAGAACACTGTTCCTCTATTAATTTGGGGGGAACTTGAAAAACAAATTAAAAGTAATGTTTTCCAGTACTTCTTTCTTCAGATTAATTTCATGCCAATTATTGCATTACTTTTAGCTGATAAATATTCAGAGACTAAAAGAAAGCAACAAGATGGATTAATTCTCTCACAGTACAAACAAAATTTTAAAATATTTTATATAACATAATTAAATGCCGTTTGTTGTTTTCAGAATGAGATCATAGGACATCTTAATTAATTGCTTTAAGAGGACTGAAGACTTGTTGCAGAGGAAAAAGATTAAAAGATTCAGATTTTTATCTGTAACATTAATTTTGTTGGCTAATAATGGTTCCAAAATAAATCCTACCTGCAGAAATCCGGTGGCACCATGCCATAAACATTTATCCTGTCACAGAGCTCTAATGCGATAGTCATTGTGAACCAGCCCGTGCTAAGCCAAGTGTTGGATATCTTCCTGAAAGCAAAAACATAATTAAGTTTCTAAGCTGGCAAATAATTCTTAAGAGTTATTTATTTATTTATTCATTCATTCATTCTGAAGCAATTTCTTGGCATTTTCTTCATTCTTGTAAAAGGCTTTGAAAACTGGGCAACCAAGACTACTTTGCTCATCCATTTTTAATGGTTTTTCTGGTGCCTCCTATCAGTGGAGTAATCTGGGCAGAACCTTTCCCCGCTGTGATTGATTTTAGGCATGGCTACATTAATATTCAGCTGAACTTTTGACTTGGTTTCTAGAAGCTCCCAGCCCCTCACTGTGACTGCTGGTAGGAAACTTCAGTTGGTTGCAGCTGTGACAGTCGCACAGCCAGCCTGGGAAATCTTCATCCTAGGAACCACCCCAGGTGCCATCCCTGCCCGAGGGGAGCCTTAGGATGGGAATGACAGCACTGGCAGGGAGCCCTCTAAGGCAGCACCTCTCCTGCCCTCACTGTAGGCTGGGTCATGGCTTTAAAAGAAGCTCAACTGATCCCAGCATTAGTTATGCAAAGTAGGAGATACCACCCTGTAACTGCTCACAGATGTAACAGATATAACAAGTTGTGTTTAAATTTTGCTGTATCACAGGTTCTTATCTGCAAAGTGGTAACAGTAATGTTTCCTGCCCCTCTCATGTGCTTGGCAGTGCTGTTTAGTTTCTAAGAGCTGGGTTCTATGATGATTATTGGATGCCTGGCACATGGATTGGAATTCCCAGTCCGTTTTTAAGTTCCTGCACTGGCTCCGTTGTGGGAGAGCTGTCACTCTTGGAATGGGAGGATCAAGGAAATGCCAGCAAAGAAAACATCTTAAAGGTGTCACAAGGGCATGTATAGGGACTGGCACCCCTTGCAGACATGGAGGCACAGAAAGTCGGGGGTTTGCTCCAGAGAAAATGAGTTCACGCAAAGGTCTCCTTTCAAATACTTTTAAAGAGTAAGACAGGAATTCTCCCTAATGGCTCCTCACCCAGCTAGGAAAGTCCCACAGGAAGAAGTTCAAGCTTGTGTTATCTGCAGCCCAAAGAGTCCTCAGATTCCTGCTGACAGCCTGTCACAGTGACAGGCTCTCCCTTCATCTCCTACTAAAGCTGAGGCACCAAGGGAGCAAGTGCAGGCTCTGGGAAGGCCTGGGCACTCTGCCTGAATGTATTAACATGGGACCTACATTAATCCCATTCCCCCACATCTGTATTTGCCTGACACCTGTGAAACTTTGTCACAGTCTTCCGAAAAAGCACAGCAGAAAACATGAGGTTCTCTTCAGAGAAGTCACCAGGGAATCCCAGGTCCTGGCCCAAGTTCCAAGGCCATCTTTTAGAGTTTACCCAGTGATAGCAGGATGTGGAACAGTCTTGGAAGCAGGGACCTGAGGCCACCAAAGCCACTGCAAGCAAGTGCCAGCAATCACTAACATCTAATTCAGCTGACAGGAGCCACCACGCAGCTTCCCAAGCTAATGCTAAACAAGCTGGTTCCAAGTAGGTCACCTACAGGGCAGTAGGAGGAGACATTTTGAGCACTGTCAGATTGAGGAATGCCTTGTACCAAGGTTTGCCATTTCCTCAGGGAATCAGACTACTACAAGGGAAAAAAAAAAAGTGGTGGTATCTGTGCCAGCTGCTTAAAAGACACCTCTAAACATAAGGGAATTCTTTGACTAAATATGCCTGAAGGATGCTGGGGAGCCTAGGTAATTTGTCCTGTCCTTAGTGGATCACCTGGTAACGTATAAACTCCCAAAACACATTTTTACTGCTCCTGACACATAGACTTTCAAGCTAAGCTAGCATTTGGAGAATGACATGCTATAAGCATCTCATTATTTCCAATTATGGGGCCTTATTTATTTTCTGACTGTGCACTGAAGCTTGGGGGTGGTGGTGCAGTTTGTCACAATGTCATAGCTCATTAGGTCATAAGCTCAGTGGAGGCCTTCAGGCACAGCAACAATATAAAAGAGTAAGTAAGAATTTTTGGCTCAAAATTATTAGGAAAGAGAAAGGTAGGGAAAAGCCTAAAAAATTTGCTTCTCTGCCACCTGAGAGTTTCTGAGCTCTGAATCAATAGCTAATTCAGGAACATGTTCGGGCTAAGAGTGCTTTGGAGCTTGCACAAGTCCACTGTTCAGGTGCCCCACACTTACATTCCAAAACTGAGGGAGCAATTGCAGCCAGACCATGACCAAAGCTTTGCACAGGTCAGGACACCCTGCTAGGCTCTCTGCTGGGTCAGCTTTCTTTCTGCTTACACACACTTAGGCTGTCATTTAGTGTTTTCAGTAAACAGAAGAACAACTGGATATATCTAAACTGGCTTAGAAGCTGAATAATCAAATAAAGATTCAAAAATCCATTCAAGTACCACTCTGCCCTCTTTAAATACCATGTCTGTAGGACAGCAACACAGAGTAACAGTGTCTTGCATTTCATAAAAGATCTGAGCAAGAATCCAACAAAAGAATACTGTTTTTATACCTAATCAGCAATAATGAGAGAATATGAAGAACTGTCATGTGCTTATTAGGGGAAATTATCAGATATTCTTTTATATGATGAACTAACACACTGTGCTGATAATTCTGTAGTGCACACTAAATTACAATTAAAGGCCTTTCTGCTCCACCAAAATCTCATTTAGAATCTCTATGGAAATACTCTTCCTGCAGTTATTTCATTTATGCTGCTTTTATCTAATTACTATAATATTGGTTCTGAATCGTATTTTCTTAATGTACCCTTATTCAATTATAAAGTTATTTTCAAGTACAGTTACTTTATAATGCCAAGTATATTGCTCTGCAGCCTTTGTTTTTCACCATGCTATTCAACTGGCAATGTTTTCTGAAGGTTTTTCTTAATTTCAAAATAACTATTTTTCCAAAAAGGACAATACATTCAATTACCTTTTTTCTCATCATTTTCAAGATGGAAATGAATAGTCTGATTCTTGCAACCTTGCAATCATGCTTCTCTCTCCCTCCTTTGTTTTTTGTAGGCACTAATGTCAAGACCTCAGCAGAAACCTCCCGGGGAACAGCAGCATTCTGGGCTATGCAATGTTCTGCTCCTGCCCCCACAGGTACCTGAATCTTCTCCCTTACAAATTATTTCCTACACGTTTCTTTTCATCTTCCCTTTTCTTCTGTGCAGCTCATTCATTTATTTTCATCTCCTGTTTTAATCTCCTTAGCCCTTCAAGTATGCTGTCTGTGCCCTCTAAAGGAGTGCTTCATACACAGCAGAGCCTGCAGTTTATTAAAATCAACAGGGGCTGTTCCTCAGGCTGAATTTTGCTGGCATCTGAGTGCCCTTGATTCACACTGGGAGTTCAGGGTGCCCATGACTGAGTTCACTATAAACTTGTTACAATGTCATTAATGGCTCAAATGCTTTGAGAATATTTCATCACACTCACTACAGGCCTCTGGCTCTGGATGGGTGATGCAGAACCAGAAAGAGCAGCTTGCCTGAAATTGCACAGCATGTGTCAGAAAAAGAACAGGATCCTGGCAATGTCAGAGAAGGAAGGGGATCCTGGCTCGCCGTGGCAGAACTGAAGTTCTGAGAGTGAAGCAGGGAGGGAAACTGTTCCTCAGAACTGGGGACAGCACGTGATGCTACCCTGGATCACCAAAAGCATAGTCCAGGAAAGGAGGTGGCAGTGTGCATCCCTTGTGACCAGGGCCTCCCTCTGGGGCTCATGGTGGCCAGGTTACAGTGCAGTTACAGCTTTGTTGGCTTTCCTGCCGTTGTAAATACTGAGCACACAGAAAACCCTCTGCACATATCCTGAAGGGCTCAAATGCTTAATTCACCTTCTCACTTTGCGTTACTCGGGAAAAGACAAACACATCACAACTGGCAGGGTATCTCCCCTTGTTATCCTTCCTTCTTGTTCTGGCAGAGACCCAAATACACCAATTGGAAGATGAAGAGAAGATCCTTTAATGTTACAAAACTGACCAAGTTACTCTGTGCTCCGGTTTGAGCCTGTGTCAGCCACGAACTCAGATCCACTATAACTGAACAGAGCTCTGCAAGCAAACCATGTGGGGTGTGACAAAGGCAGCAAATGCCAAGCAAACATTGCCTTCAGCTAAGAGGATACAACAGTTTCCTCTAACATTGGTTCTGCCTTTCTCATGTAGCCCAGAAAATAAAATCTGTTCTCAAGTCCACAACAGGATCGATCCCTGTTCAAACTTTGGTGTGTATGTTTTATATTTGTAAAGTAGTACATCTGACTGTGAGTTACTGCACAATAAACCTACCTCTTCATTTGTATCTAAGTGGGGACCTTGTGCCATTTTTACAGCAGCATATTTAATAAGTAAAAAAATAGAACTTCATTTAAAATAAGTGTCTTTCGTGCTGGGAAGTCTTTGGTTTGAATGCCCATTTTCAAACATTATATGCAAAAATACTCAAATACTGCAGTGGGTCACTTACTACAAATTTGATTTGAAGATCAGCCTACAAGTCTCATAAACAGTCTCATAAAGATGTAACTATCATAATAACTTTCCATTTTCCACTTGCAAATGTAAGATGAACTGTTCTGAAGCATCAAATGTATGACTAATGTTTATTTGTTTTGCAAGAAGCTTTACAGCTGCAATGTTCCAAGAATGCTTTAATTCAATAAGCAGCTCTTATAATTCACTGAATGGTGGCATTTCCTCTATAAGAAAACATAACCTATCCAATCTAATTTTTCAGAATCAGTGAAAAAAACTTGAAGGTATATTACCCCAAAGTGAGATTTAAACAGTTCCTGCCTCCTTGACTCTATAAACAGTACATCCAGACTCTGGTATTCTAGGCTGATGAGGTAATACTCCATACAAATAATTTTGATGCGTTACCAGTGATATTATTTGGCACGTCATGCCACATTACAACTCATGAGGAAGAGGATTTAATGGGCAGGATTGTCCCTCTGAGCAGATCTGAGATTAGTATATATAAACTGCATTATTTTACTACTCCGTGACATCCCCTAGGTGTATCCATGTAAGTTCTCACCTGTCTTTTCCAGTCTCCCGTTTAAAAAGATCATCAAACTGAAGCATCTTGTGGCGAGAAATCATATACACTTTTAACTGAGGCAGTATCTGGTTCATCAGCTGCAGGTTATTGTACACCAAGCCTTTGCCATCTCTCCTCATGTAGCTGCTGGGGCCCCAGAAGATGAACACAGCACCATGGCTCATATTTAAGAGTTCGTTGCGATTTCGTAAAATCCTCTGAATGCTGGAGTGTGCGATGACTCGGAGGCTGGTCTTGTTCCCAACGTCCTTTCCATAACCCCGCGTGGGTGCATCGTTCATCCGTATGACGCACTCGCTCTCGTCGATTCGGTCCCCTTGTCTGCTGCCCAGGAGGTGCCCAGAGCTGGTGACCAGCGCGCAGCTCTTGCAGTGCATCTTCAACGGCTGCAAAGACATACGCACTTCACAATTAGCTGTGCACATCTTCCCTTCCACTACACAGCTGTGTTTTACACACTCATGGCATATTTCAGAGCAACGTACATAAATCTCTCCTGGCAGTCTTCCCAAATAGCTGGGGACCCATTACCTGTACATTTTTGGGAGGAATATGGTGTAGATGTACAGCCCTTAGAGTTCCTCTGTGGAGCCAAGCCCATTGTGTAAATCCTCCTTTCCACTGCTGCTACTTAAACAGAAATCACAACAGCTTCTCTATTCTTCCCAACTGCTTAGGATTGTACTTCTTCCACTTGCTATAACTCTCATAATTAGAGTATTTTTTATTCTTCTGCTTCCTGTTTTTTTTTCAGGAAACAATAAATCCTAAGTCTTCATAAGTTCATGTGTGAATAGCTTTTCAACCCTGGGGTCAGGACATTTTGCTAAGGGAAGAGACTGATACCCTGGCCCAATCCTACCATGCTATTTGCAAGTTGTGCCACAACCACTGCAGTACTCTCGTACCTCCTTTATGGTTCAACAGTCAGAGCTGGTCAGTAATGTCTATGTGTATTTTACATGACAGTGAGTTAGTGCACTGAACCTTTGCTACCTTGTCAGGTCATGTTTGAAAGTTGCACAGTAAAATGGAATGGGAGGTGCCTGTTGGAAGCAGAAGAGTTAAACAAGCTTTGATGAAAATGAAAATGCACGATAAATCATGTTACTAAGGTATGCCACCACCACAGGTATCAATTATAGAGGAGTGTGTCACTATCTACTGCTCAGCATGAGAACTAAAAGGAGCAAGGGTTAACAGTATTCCCAAAGTGCTACTTTCTAACAAGAATACAAAAAACTGTGAGGTAAATAAAGACTGCTTGAGGATGTGCCTTGGTAGCCCTCCAGGAAATAGTATCTTGCACTTGGCATGTATCTTAGTGTTTTTGAAAAACAACAAACAATGACAACAAAGCAAACACCCCCGCAAAAAAACCCCAAACCAGCCCAACAAAAAACCCATCAGATAAACCCCTGGTACAGAGACTGAACTGCAGTTGCTTGATCATTCTGATCTACATGTATACAGGAATCCAATGACTAAACCAGTCTGCAGTTGGGCACAGCTTAAAACTCTAAAGCTGAAAAGGACACATGATGTAGGTTTGATGCAATCTCAGGCCCCTGTTTGAAAATGCTTTGGCCCTGAGTACTTGATGGGACTGTTTTACTGTAGAAACTTGGATTTCATTTTGAAGGTTCTAAGCGGTTACAATTACAGTCTGAGATTCTTTGTTCTGTGAGACTAGCTCATGAATGCATAATGCTTTTTAATTAAAGAAAAAATAAGAAAAAGTATACAATCTGCACAATGATTCAACCAGTACGCCTTGTATCTCCATCTCCCCCAATAAACAAAGTCCCTTTCACATCTGTGGACTATAATCCAGGGCTAATGGTATGGGTGAAAATGTTCATGCCTTTGTGAGCCAAGCTTCCTAATGCAGTATTTACATGCATTTTCCTTTAAGCTTTCATCTGCCACTTTGATGAATTACCTAGTGAAAGGCTCTAAGGTGAACTAGCTGCTCCACCACCATGCTTGGGAAAGCAAGACGAGGTGCTAATGAGGTTAAAGGAAATGTACTCAGCCCCAATGTTAACTCACATAGGTTCGAATATCCACATAGCAAGGCATTTTCACCTAAACAATCTCTGCTGGTTTCTGGCCTGCTGAGCCACAACTTCCTTGTTTCTTTTAAAAAAGTCTGCCACAGAGGCCATCAATTGTTAGGAAACAGGGCTGGCCATCAGCAGAGCTGTGGAAACCTGGGGAGGGGTCTGAGGCTACATAATGAACATTAACACCCCCCCAGAACATCTGTCCCAGATCTTATTTGAAACATGTTCCTTCTGGGAAAAAGTCTTTAGACTGAAACAGTGAGGTATTGCCTAGCCACTTCCTGAATGATGCATGGGGGCTGAGCCCTTGTAGCTGCTCTGGGCAAGTAATTTTCAGTTGCCTCACTCAGATTCTTTCAGCTGAAGTCTACAAAACTCGCACCTAAAAATTGTCAGAGGAATTCACAGGGAACAGCCACAACATTCTCACACCAGCTGTTTATAATGCTTTGACAACAGTGAAAGCAAGGGGGGAAAAATGCCATTGGCTGTAATATCATCTTACTGGGAGGCAGCAGTGGCACCAGAAATGTCATCTACTTAAGCAATAATAATGGAGGCACAAGGCAGTTCTTTGGGATTGATGACCAGCTGGAAAACGTTGATGGCCTGAGAATAACCAGGGGCCATTAAGCTGGAAGAACATTAACTCCACAGAGAACGCTGTTACAGTAATTATTACAGTGGTATTTTGGGCAAAAAAAGCAAAGTGAAAAAAAAAGCAAACCCCATGAAATATGAGTTATATTTCAGGAACCTTGCTTCAAAAGGGATGGGGTGAAAGGTATGTGAGTTTTATAGCATCTTGTTAATTATTCTGAAGTGTAACATATCATGCATGTAAAAGCTGCTGCCATTGAATCCTACCCGTTGTTCATAAGCAGCCACAGTTCATGTGTACCTAAACTCCATGGACAGCACCTTTGTGACAGGGCAGAGCACATGGCTACTGCTACAACACAGGTCAGGCACTTGGACAGCATATGAGCCAAGTACTGTCCAGAAAAACTGCCCAAATCACCTCTCAGTTCCAGTCATCTCAAGACACACACGGAGAGAGGGAGAACAGAGGTTACAGTGCCACAAGTTCACAGTGTAGAGCCCCAGAAGATGGCAAATCAGCTGGGGCTTTTCAAGGATAGATGGGCTATCCCAAGGGAATGAAGGCAGCAGGGGAACTTTATCATGGGGTAAACCCCACAACAGCACCTTTGTGCCCACACTGAGTAAGTGCAGCTTTGCACAGTGACAAATATTCCCACAGGCCAAGCTGACTCCTGGCAACTCCCACTTCCAGAGATTAGCCCAGAAGTGCTGCTGCTCTATCACAAATGCCTGATTTGGTTAATGAAACAAAAAACAATGCCACGGTTGTTTCTGTATTTTCCAATTTGAGGTAATTTGCTCTGTTATTGACTTTAAAATCTATGTTGTCCAATGATCGAAAAATGTTATTTTCAGACATTTAAGTGCTCAAGTGCTCGAGAAGAATAAATTGAAAAATGTTGTCCCTGATACAAAATACGTTATTCTCAGATATAATTATTTTTTTTGTGATGAAATCAAGTAATTTTTTTTGCTTATAGAAGTCTCTTGATTTTAAAGCCAAGAGTTAGAAAAGAAGACAGCTCTCTGCAGTAAAATCACGAACACTGTAAAACTCACTTTTTCTTATATTGAGTACTTAATGACCTACTTTCAAGACCCCTGGGTTCAGATCACTCCGTTATCAGTAGCGTAAAAATTTTTGTTCTATAAATAAAAGCCAGAGTATTTTATCTTGGCAATGATGACCTGGCCACAACAGCAACAACAACGCCTTTATCACCAAATCAAACCAAACAAGCAAACCCAAAAACCCTCCCCCAAAAAACCCAAACAAAAACAACTAAAAAAGACCTGGAGTGAGAACAGCTCATTACTGAGTTCAGCAGAAAAAGACCACCTGTCAGTTCGTGAACACCAGCATTCCTCATGGATACATCTGGAAATATCACAGATGATTTCAAAGAGTATTGGGAGACAAGAGATACCATGAAAGGTTAAAGAATATCCAAATTTGTTTTGGATGGATGACCTTTAACTAAGCACTTGAGACAAAGTGCAAAATGTTTCTCTTGCACTGCAACACCTCTGTTGTTGGCCAGCTTTTGTTCCGTGTCAGAGCTGGAATGAGAGGCTACACAGCTGCTCCTCTCTGTAGTAACCAACTACTGAACTGTATCACTGAACCAACAGCCTCTCTGCAACAGCTCCCAAACTGACTGCATAAGTAAAAGCAGTGGTACGAATAAGAAGACTGATGTACAGGAAAGCAAATCTGTTCCCATGTTCAACTGAATTAATTCAGTTGAATTCAGTATGTTAATGGTTTAAAAAGCACATATAAACACTGTAAGAGCCAGACTTACTGGTTCAGGAGAAAGTGACCTTATTCCAGAGCAGCCTTGCTTTCTCTTTTCATTACAAAGCAGGTGATTTCTTTGGAAGGAGTTTCATGGTTCCCCCACCTGGTGCCCATTGCGCCTGGCCTAAGCACAACAGCTTGTGACACTCACTGTTACCTCAGTATTTGCTTTTTATGTTCCTTGCCTTGTGCACAGAACTTAATCAACATTTCCTACGTGATGCTAATGAACCCTGAGTTCACACCATGTTCAATGCAATTTATTACTATGGCTTGCTCTTGATTGCTGTGTCATCAGCCACCAGCAAAAATGCTAAATAATTAAGGCTTTGCCAGTGATACAATATTTTGTCCTGGCAGCTTCATTTTTTTTACTTTCTTGTAGCTTTGAGCAGCTCTGAGGTTTCTCACAAGCTGCTGGCTTGGAACCACTGCTCTACGAGGCTGGCTGCTTCTTTCCAGTGCTCCTCTCCCAGAGGCTTGGGGGACAATCCCCCTGTCACAACTATATCCCAAGCTCTGCAGGAGCTCCAGCCATGCCCAGCCCACTGCTGGCACATCACAAACAGCTCCAGCTCTGGTGAGCCCCTGTCATTCAGCACTGCCCCAAGTGTAAAGCTTCTCATGCCATTATGTCCATCCCTCATGACAAGCTACATGTGTTGTTTCTATCAGTGTGCCTCCTTCTTTCGTATTTTTCCTAAAAGACTGAAAACTGTAAAGCCAAATCTGCTTTTCTTTAAGATATTCCCAACAACCACCTTAAGGTAGAATAGAAACCCTGAGGCTTCACATTTGCCAAGTAACTTGTATTCTGTAAGCCAATGCAGCAAGCTGTGGGGCTCAAGCTGTCTTATTACTGAAGCACAGCTGTGCACTTCAGAAGTGATTTCCACAATGCAAGGACTCTGGGAGACATGATCCTGTGAAAATAACGCAGGTTCCCTGATTATTTTTGGTTTGTAATATAATGAAGGAACAGTACTTTCATAATACTATAAAAGGAATAAAAAATTTAAAAGCAAACAAACAAACAGCAAACAAAAACCAAACCAAACCAAACAAAAAACCAAACAAAACCCAAACAAATCAACAAAAAATAAACAACAAAAACCCCCAACCACATACAAGCTGAAAGAGTTTGCTATTTTTCAAGTCCCATCTATGAAATGATGTTATCAAGCCAGTCTTCTCTGAACAGTAGAAGTCATTCAGATGCATATTGGAATATAGTAGGTAACACTTCTGTGTATAAAAAGCTGGAGCAAAAAAAACCAAACTGAAACACCTAAAGCATGAGAAGAGTTTTCAAGTTCAACTTGCTGAGGTAAATGCCCTTTTAAAGTCTCTGTGAGTTTTGATTTTGTGGTGCCACATTTGGATCTAAAAGATTATTTTACTTTGACCATGACATTTTCACATGTGTATTCATACAGGGAGTGTAGATTAATTTCTACATTCTGCATGCCAGCTCAGACTTCCCCCTCAAGTTTCATAAATTTTGATTCTTTAGCCCTTATGCTAGACAAGAGCACCTTATGCAGGCACAGAATGGTGTCAAAGAGGGGGAAAAAATCCTCTGAGCAAATACATTTATAATTATTGTTGAAGTACACTTTCGGAACATTAGAGAATTTACCATGCAAACAAAGTGCATTATCCACTGAAGTAAAAGCACTGATTGCCTTCAGAACTATATCCCAGTGACTGATCTCGCACAAGTAAACAGAAAGGGTCAGGAGATACCACTTGCCCAACATTGTTAATCCTTATGCAAATCCAAATAACAAGCATTTGCAGTGAAACTTTGCAATTCAAAAAAGGTCTGGCAAATCTGCTCATAGAGATAAATGCATGTCTGTTTAAAAAGATAAAAGATAAAACAACTGAATTTCTTATTACTTCTCTTTGTTTCTTGGGCTGTGGAGCTTGAATATGCAGATATTGTGGAAACATTAGCATTGTCATTTCCCACTGATTCCTCTGGGTTAGTTATATAACTGGACTCTGCCTTCAGATACTGGGTAAGACAATGAAATAGCCAAACTCCAGCACATGCATTCCTCACACTAGGGATCACAGCACCTTATGTTTTATTCTGCCAAGGAATCGAATTTTTTTTGCCGTGATACCCTACTGAGGGGCATCTGCAAAACCTGTAGGAAAAAAGATAATAATCCTATTTTTAAAAGGTCCTTAGACAGATCTAATTAAATTTCAGAACATGCAGCTATATTATGAAGAGGGAGAAAACCCAACAAATGCACTCCACAAAGCTTTCACTGGAGCAATTTTCTTAGAAAAAGTACTGTTAAGCACATTAGTCAATGAAGAGTCTTCTGCTTGTGTGGAGTGTTTTCCGGCACATTAACTCGTTTTCAGGGGGCTGCCTGCTAGTCAAAGCTTCCATTAGATTAATTAAAATATGGCTTCTCTCACTGGAAAGAAAAGGCATGAGTTTGGTCACAGGACATTGACCACCTACAGAAATGGAGCCCTTTCTAGTTACATGAAATACATGAGCAGGAGCAGCAGCACAGGAGATGAACAACAGGGTAACTTTTGGTATATGGGGCACATTTCTCTTCTTATTTTAGAAGCATGATTACCAGGTGCTGATATTTTCCCCTAAGCCACCTGAAGTGAATATAAGGTGCAACCTTGCAAATTGTCAGCACATATAAAGCTAAGATTTAGAGAGTAGTTTCCATCCTGAAACCTATAAATGTGTCCCATGAGGAAGATTAGTATCAATCATAGGCTTATTGGAGAGAGAGATAGGATACAATGATAACCTGAAGCTATCAACTAGAGTAATGGTCTCAGAAGAAAAAGCAATCAGAGAAAGAAAAGAATATCCTCAATGAAAGGCAGAACTGGAAAATCAGGCAAGAATGTATCATGTTGATGAACAAGAACTGTTATACAAGAGAGAGTATCATATGAACAATATACAGGCTCTAAAGAAATGGTTATTGCCTAATGTTTATCTTAAAAGGAGTGCAAATAGACATCCATATTACATCAAACTGCTTTACTTTTGTTCTGCAGCTAAAGTACTTGCACTAATATGAAATAAAGCCACAGGCATGGTGTCTTAACTATGCAAATTGTTATCACTGAAGTGTCAGAACAACAGAAATTATAACGATCTCCAGGGAAAGTACTGGACAGTTCGGATTTTTGCTTCAGAATGTTTTCACATCAACTTCTCTGCTTTGCTTTGGTATGTTTTGGCAGTTCTTTCCAGTTTAAATACTTCATGTAAGTATGCCCTCATATGCTCTCTCTGCACCTGTCATGGCTATTCAGGATATTTTCTGAGCTTCAAGCTTCACAGGGTCCCTTTTTTTATCTAACCCAGCTTTAAAGCCAAGCATCACTGACCTTTCAAGTTTGTGCCTAAGTTTTCAAATTCAAGGACTTTCTTCTTTCTGTGGCACTATTTGGCTCATCCAAATGCATCTAAGCTCTCATTACAACTATCATCTCTACAAGGCAACAATGTGATGGGCACTGCAAGGACAAAGAAAGCCTTTCCAATGGTATCCAGTTTTAACAGAACTTAGCACAGCATGCAGAGCCCCTAAAAGAGGCCAGATGAAATAGAAGACCAAATCTCTAATTAGAAAGTTACTGACCCCACAGAGAATTTTTCTAAAATATATTTTGTCTTGTATTTCTCTACGTGGTTGAAGTAGAGTGAAATAAAAAATAATGCTCCTTATTCCTTTGAAAGGCCTTTGTTCAAAAATTTTATTCAAATGTCTTTCTTTCAAAATCTGTCAAAAATGTTCAGCCTTGTAGTCTTTTGATTCTCATGTGGTAGCTCCATGTAATCTTAATCAGCTTGTTTTATGTAAACCAGGCTGTTCTATATCCTCTTACTTCTGTCCCTCTGACTTAACAGTACACCAGAAACTAGAGAACAAAATTAAAGAAAGCAGATTTAAACCCTTTTTTTCCCCCCCAGAAGATACTGCATCTGAATTTAAAATGTTCTTCTGGGGATGTAACAGATTCAATAATACACAAAGTTGCACCACCTCCACAGCAGGATCCCAAGGCAGCCTCCATAATCACTGGCATATTGACACCAAAGACAGATGCTGGAAACAGGTACTGGCAGCTGAAGTGGCCCAAACATCCATTTAACTTAGGAGTGACAGGCTGCAGAAACACACTGCAAATTTCTCCCATGCACATATGTAGAAAAGAAAAAGAGAGAGCGTTTTGTGCTAAAGTATTTGTATATTTAATTTTGGACAAAAAACAGATGCAAAGAAAACATCTTGAAGACAGACATAAACATCTGTATATCTGCAACCATGTATCACTGCCATTTTAACTGATTTTGGATGACAACTACATTTGAAAAATAAACATTTTAATTCAGGTGTCAGCTCTTTCAGTTTTGAGGGTTTTGTTAAAAGGTCTTAAGCATTCAAAATATGTCTCTCCAATTGTTCACTATTACCACAGTCCTGATCAGGAGACAAAAATAAACACATTTATCCAATCAGGATGTTTGTATTGAGTCTATTTGTCTGCATGCAGGTTAATATGAAATTAAACACTTTGTAGATGGAAATATTTAGCACTGAAATGAACCTTCCAGTGAGGATTAATCAGACAATCAAGTACAAGAGCTGGCACTCTGTCTGCCAACGTGGCATTGCTTCTCCAAAGAGGTGCTCTTCAGTTTGCAGCAGAATGTCAAAGCTATGCTCTGTGTGGGTGAAAAGGATGAGCTTAACTGGAACCTCAGGAGGAACCACTGAAAAAGGCTGGCTGGAGAGAAAGGAAGGTCCCTCTCAGAGGAAGGTACCCTGAGCTGCAGGGCAAATGAGAAAAAGGAGCCCTTACAAAACTGAGCCAGGGAAGAGCTGATGGCAAGTCAGCTACAGGGCAAGAGCAGGGGCTGACCTTGCTAGAAGTCTATTTCAGATCTATGTATTTCACAGATGTTTAGGGCAGTGGCTTGTGGCTGTGGCACACAAATGCTTTTATTTATGCTTTACCATCAATTAATTTGAGTGAAGCATGATTCCCAAACACTCAGTTAATACTCTTCAGTAATATTCCTTGCTGAAAGATGTAACTGACCTGAAACTGGTGAAATTACATAACTTAAAATCACAGCTACCTAATGCATTTGGTCAAGGAATTTGAAGTGTAGGAAGGGTACAAGAGAGAATGCAAGTAGGTTTAAAACAGATACTACAGAAATCAAGAAAAAAGGAATCATCTCTTAGTGAGCAGCAGCAGAAACAAAACCTTCCTGCAAAGAGGTGAAATATGGAGTCCCAGAGTCACAGGGGATTTCTGAGTGCTTTATACACTTTATCTGCTTTTTTATTTTACATTATTAGTCCTAAATTGTACTCCTTGGATGTGATGTCTGTGTCATTTAAGTGCATTTTACCTGGCAGTGGCATTGAACAACTCCTGCTCACTTCTTCCTGGGTTGGGAGGTGGAGTGTATTTCATTGGATCACTCCCTGGATCCATTTCACAATCAGAACAAGAGGCAAAGAGAAGTCAAATGAAGGCAGGAACAAAAAGAAAAGATAGGTGGATGCACAGCACTGCTGTCTTTAGTAACACTGAATGAACAGAAAATTCAGCTGAAACTGCTATGATAAGATGGGTAACAGTGGTGGTGGTGATGGAAGAATGAAAAGGAGAACATGGCAGCACAACCAAGTAGTTCTGCATTGCAGATACTTTTACAAAGTACCTCTCAGTCTTTTCATTGTTTAAAAATCACCATTACTGAATGCTCTGACATCTGATAACCTGTCAGCAGGAAGTTTTAAACTCTATAACCAGTGTTTGGTTTTCAGGGCTCTGTACCACACCTGGCTGCAGCCCAGGATTCTTCTTTCATGTGAATGAACTTCTGTCAGTTTCTTCAGAGCAATGGGCATATTCCAAAGCAGCACTGGACATGTTTTCTGCACTGGACATGTAAGTTCATCTTTCCAGCTTTACTGCCACAAACAATGCACACCCATCTGAACAGCACATTTTTACAATCTCAGACCTTCTCTAGAGCCACAATTTCAACTGTCAGGACAGAGGGCGGGATATTGGCTTCTTGTAAGGGAGAAACACTGGAGTGCCAACAGATTTTTGTATGGGAATCTGCTGCCCACACACCCACAGTCCTGGTGCTTCCCACTCCTGCCCCACCCTCGGAGCCCTGCATTGTGCCCACCTTGCTGTGCTCTCCCTGCACAGGTGGAATGGCCGAGCCCCCAGCCTGGAGCACCCTCAGCGGGGCTCTGTGCCGTGTCCCCGTGCCTGTGCTGTCACCTCTGAGCCCTCAGAACCCACTGATGTCACCTGCAGCCCCCGGCTCTGATGCTGATCTCACCTGGCTGGCACGCAGTGACCAACACATCTGCGCAGGACAGGGCACACCGGGGACAATCTGCCAGGAGATGGCACGAGAGCATAATCCTGGCTCAGTCACAGACACCGGGAGACCAGGAGAGTCCAAAGTGCTCACGAGGGACAGCCACTGAAGACAGCTGGCAACCCGACATCCTAAAAACCAGTGTGGACAAAGTGGGAATTTCACCTCGGGCAGGGCAGTGTCTGCACGGTGTCAGCCCTGCCTATTTCCCAGACTGCACAGCCGAGGAGGAAAACAAGCATCCTCCCAGGAGAAAGCCCAGCCCCTGTCAGCACAGCACAGCCGGGAGGAGCCTCTGTCCTGGAAACCCACATTTGAGGAAAGGCAGCCAAACTCCACTGATGTGTCAGCACTTAATTACAGCTGGAGTGCGGTTCAAATCTTTCCCTTTCTGTCGTGGGTTCTGCTTCTAGAAAGACACACTCAGAAAAAAAAAGCAACAGTGCAGGATTTCTACCCCTCAAAAATAATAATTATGCTACAGCCCTACTATTATAATTAAACAGAAATTAATTACATTTTAGAGAAGGGGACAGGTTCCGAAGGCTTAGCTGGTTTCCTTCTTAATTACTGTGTAATATTGTGAACACAGCAAAAATCTTCTTTTTAACATGCTAAATGTGCTGGGGGTTATGTTTGCTTTAACAGACTACAAAGCATGCTACATTTGCATTTAATTAAAAATAAGTTCTTAAAACAGTTTATTTTGGTTCAATGTATATTTATTTAGCATGTGGATGGTTTCAAATCAGAAATAAGATTTTTTTTTTCAATTAGTATTGAGCAACAGACACCTGGGAGAACAAATAAAAACAATGTATTTTCAAAAGAAAGCTTGTTAATGCAAAAACATTTGGCCCATCACAACTAGATTATTTTTGAACATTCACCTTTTCCAAAGGAATCAATCTCTATCCCAAAAGCTAAACTGTATGTTACCTTTTTGACAGGAACAAAATGACACAAGCCCAGAAAATGGAACACATGCAGAATCCCCACACCAAGTGACAGCTACCCTCCAGCCCGGAGTGATCTGAAAAAACAACTCCTGTGGGTAGATGGCACCGTCCCTTCCAGCTGTGGGAGAGCCAAACCTGGCAGAGCATCTGGGAGAAAGAAATTCTAATTTTCAGCTCTTGAGAAGCCTTACACTGGAATCAGGCAAAGATTCTGGCAGATGCAGAAAAACAAATGTAGGCATCCAGTTCACTTGAAATTCAAATGAGGAAACAGCAAAGCTCATTTACATGCTTTCAGGGTTAGTCAGCAGCTAAGCAAAGATTTTTTTAAACTGAAACTTTACATTTAGGTTTAGGAGTAGAGCTTTAACTGGGTTAAGTCCTGCTTTACACACCAAAGCTCTTCATGGATGTATCTCTGGGTTTCTGTATTAAATGAAAGTCCTAGGGAACTATTTCTTCACAGCCACATGTCTGATTCATCACTCCTTGGAAGGCTACAATACATGTGTCATGGAACCTACTAATTACTAGTAAATCACCAAAGTTGGAAGTGTCAGAAGCATATCCAAAAAGAGCTGAAGTGAAAAGCTGAATATTCAAAGAGCTCTGGGGTGAAATTGTGTCACTTTACAGATGAACCTGTAATCTATGTGAAAATAAATGATGTATAATGATTACAAAATTTGAAATCAAATCTTCACATGGGGACAATTCAATAAGGTTAGGTGATTATAGGACTATGCAGCAGCATCAATTATGGAGCCAGAAATAGTCTCACGTCCCTCAGAGGCTACAAAAACTCTGCGTTGCTTTATTCACCAACATCAGAGGGCATTCACTTTCATTGAATAGTCTGGGGGGGGGTCTTGTCTGGAGGGAAAAAAAATAAATAATGGAAGGCATAAGCCCAAGAAATGACTGGCAATGATCCTAACTTATCATCCAAGCTACCATTTGCTCTGCCAATTGATGGGAAATGAAGTGTGATCAATTCCAGTCCACTGTACATCGTTCCCACTGACTGACCTGCCAACTCTTTGATTGAATAATTAGCTAAGATATCAATATCTGCCATTTTGCACAATGCTCACAAGACAAAACCCTAAAATGGACAATCACCACATTATCTGTAACTTTACATTTTCTTTCACATTTATGACTAAGCCTTGATATTGCCAAAATAAGGAATAAAAACGTAACAGTACATAAGAAGTATTAGAATCCAGAAGCATGAAATCTAGAGGCCAGTGCAACCCCTGAAGTAATATAACATACATTTTTAATCTTACAGATGAATAATAAGCCATATCAAAAAGGATTAGATCTGTGCTCCTCATTTTCAATAGCTCACTGTAAGTAGCAGCCTATATTCCATTCCCACTACCAGGGGAAGAAGCGTTAACTCAGGTGCTGGGTGCTGACTGACAGCAACGCTGACATTTTAATAGCAGCTACTGTTTAAGAGCACTATCACCATCTTGTGCTTCTTAGAGAAAGATTTAATCTACTTTTGATGCAGCAGAGCTCGGCAGAGCTGGCAATCTGCTGTTAGGGCACATGGAAAGGTGGGGGTTTCTTTACTCGCATCACCCAGTCCCACAGCGGGTGTGTAACAAGCTGCTCCAAAGCCATAAATTCGGCTCGGCAAGGCACTGCCTGACATTACACTTTACATCACAGTCCCAAGCCTCAAGTGCTAGCAACCAGGGACACTGCACTTACTGTTCTATTTCAGACATAAATGGTGTTAACTGCAAAGACAAATCAGTTATTCAGTGCAAAAATGATACATGACTTGTAAATTGGACCCTGTATAAGTATTTTGGCATTTCTAACTTTAGTTCACACACATGGATGTAATTTCCAAGTATCCAGATGTCATAGCCATATCTGAAGACACCACTCCTCCCGAACCCATTCTGTACTGGCTTTGAGTGTGCTCACCACTTTCCCCCTAATTCTCACCTCTATTCCCCTCTTATATACCAATGAAGAGCAAAACCAGAAAAGGAAATGTACAAACTGAAATTGCAAATGCATAACCTAAAATGAAGGAAAGGGCTAGTGGCTTTCAAGGCAGGAATGGAGAAACCATATGAAAGGGAAAATCACAGAATCAGTTAGGTTGGAAAAGACCTATCTTACTCCACCTCATGGATGACTAATTTCTTTCCATGCTATGTTGTAACAAATCCTTGCCTTTGCTACTTAAGAATAGCAAAATTCTAATAAAGACATGTGCTGCTCAGTGCTCACTTTAATATGCATAAATGGAAGACATTTCTGGTTTGACAGGTAGTGGCATCTCAACCCAAAGAAAGCAGATTCATCCTTCCTTCTGGCCTGACAGCAGGGTTAAGAGCATAATGCCATAACTTGGTATCAACAAAAGGCTTCCTCTGCACCCTGTCCCTAGGTCTCTGTTTTTCAATTGGCAGAAAATCTCATACCAGTGCCATGCTGGTGCTGGCAGTTTGTTTGACTGATCACCAGCATCAACTGCTTCAACAGTGTTTACCTATGAAGTACAGGCTATGCAAGTGCTGTGCAGGCAACTCTTACTGTGGAAATGTGATTACAGATCTATTCACTATTTGCTGATTAATATGATCTGAGGTAATCTGGTTCTGTGCATTTCACATGTTGTGAAACAGCTCCCTTGTATGTTCTGAATGATGCCCATTTGAAGACCCATTATCCAACATTATCTCACAGTATTTTACAACATGTTCATCCCTCCTGAATAAAGACTGGAATGACCAACTCCAAGCCCACAGGCAGACCAAATGTTAACAGCCAGTCTTCATCAGAAATAACTGCATCCTTCCTGTATTACTCATGGCAGTTGGCCAGCCTCTCTTCTTTTCAGAAAAAAAAAGCAACATCCAACAACAAAACAAAATCCACCACAAAAAAACTTACTAAAAAAACCCCCAACCCCCCCAAAAAACCCCCAAAAAACCAACCAAAAAAAAACCACCCAGAAAATTTATCTCTGTTTTTTTACAGGGCTTAGCTCTGCCGAGTATTAATTAAGCACTGTGAGTATCACAGAAAAAAAATGCTTTCTTTCTCCTTACTAGCAAGACTAGCAGCAGGTGGGATACAAAATATAAAGTATTCTACTCTTTCCAAATTAGCCTGAAGCACAAACTAGTACCAGTATTCTCTTTGTTCTTCTCACCCAGAGCAAATCCTACATAAAGTTTGAGAAAGACAGATGCAACTTGAGCAGATTAGCTCCAGGAATCAAACAACTTATCCAAGAAGAGGTAGGATATCTAGACATTCACATTTGTGGAATTGGTTAGCAGGCATCAGTGATAATGACAACATGATGGACTGACAAGACTTTATTTTCCTCCAAGACTGGAAAATTCTGATTCCACTTGGCAATAAATATAAATTATTTAGAGTAAAGATTTGGTAGCTACCATGCTGCACGTGGGTGTATGTAATCCTTTATACCAGAATTGTGCACTATACATGCATGGATAAAATTAACAGAACTGCAAGCAGAATACTTCTACCTTGAAAAATATTTCCCATATTAACCATTCATCTTAACGCCATGCCTCTTCTTATCTGATTGTTTTACTGAGTATTCGCGGGGGTTTTTATTCAGCTAAAGCTCCCTGAATGAAGGACAATGTGCAGTTGTTTAGCAGGTCAGGTCAAAGTGGACAAAAAAGCCTCAGGACTGCCTAACATGCCAGCACACCCAACAAAATAACATTTACTAAGCAGATTTTCACAAGCAGAAATTTCTATTTAGTAAAGTGGTAAATACCATCTTGCAATATCTGAAAGAATTAAACATTCTCTATGAAAATTAGCCATACAGCATCACAGGAGGTTCCCCTTTATCCAGCATCAGTTAAATTTTGCTGTCTTCTAGGAAGGAGATTAAATTTCCCCTTTTCAACTCTGTTTCTAACTATCTAATGCACTTTGGCAAGCTTTCAAAGGCAGGCTGGCACCAATGAATTCTCTTTCCAATCCAGGCCACTTCCTTTGCACTGAGCTTCTCTACCCACTATTTTTTCTCCATTTTTTTTCCTTTCTTTCATGGTTCCTCACTCCCCAGTACATCATTTTTTCCTAGGCTAAAATCTCTATGCCATGTACATACCATTGCAGTGATACAACTATAAATGAAGAAAACTTGTGGTAAATTAAGAATGCATTTGAAACATCCTGAAATAATTTTGAAATCTGAAGGAAGTAGATCAAAAACTGACAACATGAATGTGAATTTTAAGATGTAATAGAAATCATCTGGGCTTTCTGTAATGGCAGCCCACAGCTTGGACAGGAGCACTCTTTGCTGGGTTAGGAACTGGCTGGATGGCCGGGCCCAGAGAGGGGTGGTGAACGGAGCTGCATCCAGCTGGTGGCCAGTGACCAGTGGTGTCCCTCAGGGGCCAGTGCTGGGGCCAGTTCTGTTCAATATTTTTACTGATGACATGGATGAGGGTATTGAGTCTTTCATCAGTAAATTTGCAGATGACACTAAGCTGGGAGCGTGTGTTGATCTGTTGGAAGGTAGGAGGGCTCTGCAGAGAGACGTGGAACAGTTGGATGGATGGGCAGAGTCTAACAAGATGAAGTTTAGTAATTCCAAGTGCTGAGTCCTGCATTTTGGCCACAATAACCCCCTGCAGTGTTATAGGCTGGGGATGGTGTGGCTGGACAGTGCCCAGGCAGAAAGGGACCTGGGGGTACTGGTCAATAACCAACTGAACAGGAGCCAGCAGTGTGCCCTGGAGGCCAAGAAGGCCAATGGCATCCTGGCCTGTATGAGGAATAGTGTGGCCAGCAGGAGCAGGGAGGTCATTCTTCCCCTGTACTCAGCACTGGTGAGGCCACACCTTGAGTGCTGTGTCCAGTTCTGGCCCCTCAATTTGGGAAGGACGTTGAGACGTCCAGGGAAGGGCAACGAGGCTGGTGAGGGGCTGGGAACACAAGCCCTGTGAGGAACGGCTGAGGGAGCTGGGGGTGTTTAGCCTGGAGAAAAGGAGACTCAGAGGTGACCTTATCACTCTCTACAGGTCCCTGAAAGGTGGCTGTAGTCAGGTGGGGGTTGGTCTCTTTCTCCAGGCAACAACTGACAGAACGAGAGGACACAGCCTTAAGCTGCACCAAGAGAAATACAGCAAAAAGTTTTTTAGAGAAAGGGTGATAAAGTACGGGAATTGTCTGCCTGGGCAGGTGGTGGAGTCACTGTCCCTGGATGTGTTTTTTTTAAAAAAAGACAGGATGTGGCACTCGGTGCCATGGTTTAGTTGAGGTGTTAGGGCTCGGTTGGACTCGATGATCTCAAAGGTCTCTTCCAACCCAGTGATTCCGTGATTCTGTGTGATTCTGGCTTAAATATTTTTTCTCTTTCTTTTGTATTTGCTATATGACTTAAACCTAGAAATTACAGTACTTCTGGACCTTAGCAGACAACCTTCCTTCTAGCAACTGCATAAGGCTTTTCTTGACTCAGGCATCACCAACTGAGAAGAACTGCTGCATATTGTAGTCTTTGATGATTTTTGTAGTATCTTTGATGATTGATGATCTGTTTACTCTTTTTACCATACTGCCAATTATACATTTTTTTAATATATTTCATGATATTGGGTGTTTTTCTTAAATCTCCAGCACATGGGGTGACAGAATTAGAGAAGGACAAGTTTCTCAGAAAGACAGAGATATGATATCGAGGGAATGTGTGAAGAATGGTCACATATGCCCACTTCAGGCTTCTCTAGTTATCACAACTGAGATATTTCTGTTTAAACTCTATCTACTCGTTATCCAGGAGTTTTTACATAGTCCTAACTGTGAAGTGTGCCATATTCTCCTTGTTAACCCTGTTAGTGTGAGGATTCCTGCCAGGGTTTTGGAGAACAGTGCTCTGCCACCAGTTAAGCCCAGCATTTCCTCTGCCTCAGTTAATACATCCTCCTCCCCAGAATTAGATCTGCAGCAAAACCTGAGGATATCCTGTATGCACAAAGCTTCTGCAGGGTAACATGACTTCGGCATCCCAGCAACTCCTCTCTGCTTGCCCACCCTGCTGCTGGCTCCATCCCTGAACTCCAGGACATGTCACGTATGTTTTGGGAAATCCATTCCCACTCCATCCCTCTCAAACAGATGCACTGGAGCCTCTATTTGCTTTACTCTTCCCACTTTGGCAAAAGACTACTGCGCTGCTTCCCCTTCTGGAGAACTGGCAACTAATGAGTCACCTGGCACATGTCCTGGTAACAACAGTATGGTCATTTGGACCATTTCTGTCCTTTCTGCTCTTCCCTTCCTCCTCAGGAAAACCCAGCAACTCTTCAACTCATTCTCGCAGGCAAAATTTCTTCTAACTTCAGGAGAGAAAATGTATCTCTTTCAGTCTCTTAGTCCAGTTGTTGGCACTTATGTACAACTCAGAGTGAATGGAATTTTTTTTAAAACAAACTTTGAGAGAGATTGTAACTGTCTGCTAG
Source organism: Promerops cafer (assembly GCA_013398275.1). Classification (NCBI taxonomy): domain Eukaryota; kingdom Metazoa; phylum Chordata; class Aves; order Passeriformes; family Nectariniidae; genus Promerops; species Promerops cafer. The sequence continues at coordinate 1,180,434 of VZSE01005712.1, read as the reverse complement.
AAACAGTTGGCAAAATCCTTTATGCCACATGAGAGACATTACAAGCTGCCTTAAAAATTGATGGGGAATGAATGAGCTACCTTCTTAGACCTGGCAGGACTGATTTGCATTGCAAAGCCACCACTGCCTTCTGGCATCTTGAAGGTACTGTCAGGGAAAAAGCCAAGGACTGAACAGGTAGGGATGCAGATGAGTCACTTACTCCCAGGCTTCAGCTGTAGAGGTAGCCCGAACTACTGCTCCCTGACACTTTCTTACTCCCCACCATAAAGCCTGTGATCTGTCCCAAGGGATGCTTTCAGCTTGTTAACACCATGAGGAGACTGCAGGCTTGAGCCCTGACCTCAGGCTGGCAAGCTCCCTGCTTATATGGAGCACAGAGGCACGTCCAGGTCGTTGTTCTCCAAGCACTGCTGGACCTCTAGGATGAGATCCTGGTGTTCTCCAGCTCAAATCCTAAACTATGATGAACCATGATCAAGAGTTGCTGGAGCAAAGATATGCCATGAGCAGACACCATGGATTTCATCCACGTACCTTCACTTTGGCATAAAAAAAGAGCATTTTCTAAAAAGCTCTTCCCTGGTGAGCAGAAAATATGAAATTTTTTAATTTATCACCAACAAGCCCATTATTACACTGAAACTGACTCCATTCAAAGAACTTTCAACCCCTAAAGGGTTTCAAGCAATTCCCAGTAAATTTCCATGTCTAGATATGTCAATAAGTTCAGCCTCTTAAGCAGCAAGAGTAATCCACCATGGGAATTACACTGCATTTATCATATGTATGCAAATAAATTTGACTAACAAAAATATCAGTTTAAATACAAAAAGTCAAATATTATTTGTATTTATCAGTACTAAGCATAATTTCACCCATTTTCTTTGTTTTGTACCAGGAAAACTTCAAAAGAGTGATTCCTTCACAGCCAATAATCCTGCTGAGCTTCACCTTTTACCCTGGTTTCTTCATGAAATTCGTTCCAGCTGCCGAGTGTGACAGGTATGCAGCAATATATGCTTGGTGATGAGCACTTGTGACAGCATTTAGGCTGACCCAGTTTTCAAGGCAGTTCATATATCTTAGTGGGAAAAAAAAATCCATATCAATGAAAAGGATAGGAATACTATTATCACATTATTGTTTCTACTGACCCTTCCCAAAGACAGAGAACCTTCCTCTGTAGTCAGTCTTTCCCCTTCTAAAGTAATTTTTATTCTAGAGACATGTCACTGTTACAGCAAAACAAGTATATTATGTTGGGGAAAGCAATCTTAGCAGAGATTCAGCTACATGGTAAAGAAAGTGCTTTTTACTAGGCAAGTTGCATCACCCCCTCAATCATGCCAAATTCTGCCAGATTTACATTACAAATCATTCTACATTACTGTCTCCTCTAAAACAACTGTGCCTGGTTGTGATCACATCTTTTCTCCTCTCTCAGCATCTACATGGCTCCTCAGCATAGGTCTGGGGTCCGATGTCCTCCCATCACCACCACCAGAAGCACACAAGAAGTTATTCCCATTATTCATATCCTGCAGAAGGCAACAACCTCCACTGCCACTTGGACGAGGCATTCCCCTCAAAAGGTCTAGAATTTCCTACTGCTTTAGTCTTCCTTTGTGGCAAACAAACAACTGCAACCAGTCCTTCCACTGACCAACCACAAAATCAGGCTGACCCATAATGCTTTGAAAGCTTCCTATATCCACTTCTCTGCTTAGCTTTCACATGAGAACAGCCTCACTTGATTACTACTAAATAGGAACTTCATCTTACTATTTGAAGTTCTGCTTAAGTGGTTTTTACAAGAATAATGGTAGTTTATTGCTTTTGAGCCAAGTAATTCTCTGGTCAAAACTAGAAAAGAAAATTTACAAATCCCTCCTCCCCCTCTCTTCCACATTAGATTCATTTAGTAAAATGGCTGTATCTCTTCCAGCCGAGTTTTTTTCCTGTATCTCTTAGAGCCTAGCTCAATATTTGGATGCCAGGTGCTTTCTCTCTTACATTGTAGAGCGTAATTAGGATTGAAAACTCTCTGCCAGTTGGCCACTTGGTTGATGAGGAGTAAGGCAGAAAATGAATTTTAAGTTCAATATTCCTTTCCATTACTTAATGCAGAAATAAGTAAAAATAAGGAGAAGAGATGATGAACAGAGATTACACAACATGCTTGCCTGCTGGCGCAAGAAGCTCATCGATGCCCCGAGGGCTTTCACGAGCTCTCTGTGAAATGGTCATTGGATTAGATGCAGACAGAGCAGTGGTTCAACCCAGCTCCTCCCAGCACTCAGCTCACAGTCCCCCTTGCTCAGATCTCTGTGCCTACAGGCACAGCTTCAACCAGAAGTACAAAGCAGTCTGACCCCTGCAGGAGTTTGTAGTTTAAACGTTAGGGTTGCATCCTTGAGAAAGAATTGTAAATCACTTCTGACTAAGGAAGAATGAAGGGTTTGCCTCCTGCACTGTAGATAAGCACACTAACGAAGCATGGTGAAGCAGAGGACCTCCTTGTTTAACTGGAGGATTTAACCTTGTTTAAGTTTGAATCGGAGGATTTTTGCAAAGTTTACCTTGATCACCAACTTTTGAAAAAAGGGCAGAGGAACTTATTTCAGGACCAGCATTAGGACAGTGTGAAGGAAGGTGTTTCCTCAGAGCTATGAAAAAGCATAAAGATAGATATTTAAGACAACCCCTCTCTCATTGTTTTCTATTATCTCTTGGTTCATATTTAAGTTTTTTGGGTTTTCCCCCCCCAAATAACTATGTTCTGTTTTATACCTATGCTAATGCATATATATTTACAGAATACTACATAAACTAAGCAGATTTGGCATTTTATGTCCATACACAGTTACACCTCTAAGGCTTAAAGAGTATCAATTTAAATACTTCAAGTATATTACTCTTTTACCCACTCTCATAGACCTTTCTGAATGTTGTAAGAGGAAATGTTATTTCCTGCCATACAAGTCCAATGCAAAGCATGACTCTACTTATGTAACATGCTTTTGTCCTCCTTTCATGCCTCTTTATCTCCATCATTAATTTTGTACCATCAAGTAAATCCTAATGTTTATCTCCTGTAAGAATATGAAACACTGTATTCTCTTCATGCTAACAGGGAAGCATAAATACTGTACCTTTCTTCCTGAAGATAGATTTCAATGTATTCTTGACAGAGAAGTGCCCACCTTATTGATACAAACAACATCTGGGAGGCACCACCGTTGCAGCAATAGTTAGGCTGCTAACATGAATCACAAACTCTTTTTCAGCACATGTGAAGTGGGATCTTACTGCCCTAAATACTGATACATAAATACAGTTACCTGACGTAATGCAATTTCAGAGCAAAATCACATCAGTGCATTGACCTAATACCAGGTTCTGTATGGCAGTCTCACATTCTTGGCTGATTACTTAGAAAATGCAGCCTAAGCTGCCCTGTGCAAGTAAAAAATATCTAACCTATAGAAAATAAGATTAATAACCTTATTGGACAGATGCACTCTGAGATTTTAATTCTACTTCAATTCCTGTTTAGCAGAAGTTCATTAAACTCCTACATCATGAGTCTGACCTAGAAAAGTAAATAAGTACTCTGTTATTCCCTTTAGAGCCCTGAGTTACTAATAAGGAATTATAAATCTCCAGTCACTTTGTCAAGCAGCCAAATACATCCCAAGTGAAACACAACTGCAAAGTTCATAAAAATGAGACCAACTGAAATGCAAGAGTAAAAATGTGATTTTGTTTTATAGACCATGAACTAATACCACATTGTTTCCACTTTTGTGAACTAAAATATGAACAAGCAGGAATGCAGTAAATGCAACTAACTTCACCCATCTAAGTCAAGTCTTAACTTGGCCTTGTTTGTCTCCTCCTTGAGCATCAAGTTACTGCACTTACATAGGACTGTTCATCATAGATGTTTAAGCTTTTATGAAGACAGATTGGCAGTTTAGATATGAAGAGACTAAGGAGGAAATAATCATAAAAAATTCCCATGTTCCTCAGCCAAAGTCACCACACAAGCCAGAAATAAGTCTGTAATGGCATCACAGTTCCCTGGATCAACTTCCAGCTCTAAATCCCACAGAGTATCATGGACATTGCTCCAGCAAAATTATAAGCAGATACATTACTAGAAATTTATGAATAATCACACTGAAGCAAAGCCACAGCCTTTCTGTGCTAAGGGTGAAACCTGGGCTCTCCTGGAAAACCTGGCTCACTGATAAAAGTCCTCTTGGCTTCAGTGGGTCTAGGACTTTCCCTTTTTTCCTACATGTTTCCTGAAAATCTGCTTTGGATTTGTTGATTCATCTGTTGGATGACCTCAGTTATACTATCCAGGCTGTTAAATATAGTAGCTTGAATTGTCATTACCTACAGCAATTAAGACTATAATTAGATCCCCTTCAATGTCTTCTTGACTTGCAAATGCATCTCTCTGACCTTCCTGATGCTGTTTTACATTTGACTCTGGAACTTCTTTGCTTGCTTTCCTAATACAATAGCTCCAAAGTTGACTTTGAACTATCTGGCCGAAAAGCTGAGCCTTGGTTTTAATAATATAGTGAGAATTATTTCTAATCACGTTTCCTCTCTCTAACTACAAAAGACTTAAGGTTCATTTACAAATCATCCTACTGCTGTTTATCCCACTGCTTTTGCAGCTGTCCATCAGCCCATAGCTTCACAAAACATTCTGCATGCTGCTGAAACTTCAAAATTTGCAACTGTATGCATAAACATTCATTTTTGTAAGAATTTGGCTACACTGGGAAGACTGGGAAGCTCGACCTTTCAGCTTGCAAGGCTCACTCCATTTGTGATGAGGAAACCCTCCCAACAAGACCATAAAAGCCCTAAAGGCCTGTCTGCTCCAGAGATGAAGATGGTACGTCTGGTTCACAACAGCCATGTTCTGGCCATGACTAAACCTTCCCAAGTGAAAAACTGCACATTTGGCTGCTGCCTTCTGAGGGCAGAAAGGTCTGTACAATGTACATTCTGTGTATACACTGTAAAACAGTTTGGGACTCTGTGGTATGAAAATAACTTAAGGTAAGTTATAACACGGCTTCACAATTTGAATTATACCTGATGTATTTGTCATGCTGATTTTTAATTCTCTATCCACCTCTAAAGCTGAGATGGCACCATTAATTACATAGCTGGAACACTGTACCTGTATAAAAATGTGAATGAAATTGCTAAATTAAGATTGCCTCCAAGAAACTGTTGCTTAAGACTCATTAACAATATAATAGTGCAGTAATTGAAATGCATGCAAGAAGCTGTTTATTCAACTGGCCAATAAACCTGACAGTTACTAAAGGCAATCTTGATCTATACAAAGAGAGGGTTAATTAAAAATATGCAAATAGTTTGTGTTCTTGTGTTTCAAACTAGGAAGAACCTAGTGTCCCATTCAAATAGGTAATGAGAAGACAATGGATCCGCTAGAAGATCACAATGAGATGTGAAATACATTGTACAAAAGGTGTTAAAAAATCATGTGTTGAAATACAGTGTACCAGTAAAACGGAAATGAAAATCTTGTGCACTTGGTCCTATCTGCATGCCTTTTAGCATCCCACAGGGAAAATAAACATGTTTAGCAACTACTGACACCTTCACATCAAATTCAGAGACAAAGTCACTGAGGGGGTTTTCCAGCCTCATACAGTGTTTCAAAGAGAGTGTGTCACAGGCTTTCCAGCTCTGACAGAAAAAGACAGACATGGCTTTGGGCTGTGACAGAGACAATGTTTGACTGTCATGTGGTAAAATTCCACCAATTATTCAGTAAACTGAAGAGTAATGCTAGGAACTGGACAGTCTGTGTCTCTACTTTGGGCAATTTAATATTTCCTATCTTTTATTTTCCTTTTCTCTCTATTCCATAAAGTGCCAATAAATCCTCTTTTGCTTTAATCTAAGCTTAATTGGGTTTTTGGCTGTTATCTGGGGAAATTACTTTTTCACATTCCTGAGGGAAACAGAACAGTGTCCTCAGAAGAGCTGAACACAACAGTCAGCCTGGTGGTCAAGGTCAGGGGAAAAACTGTTATCTTCTTTCAAGGAATTGCCTCAAAGGGGTCAGTCATGTCATTATGAACAGAGAAAGGGCTAAATGACTTGAGGATACAAAGCACCATCAGGGACCTAGATACACATAATAGACTACTGGTACTGAGAGGTAGGATTATACACAAACATGTTAGGAATAAGATGGATATCTTAAAAAAACACTTCAAAAGCAATGTGTTCAATGAAATACAGTGCACGTGCAGAAGTCATATCATTTAATTATAAAAGCATAATTAAAGTGGTACAATTGTCTTAATTTGGATGGAGACTTAGGGGTACAGAGGTGTTTGTTCCATGATAAGCAAGTCTTAGAAAGCAAGAATAAAGGACATCTCTGGGATAAGGTATCTTGACACTATACATCTATGCCCATGGCAAAAGACAACTATTTCCAGTAGGAATGTGAACATAATGGAATGAAAAGTGCACGTAGATCAGTCCCAACAAAAGAAGGCACATTTTGAGAGAAAATAGGGTTCTTGATTAAAAAAGCATTTGAAAAAAGCAGTTGTCTTTTGTTTGTACAGCAAAGGCATGCCATCATGAACACAAAGGGAACTCTGCATCTCAGTGATGTCCTCCTCAGGGTTTGCACGAACAGGCTTTCCATTAATAGCTCTCCACATTGTGTAATTATAGCAAACAGAAATACACCCACCACCAAAAGGTGCTTTCAATGGAGTTATCACTTTGCTACACTGAGCCTAGCATTTTCATTATTTTTGCTGCATTGTATCACTGTGCTGCTTTGAATATTTATTCAAAGCATTTGTGTTCCAAATATTTCCATTTTCAGAATACAATTTAATGTATAGACAGAGCAGCAGACTGTCTGCTTCCTGACAGGGCTGATAAGAACCAAAATGTTTACAAGGCAAAGCTGTCTGAGAAGCAAAGCAACAGACCTCTGCAGGACAGCTGCTCAGACAGGAGTATCTGTTGGTAAAACTGGAATGACTCACACTGACACAACCATCCTCCCTGCTAACCACACATGTTCCTCTGAAATACCAACACAACTCATGAGTACAACCAAAGCTATTTTTATTGTGAAAATACTATACCTTCCCCTACTGGGGGTAGGTGTAGATACAGTCCAGATAGATTCCAGGCACCAACCTACTTGAAACGTTTTGCTGTGGCACCAACAAGTCCATTACATGAGGTTTTTCTCCTCTTAGCTGTGGTGTGCAGGGGTGAACGTAGATAATGTCTTACTTTGCCTGGATCTCTTCACCAACTCTGTATGGCATGGAAACTCATGTCAGTGTTTGTGCTGTTTGCCCCTGGCACTGAGCACTGTTATCTCCAGCTGCATTCTTTGGCAATGGCTCCTGCAATCCTAACTCGAACCCACAATCTACTAAATCCCTGTCCAGGATCAAGTAGCTCCCATGGGACAACTGTACAAGTGATTCAAAAAAATACCTCCATATTCATAATTCTACCGCGGCTACTTTGTGAGAGGGCTTGGAAGGGAATAAACAGCCCTGAAACAAACTGCTTTATGAATTATTCTGATGCAAATTCATACTCTAAAGCATTCTTCTTGTGCTAGAAGAAATGAATATAAACAACTGATAATATATTTTATATTTGGATTTACAGGGATTTTATATTTGGATTTATAATTTACATTATAAAAAAGTGATTAACTCCAACAAACCTCCACACAAATACTGATTTAGAGCGTTAGGTGAGAATCACAGTAGTGATGGACAGCTAACCAATACATTCACCTAACACAGAGTCACAGTCCAAAAATGTTAAATTCGATTATTCCTATTTCATGATGTGGATTTTAAAATATTTTCACCTAGATCTTTAAAACAGACACTGAAATCTGTTTGAAATAAATGCAAATGTTCATCAAACTACTTTTGAAGAACTGACCCTCTAGATTTCTCAGGGTATTATCATCACAGTTAATATATTCACACAGGAGAGAAATTGGCTTAGTCACACAATCTATCAGCTGAGATTTGCCGCACCCTCCTCAGTGAAGAAAATAATCTCATATTAGAATTTTGAACATTTTCAAACTGTTTCAAACAAAGGATTAATATTGTTCTGTGCAGCTTGATCCCTTCCCATAGTGATGGCTAATATGCTGATATCACTGTAAAATCAGGGTCCTAGACCCATGAAATACTGAATTACATTAAAACTAGCAGGTGCTGATCCTACCACGCTATCGTGGCGCCTGTGTGCCAGTGAGGTCCAGCAGCTCCCTGGGAGGCAGAAGCAGTGGGGGCTCCCCACTGGCAGAGCACAGCCTCAGCTTTCCAGCCAGGAACAGGACAGCTGGGGGCAGCCCCAGCCCTGGGCACGGGCAGCTCCCTGGGGACAGGGGTGTGCTGAGGCCAGGCCAGGATGTCATCCTGAGGGTTGGGACAGGTGAGCAGGGCTGGGACACAGCTGGAGGCTGGCACTCCTGCAGGGTTGGTGCCAGTGGCACTGGGCCTCAGGCTGGGCTCAAATGGGGCTCCTGGGCCACAGGAGTGGTGGAAGAGTCGTTCACACCCTTCTCCAAAGCAAAAGCAGAACTGCTCTATGACCCCTGCAAAAAGTGTCTGTAGGCTTTGAGGAGAACACACATGAAGAAGACAAAGTGTGGGGAAAGGTCCTATCATGAAGGAAAGGCTGGGCAGGAAAGCCCTTGAAACTGTTTGTGCTGCAGCATGACATCCACAGTAACACCAGTTTCATATCCAATGATCTGAAATTAGGCAACAGATAAAGGACACACAGGTCAAATAGTACTTGTAATATTTAGAGGTACCAGCCAAACATTTAGATGGCATTGCCTGTCACACCTTAGTACAATGATTCCATGATGGCAGGCTAGACCAAGCCACACTGACCAAGTGGCATTATTTACTATTTTACTACTCTAAAGTATGTCAGGGTAAGACAGCAGGCTATGATCTTTCTCCCATATGTATAATTTTGATGAGTTTCACGAAACGCCAAATTATAAACCTAGTGCAATCATTTTATAAGAAATGAGATCTTTCCAGTTAAGAGCCTTAAACATGAGATACTGAGCTCAACACAAGAAGTATTCCACTAATAGCAATTTATGGCAGCTTGCGTCTGTCCAACCAATGTAGATTTAATTGCCAGTAACCCTCCTTTACTTCTAAAAACAACCTGAGATCAGTCTTTCAAAAAAGTCATCATGTAATTCACTTTGGAGGATTTTTTTTCATCTCTCCTAATGCAGCTTTAAATTTACATGTTCAATAACACAAGCAACACTCCAGTTCTAAGAGCCAGAACCAGTCTTGACCCTCATTTTATCTTAGCTGGAGATAATTACTTGATGCTAATGCAGAGTGCCAAAGATATTCTGGAATTTCACTGAATTATTATTAGACAGATTTTGGATCAAGTCACTCAGTGTAACACTACATCAGTTTATTTCATAGTATTCTTGCTTGCTTGCAGATGAAAGCCACAAACCTTGACTGTAGTTTCAAATAAACCCACAGACTCTGGGACCAATCCCATAATGTGATATACGTGAGTAATCACGTCAGCAGGCTTGTACAAATCCTTCTCCAATAGAAGGTTCCCCTGAACCACGTTGAGTGCATTTATTACAGACCAAATGCATGGAACAGTGTATTTCATATAGGGTATTGTATGTGCCATGCATCAGCTACGCAGCAAGCAGTCACTGCTTTGTGTGCAGGTGTCACATGAGCACGTGTCAGACTGTGTCAAGCAATACCTTGAAATTCAGTTGTATCTCTGTGGATGACTGGTTAATTTTACGGAGTCTAGACAGAAGTTTGAAAATTAACATGCATAAATTTGAATCAATCATTCCTCTGCATTTAGCAGTCACTGCACTACTGATATCTATGGAAAAATGACCAGAGTTGTCTGGAATATCAATAAGAAACTCCCCAGCCTGTCAGCAAATACTGAAGTATTTACATAATCACAGTCCCAATGTTCACAAGGATGTGGGCTCTCTCTAATGAGGCGACCATGCCCTTAGCAGCTATTAGCATTAAGTAATGGTCAGGCATGGCACAAAATCTCCATGGTTCACCCTTAGTACACAGAGCACAGTGTTATGTGTCACATGAGCAAAGACCAGCTAGATTTTCACTAATCAGTTCTGAGAGAGCCAGAGGCTCACTGATTGTTTCATCAACTCAGGTTTATTCCAAGTATAGCTCATCAGATTACAAGTCTGACAGACACTCAAGTACCTCATAGTGTTACACAGCTGATGAGCAGTGTCACAACAGTAAACCCAAATGAGGCTGAATCTTTCTTTCAAAACTTATTCTAAACATTAAGCTTGCTCCTTCAAAACATACTTCAAGAATTAGATGTATCATGCCAAAATTCTTTAATATTCATATGCCACTAAAATGCATACTCCAAAAACTCCTTCTCTCACCGCGTGCCTGAAGTGATACCTCTACAGATGCTGAAGAAGTATCAAAAATATGGCCTTTTGCATTCTTAATGGATCACAATCAAATACAAGGACACAAGATAGCTGATCTGAGCAAGCAACAGGCATACAGACATTAACTGAAAAAGGCACCTGATATATGAGGTAATCCCCACAGCAGATGTTTCACATGCATCAGACATGTTGCTTTGATATCAGTGCTCTGAAGAAGTATTTCAACCTTCCTCTGCAGCCTAGTAAGTAGTTAATAATCTCATCCAGTATATTTTTATACACTGTAGAACATTTTATTCTATCTTCCACACCCAGCCTAACCAGGAGTGACACACACAGGCATGCCTCCCCCCACTCATACTGAGAACCTCCTTTCTACTAACAAAACAAATCACTTTTGCTTACAGGAGTTTAGAACCTTTGGGACATTTTGCAGTACTGAAGGAACCTTTCACTGCAGAGGCACATATAATCAGCATAGACATTTGTAGGTAGTTCAGTTACTCATTTTATCTTCTGATACTTTAACTTTCTTTTTCACTTTTTCCCTGGTGTTTGATACAGTTATATAATTTAAATTACAAGGTAACTGTATCAATATGAGATAATCAGTATCTACAATACTTTTATCACTTACAAAAACTTCTCAGAGTTCAGACATGAGTATACCGTAACAGTCACCTGTTACTTTATGCTTTACCTTGCAACTTCTTGCCTTACCTACTGTCTTTCATCTGACTTAGCCCTCAAATTCTTTAGGTCTGGCAGTTGATCTATTTATTACATGTTTATAGACTTCCCAGCACATTGAGGCTTGGTTCCCCAGGTGTGCCTTAAAATAAATACACAGTAACAGAGAAGGTTCTCTGCTGCAATTCCCCAGGGACCCTACCCCACCAACATCCCAGTGCTCCTTTCTTTCCAGCTCTCTGGCCAGAGTAAGGCTGACTTGTTCCACTCACAGCAATCTACTACAGCTACAGAAGGGGTAGCTTAGCCCAGCTTGACCCATGTGACCAAATGTAATAAGTAGAATTTAACCATCCTTGAAAAAAAAAAATCACTCTATAATCTGTACTTTGAAGGATCTGTGGAGTGTATGCTGATTTACACAGAATATCAATTGAACTCTGTTACAAAAGATACTGTCCTTTATTCTGATCCTTCTCAAAACCACTTTCCCCATAAATGCACAAAAATTCATGCATTTTCATTTCTTAAGGTACAACATGAAACTGAAAATGGGTGTGGGGTTCAACTTTTGTTTGGGCCATTCACTTAAGAGCTGGACTTGATGATCCTTTTGGGTTCTTTCCAACTCGGAATATCCTGTGATGTGGAAATAGAGATTAAATATTTGACTAAGCATTCCCTCCCCCCTGCCCCCCCATCAAAGGGTTTATGAAGCATCAGAAAGTCAAAGTCAGTTAGGTATTAAATAGGCATTAAATCAATTCTGAAGTCCCTTTTCCTAAAGTAATCCATACTGAACGAAAAAAATTGAATAAAATCTTCACCCTAGTAAATAATTCATGATAAACACAATCTTTGGAATTTGAACACATAATTAAATGCTGTCATCATTAAACATTTATCAAGTTGAAAATATGGTACACTTGAAAACACCCAATTTGTTAGTACAGAGAAATGTGACTTGCCCTGATTATTCACTGAACCCCTGACATACTGTAACACTGGAACTTGAATTACTGCATCAGATGCTTGCTCAAAACAGAACATTAGAGACTACAAAATAACTTTTGGGTTTTCAGGAGTTTATTTTCATTTAAGAATCTGAAATTATACAGTGAAGGCACTAGGAGTCAAGGAGAACTGTTTGGAAGGAGCTGGGTGAGTCCTGGCCGGAAATATTTACAGATGTAGGTAAATATTCAGTTACATATATTTAATGGTCAAACTTAAAGCATTGTACCAGGACTGTGAAATGCAATTAATGATTTGCACAATGAATAAAAGTTCTTAATGGCACATCTTTACCTCTCAAACTAATATCCCACCATGGTCATTACTAACCAATTCCTCTTGAAGAAAAGCAAAATACTGATTGGACTTGCAATTTGAACACAGAATCTGTGAATTTGTCTTCACAGAAAATACTTCAAAAACACTTGTTTTGAAAATTGTTAATTTAGAAAAACAAGCAAAACCTAAGCTTCCTGGAAACTACCTTTCCTCTCAATATGAGGGTTAGTTGGTTTTCCTAAAATGCTTTTTTTAAAAGAAAAATTACAAATATAAAAAATATGTCATATGAAATATAAAATCTGGTTTTGAAATATCTACAATTAAAAAAAAAAAACTTGAAACATTTTTTAAATGTTTTTGCTTTCTGGTAGGTTGTCCCTACAAGAAGCCAGATACACTGATATCAAAGTATATTTTAAGGCTGGTCCCTTTATATACAGAATAGTATGGGAGAATGATGAAGGAAACTCATCCTCTCACTACTATTATAACATGGCTCACTGATAAACACAAAGTGTATGAACTATATGCAACACATTCAGATCAATTCCATTCACTAAAAAACAACTGAAGAAACACTCTTGCCATGCAAGTTTTTGACATTAAATCAATAATTAAAATAAATTTAATTTCACTTTGGATTCCACTTAATCTTAGAGCAAAATAAGTAAATAGATCCTATTTGTTTTCATGTTTATGCTTTCTTTGATCTTCAAAACACAGGGAAATCTGCTGCATATTAAAAGTAATTTTGTATACTCAATATCATTAATTTCTCCACAAACTAGAGTCACCAAACCTCAGCCTCATTTTAGGACAACACACAGCAATGCTCAAAGGGATGACCTCTCTCCCACAGGTTATTTATGAATGTCCATTAAAAAATTGCAGAAGTGCAGGCTATTAATTTATCCATTAAATAGCTAAAATAAAATTTGTTATATTCTGGACTATTCCTGACACTTAACTTCATTAGGATTTTAGAAGGCAAATTCTGTTCTCTAAGCAATCACAAAGGAAGAACAAATGTTCATAGTTGACAAAACATATCTACAACTGTAGTCAAACAAGCTATCCACAAAAGCTCCAAAGAATATTTACAGCTGACTGTAAATATTAACTGACCATCTAGGATAGCTTTAAATTAGTAACTAATATGAAGATTTGGGCACATGGCATCAAATTTAACTTTATTCGTATTACAGTGTAGTTTGTAATTAACAATAGATTTGTTCAATGCTTAAATTTAAACCCCTCTTATTTTAGGATTAAGACTTTCTATGACAAAATAAATGCACCTGCAGAAATACAATTTAAAGATAGACCTGTGCAATTAAATAGGATTAAGAAATTCTGCCCAGCTGGATGCCTGACTAGATTTACTCCAGAGAGGCCTGGCTTTCCTGAGCTCAGAGTTTCGGGTAATTTGACCATGGTCACGGAGGAGCTATAGTCCTCCAAATCTCCATCTGCTCCTGAACAGGAAAGCTGTCCTCAGCAGTTGGAATACAGATGTGATGTCTAGCATTAGCCAGAGTTATGGGGCTCAAACCTGATTCCTGTTTAAAGACATGGAAGTCTTAGGTGGAATCAAGCTGAGGTATTGATCCTTATTATATGTAATAGGCAAAACAAGCATCGTAAGCCCCGATTAGTGCCATAAGCCTCCAAGGTGTACTGAGCACAAAGATACAACTAAAGTCTGGGAAAACTGAAAGGCAGAAGTAAAACAAAACATGAAACAGGATTACCTAAGCAAGCAGGAAGTAGAAAGTAGAAAGCAAAAAGAAGACAGTGCTAAAGGCAAGAAAATGTTAAATTTCATGAAGAGTAGTGTTTATGGAGTAGACAAAATCCAGAATCTCAAAAAGAGTACTAGAAAATATAATGGATACTGACATGAGATAATTTTTAAAGAGAATTTCTTCAGTAAGTGGGAACACAATTCATGGTCCTTCAAACATACCTCCTCAGAGAGGATCAGAAAAAAAAGCATTCATCAGCTTTCTTCCTGACATCAAAACCTGGTTATAAAAGGATGGTGATCAAAAGCCCACTCCACCTACCAGACAACCAAACCAGATAATACAGCACGAAGTGCTTACAGGAGGAAAACCACCTGAGGGAGGGGGCTGGAGCATGAACTCCACTCAGGATGAACTCCACTGAGGACAAACCCCAAACAGGATGAACCCAGGCAGCACAAGCCCCACACAGGATGACTGCAGGGTGAACTGCAGACACAGCACCCGGCAGGATGAAAAGCACAGAGGGCTGTGGCTGCTGCCACTGCTGCTGCTCTGACTTTCCTCCTTCAGGGAGGAAAATATCAATCACAGTCTTCCACAACACAAAACCAGCAGTAGGTAAATGAGCTATTAGAGGTAATGAAACTACACTTGTTGATTAAAAAGTGCTTGAATTATACTCTGTTCCCCAGATCTGTGCAAAAAAAACAGATTCTGTATCACACTTCTATCTTAAAATATCAAGAACTATGTTAATACAAAGGCACACCAGCTCTTCAGACACTTCCAAACACCAATGAAATCCTGCAGAGAGCACAGAAGAACATGGAAAAGGACTTTTCTTACACCGAAAGTGAAAGACCTGACTTACAGAGGAGAGCATATGAACTGTGTTAGTTCTAGCCTCAAGCAGACAGTAGCAATTGTTTTACCAATATTGCAGAAGTGTTCAAAAGACTGAATGATACTACATTGTGTTCAGAGCAGTTGAACTTCAACTGGATCCTTAAAAAAATAACTTTAAAAAACCCCATAGAATTTTACTCCAAGAAGAAGGAAAGCTACAAAGCTCAAAACACTTTTTTATTATTTCAAAAAGCTAGTTTGTGCTAATGAATGTACAGGACAGGAGACAGGTGTTTAATCAATTCAGTTTAATGCTGCAAGTAGATGATGTATAAACAAGTAAAGTTTCTATTTCAAGTGTTAAGACTGATGACACAAGTTCCTCCATATTTCAGTTTTTCTCATATTCCAGGAACCAAAACAGTTTCCAGTGTGCACGTTACCATTATCTCTTATATGATCTCATTACATCTATATGTATATATATAGAGATGTATATATATACACACACATATATGGACTTGGCAGTGCTGGGTTAACAGTGGGACTTGACGATCTTAGAGGACTTTTCCAACCTAAATTATTCTACAATTCCATCACCCTGCATGAATCTCTCCAGTAGAAATGCATTCTGCCACAGCTATCAGTCCATTACAGCTCAAGCTAGAGCAACTCAGTCCTTTAGCATCCTTCGGTTTTAGGACTGCAGATCTACAGTACAACCTCTCATGTCTGTCACACGCATTACTAAACAAAACACTAATACAACTGCAACTATTACAACAGCTCAACAGCCTATATGCTAGCAGGACTATGGCTTTCATTTCTACAGAACTGGAAGTTCTTGGGAAACAAAGCAAAAGGAAATATATCTCTCAGCTTGCTTGAGACAAGAGACTGTATGTCCAAAAGTAAAGAATATTTTTTCCCCTCAATAACAATAGAATCACAGAATATATTTCAGTATTTATTACTTAAGATGCCCTACAGAAGCCAGTGATGAATTTAGTACTGACTCCAGGACATCAGAATCTAATGCAAGACATTTTCATTTAATAAATTCTAATCAAGTACAAGATCAAAGTTCTGTCTAATACTTGGAATGCCTAATGTCATGTTCACCACATCCTGATATTACCTGAAATTCAGGATGAAAACCAAGATAACCCTAAGGAAGTACAAGTCATTAACATTCCAAAAGACACAGTCGAAGGATGCACTACTGAAGGAGTGTGAGTGGACATTTTTGAGTGGATAGTTTGGAAAAGCACTGAATTTCAGAGAACCTCATCTCAGGAGGTGGAGAAAAAGGCAATAAACACCTAGCAGATCTAAACAGCCAAAACATTACAGTAAATGAGCACAGTGAACAGTCACATATCTATTTCTCACTGATTTCAATGGGAGTCAGTGTACCATACCTGATAAACTGTACTGCACAGCTAATAAAATACATACAAAAATCACATGAATATTAATGGGCATTTCTGGTTTTTTTAACTCACAATGCTATAAATAGTATTTTGTATTTTATATTGATTTTAAAGCACTTATATTATGTCTCATCAGAATCAATGAGGAGTGAAAATACAATTACTGAAAAGAATTTGCATTAAGATAAATATGATTGACCTTTTAGCCTGTTCCCATGTTTGCAACAAAACAGCCTGAGAACCAAATTTAATTTGACATTTACATTTAAGAATAGTACAAAGGAATAGGAGACTTGTGACACTCAGAAGTATAGGATGGACCTATAAACAAGGAGAAAATTGCTCAGGTGAATGACAAATACATGGAGAGTTCATCTGATGACTATTTTCTTACCATTTGCTTCTTGTCTGTCCCCTATCAAACCTAATTTTTTTATCTAAATCAAACACTGGAATCATCAGCAATTTTCTTACAAAAAATGAATTTAGATTCTATAGCATATGCTTAATCTTCTACCACAAGCCCAGACAATTATATCAAAATATCAAATAAATGAATTTGAGTCAAATTTAAAGGACTGAATAAAATAATAACGCTACTTACTAGACATATCTATGAAGAGTTGATAGATTCTGTAATTGCCAAGAATAATAAAACACACCTGAAAATAATCATAAACAAAACCAAAGTTGCTAGCTCGTCTCATTCAGGATGATAAGATAAACAAGAAAAATATTGACTGAAAGGTAAATTATAAATAGCAGAAGATATCAACACACCATTTTGTAGGTCTGTCACAAACACTAATGTAAATACTAAGTTTTTTCATGCAGCATATTCATGCAGGACATGAGCATATTAACTTCAGAATCAGACTCTCCCCATTGTCTTCTAAAACATTCATATTGAACTAATATAACTGTATTTTTACTGCAAAAGAAACATTTTCCTTACAATTCTTAAAAACTTAATCATGTCTCTTCTACCTCCTGCTTTTCTAAAGCATGCAAGTGCTATGGGGTGTTTTTTACAAACTAATGAGATTAGAGACTTACATTATCACTATCTACTAGTAAAAGAGAAAATGTGCCTCACTGGACTTTAGAGCAGAGGCTTTCAAGTATTATACATCTTAACAGTGTATTTCATCTGAATGCACAGCAACAGACTGCACTGAGGTGAGAAAATAACACACAGGAAAAAGAACTTAAAAAAAAAAAATCACAATAAGATGAAGTACAATTGGGATTTTTGAAAGTACTGTTCTCCAACACAGGATTTAACCGTTACCGAAAGAAGACCAAGGAGCGAGTTTCTCTGACTTTACAAAGAACGTTACACTATGTTCCACTTTAGCACTGGTGTCTCAAAAATAATTTGCAGTAAACACAGCTACAATGCACCTAAAAGCTGATTTACATTGTCATCACTGGGCTTCAAAGCACAAACCGTTCCTGTTGTTAAACCAAATCATATATCACAATTTCAATACGGGTGAATTACAAATCCCATCTGTATCCCACCCCATCCATACACTACTTTTACTGCAAATAAGAAGATGGACCATTCTGAAAGACAAATCTGGACTGGCATAACTGATGAATCTTTCCATAACATTTACCTATGAGAGAATATTGAATCTGGTGTCCCCTTGCTCGTATCTTCAAAAGCGGTGATTTCACAAATGTCAGTGGATTAAATACCAAAGAATGCATGCTACTTTTGCAGTTAAATATGCTGCAAAAGGTAAAGTAAAAATTAACATCACTGAATCATTCCACAAAAAAGTACATGTCAGCTGCTTGCAAAATACAGGTTGTGATGCCCTGTGTAAAGGATTATAATGCTTCACCTGGTGGCAGACCTAAACAGTTTAGTTATGCAACTTTGTAGGACAATTGTTTAACACAAAAGTGGAAACATCTGTGGTGGGTTGACCACAGCTGGACACCAAGTGTGCACCAAAGTTGCTCGATCACTCCCCTCTTCAGCAGGACAGAGAAAACAGAACAAAAAGCTCCTGGGTTGAGATAAAGACAGGGAGAGATTGATCATCAATTACCTTCTCGGGCAAAAAGATCTGACTTGGGGAAATTAGCTTAATTTGCTGCCAATCAAATCAGAGCAGGATAATGGGAAATAAATCCAAATCTTAAAACACCCTCACTCATCCCTGCTTCCCAGGCTAACTTCACTCACAATTTTCTGTACCTCCTCTTCCCCAGTGGCACAGGAAGACGAGGAATGGGAGCTGCAGTCAGTTCATCACACGCAGTCTCTGCCACTCCTTCCTCCTCAGGGGGAGGAGTCCTTCCCCTGCTCCACCATGTGGTCCCTCTCACGGGAGACAGTCCTCCAGGAACTGCTCCACCATGAATCCTTCCCACAGGCTGTAGTTCTTCACAAACTGTTCCAGTGTGCAGCCCTTCCATGGGGTGCAGTCCTTCAGGAACAGGCTGCTTGAGCATGGGTCACCCCCATGGTCACAAAGCTGCTCCAGGGTGGGCTCCCTCTTCACAGGTCCTGCCAGGAGCCTTCTCCAGCTCAGGATTCCCATGAAGGGTCCCTGTAGGGTCACAGCCTCCTTCAGACATCCCCCTGCTCTGGCGCTGGGTCGTCCATGAGTTGCAGGTGGATCTCTGCTCCACTGTGGACCTCCAAAGGCTGCAGGGGCACAGCTGCCTCACCATGGGTGGCACCACAGGCTGCAGGGGAGTCTCTGTTCTGGCACCCAGAGCACCTCCTCCCCTCCTTCACTGGCCTTGGTGTCTGCACAGCAGTTTCTCTCACTCTCATTCCTCTCTCCAGCATAGGTTATTTCACAGGCTTTTTTTCCCCTCTTCTCAAATTTGTTATCTGAGAGGCACTGTCAGGTATCAATTTCACTACTGGCAGGTCCATCTGGACTCGCTGCACATGGGGAAGTGTTTAGAAGCCTCACCCCTGGAGTACCGCTGCTACTAAAACCTTGCCATGCAATCCCAATATAACATCTAATTTCAGTCTCTATCCCATTTCATGGCTGTAAGTCAGCCCCTTACAAGGAGTAAGAATTTGTTATCTTTTATCAAACAACCACAGCAGACATACAGCAAGTCCAGCAAGTGTGGGTACAGACGTGAACCAATTAAGTCTTATGCCAACTAGCCAGGCTGTACCTCTTGATCAGCTGCCAGGATCTTCCTGGACAGCCACTCCAGCAAACAGCTGCCTTTCAGTCTAAGAAGCACCCCCATGGATCACTCTGAACCCATAGGCTGCCTAGTTTATAGTGACATTACCACTTGGAATTTCATCTTTAAAATGAGAGCCATAACACGGATCCATTTGTTACCCTAAGGGCTCAAGCAAGAGCTCTGCATGTATGAGGTACATCATGGTAAAAGAACAATCAACAGAATGGGAGTGTCTCCTTGCCCCATTTGAAAGCACCTGGCACCTCAGAGCCTGCTCTGCAAGAAGGCTTAAAGGAGTAAGGTTGACATAAATAAACATCTTCTTCTCTGTGTCCAGTTGGCTTTGCTCTCAAAGCCAACTACTCCATCACCAGGAACAACAGCAATGTCTGTTTGTAGCAGTTCACTTCTTATATGGCCTTAAATAAACAATTTCTCAAATACTGTCCTATTATTTTTCATTTCAGTATTAAGAAAGCAAATGAACTGACAAATATCACACACTAAAGCCAAACTATAATTTGCTCATCTTAAATGCTTTCAAAACAAAGCACTAGGTAAACACCATTTCATGGAAGGTGTCCTAGAAGAATATGTCCACAGTGTTCAGAAAAACGCTTAACACAGGAAAACGCCTTCCTGAGGCTCTTGAATTTGTGGTCAGATGATGGTACTGATAGCATTTGTTTTATGTCTTCACTATTTCTCAACAGCCTCTGTAGGAGCAAGAGTTGAGTTTTTAGAAGTGGGAGTTTGAGCAAAGGTGAGGAGACATGGAGCTCTCACCCTCATCTAAGACACGCTGCTAATGCCTGCGACAAAGTTATCAACCATATGCTCTAGTATGGAAAGACTGTAACACCTCATGATGCGGAGCCTGAATTTTCTTGGCTGGGGGCACCCACTCTGAAACCTGAGGCACATCCAGACACAGAGAGATTCACTTGAAGGGCTGGGGTTTTAATCCAAAGATTCCCAAATTGGACTAGTAACCCTGGTTCTGTTTGACACTAAGTGCATTTCATACTTGTAAAATATTATATAGGAGAGTTCAAGTGGGCAGATATCGTGAAGTGTTAAAAAATGGCTTTACACCAACCTCTTCCTGAGCCATTAGTATAGACAGCAGGAAACAGTACAGAACTGAACCACTTTGTTCACCATTGCAAATCATATTACCAAAAGGAGAGAACAAATTTATAGATAGCACAGAGCTGCTTTAACTCTCAACAAGGAACAAGAGTAACAGTCCAGTTCCAAAAATACTTTGCTATTTGAATTTTTCTTTTGGTCTCAGCTACAGGACGAAACCCAAAGGCATTTACAGTGCAGTAATATTTACAAACAGGATTTATATTTAAAATAGTAAATCTCCCCCCTAAAAGCATACAAAAGTATACAAAAGCACTGTAGTTTTGTACTTATAAATAGTTTCTGTACCCATATCTCCAGTTTCAAGTCATGCGACACATCTTTCAATCTCATTGGCCAAATGTTCTTTTGTTTGTTTTCCTAGGCTTTTTAATACATACAAGAGCTTTTCTCCATTTCCTCAGATTTAGAATAACATATTTAAAAGGCATTCAGGACTCATGTTAACATCTAACCAGCACCAAATATGTCACTTTATTTCATCCCTCTTAGCTCACTGATTACAAAGTTCTATTAACTGAAAGACAACACCGGTTCACAAAGATAAATCAAGAAGAAAGGTTTATGCAAGAAGTCCTGGCCTCCCAGGGAACTGCTGGGACTTAAGCTCAGTGCTAGTTTCGAGGAGGAGAAGACAAAGATTCAGTGTCCCTCATAACAGAACCATAGAATTGTTAAGGTTGGAAAAAAACAATTAAGAGTCCAATGATTAACCCAGCACTGTCACCCTCAACNAAACAATTAAGAGTCCAATGATTACAATGATTACAATTAAGAGTCCACTGTCACCCTCAATGCTGAACCACGTCCCTGAGCACCACATTCACATGTGTTCTGAACACTTCCAGGGGCGGTGACTCCACCACTTCCCTAGGCAGTTTCTTCCAATGCTTGACCACCCTTTCAGCGAAGAAATTTATTAACTGGAAGAAGAGACCAACTCTCACCTGTCTACAACCTTCATTCAAAAGCAAATGTCCACCGAGCCTCCTTTACTCCAGACTAAACAACTCAGCTCCCTCAGCTGCCCTAGACTAGCCTGATGCTCTTTTTCCTAACCTGTTTGAACCTGACAGAGTTGGCCTGACCCTTGCCCTTCCTGTCTTCAAATTTTATTGATCTATAGACTTCAACAGATCACAGCAGAATCAGAAATTATCTCTGTACCAACATGGGAGAGGTGATCAGCAGCTGATGCTTAACATCTTGCAGTCTGTACCCGTAGCACTGGCAGCCTCTGCTAATAACAATTGATTGGGCTGCAGACCTGGTCACTAATCCCACTTCCACTGATTTCCCGGGGAGAATTCCATGGAGTTTTAGCAGAAGCAAGGCTGGGTTCCTGAACAATGATATTTCATTCATAACATTTCCTGACCTTGTGTGTCTCTCGCCAGCTCTGCAAAAAGCATGTGGGAATGGCCCCAGTTACGCAGTGTTATGTTTTTGTTCTCCCAAGAAATACAAAGGGGAAAAAAGTTTCTGCTTTGCCTGACAGTCTCAACATCACTTGATGGATGATTTGCCAGGGTTCACCATTTGTGAGTCATGTATCCACCTTAAGCTACAACACTGTGGAATACGTGTATCTCATTGTCTAACCAGAATGGCCTCAACACCCTCACTCTGAAAAGGGTGCACAGCAGCTTTTATTGCAGTTTTGTTATCCATGACAACATGATTCACTACTTGCAGTTCTCTTCTCAAACTTCCCTAGTTTAAATGAGAAGAATAGAACTTTCTTATCTTTATTTTTACCCTTTGGAAAGGAAGAGAAAAATATTTATTCCTAATCCATAGAAAGCATAGAAAACTGAGCTAATTTAATCCTTAGCTGCATAATGTTAAGCCTGAAAGAAGACCTCCATTTTATTCAAAGGTCATACTTCATAAATCCTGTATTTCTGTACCCAGTTGCCCATATCTCACTACTGCTATATATAAAATAATTGAAACCTTTTGTATCTGCACTCTTGTATTTATTATTTCCGTACTTGTTCTTTAGCCTTTGCAAATTTTAGGCAAAGAAAACTGAGGACTATCTAAAGACCAAGCATACAGTGGATGCCCTTACAGTCTACAGATTTTAAAGAGACCCACTGTTTTAATTTACTAGATCAGACACAGTCATAACCCAAGTGATTCTGCCACAACTCAGTGTCCAAGGAAACTCTGGATCAGCATTCCTGGAGAGGTTAAGGACTCAGGTGGCAGCCTAAACACTACTTCTACCTTTGTGCCTAAAGATGCATAGGTATATGGCAGGATTCTGTCCTCCTCTTCCCAAACTACTCTTGTTTCATAGGACTGTGTGATAGACTTCATACTACAAAACTATCAGTCAGTTACTGGCTACATTTATATTCAAATATCTTTTAAATCATCCTATTTGTTGGTCATCTTCTGAAGCCAGGAAAGGATTTTATTTTTGCTTTAAACTAAAATAAGATGGGACTATTTGAATATGCAAAAAGAAGTCTGAAATGTGTTTCATGATTCTTTTCCCCATCAATGAAATTCAAGTACTTTATTTTTAAACATAATAAATTTCTGATAAAATGTCATATAATAAATACCAAATGCTTGATACAGTACCATATAAAATATACACCAAATATTTCAAGGCATAATAAATTAATATAAAATAAGTAGTTGGTGCCAGTATGATGAACAGACTGTTTCCCTAAGGACCTGTGGGTGCCTATTTAATGCTGTTCAGTGCCTGTGTGTGCATGCCCCATTGAAGTTTATTAGAGCCCAAAACAATGTGATATGCAGCCCTGCTGTGCACATCAACTCTTATGCCTAAAGAGTTAACCTGCACTAAGCCACTAGAGCTGCTGGGAAGTGTTACACCAAGTGTATGAGGCTCAATATGCTCTAAAAATCAAGGCATTAATTTAAGTGCCTGAGTACTTTTTTAGAATGTGATCTCAGTGTCTCAGACATAGCTGATGACTCTTTGACAGAACCTGAAAACCAGAACCTGAAGTGTGGTCTAGAAAAGCCTCGTTCAGCCACCACCCAAATCTGCATTTAAGGAACTGCTCTTTCTGTGTGTCTGACAGGTAAATCTGGCAACCTCGCAGGACATCCAACACTGCCACCTATGATGAAGTTGGAGGAGTTTCACAGCTCCATAAAACAGATTAGGAAGTTCTCTGGAAATCTCCAAAGAGTTGTGAGCTCCAACTCAAAAGATGTGCTTTAACAGCTCCTGGAGAAGGAACTCAAATGTTCTACACACCATTTCCAAGATCTGCAACTGAAACCCGCACTTTGTGTTCTCTTTTGTTACCTGTCACCTGGGCAAAACCATCCCCCAACACAGCCCTGTGCAAGCAGAAGGGTGGGACTGAAAGCACACTTTAGTGATTTTCTGATGGGCAGCTCTGCACAGCAGAGCAGGTATCAAATTCATTTTGGGTGCATCACTCTCCCAATCCACTGTACACAACTTCAGTGTAGAAAGAGGCCTCAAATTTAACATCCAAGCCATCTATGAAAGTCAGGTATCTCAAAGTGATTGCTTGTGTGCCTATGCCAAGGCTGAGTCCCCTCAGTTTTCAACACTCCAGAGTTTTCCAAACTCCTATATTAAATTCCTCTTCGGACACTCAAGATCAAAACTATGGTTGGAACTTTTTTGTTCCACTATCCTCCTATGTCGTAAGGAATTAATACTCCTGTACTGTATGGCAAGAATCTCCATGGAATGCTTCTATGGCCCTTGGAGATCCTCAGAAGCAAGGTGATACATAAGCAGAAAGCATTATTACTTAATGATTTGAGGGAAAGAATCTCTTGTTTCAGAAAAATTGGAAGGTTATAAGTACATAAAATGCAAAAACAGCCACTTGAAATTATACTTGAAGGAGTATGTAAAAAAATCATATTTGCTGAGGGCTTATTTTCCTATTACTAAAAAAAACATACAGCCTGATTAGAAAAGTACAATTTAGGCACTTATCACAGTCAAAAGCTTCTTTGCAGTATATTTTACCTACTGCTTCAACATACAACCTGTATGACTTCATTGATGAATATTTGCACAAATTGCACTGGTTGGCTATTATCAGATAATGATTAAAAAATTCCTCTTCACAAATTTTAGCAAGAACAATATTAATTCACAGTGAAACACAAACATCTGATGGCTATAGCACAATATTATGGTTCCTTACAACCAGTTTTGTACCCTTTTAGGGCTAAAATGTTAAGTTTTATCTTTCACAATGAATTTAACTTTGCCTCCCAGCTTCACCTTCTTTTTCATACAGTTTTGTTTCAAGTGTTGTCATGTCTAAATATGCTGCCATTATAGCACATTTTTTTTTTTGTGACAATGTTGTAATTTGAAAGGAAAATGTAAGAATAATTACTGACGTAACAATAAAACATGGACATACTGTAGATAACTCTGGATTTTTAACTAGAAAATGTAGGTTCACAAAATTATCCTCTGTCCTCCTTTCAATGAGCCGTCACCCTGTGCTTTCTTTACTTTACTTTCATGAACTTAATATTTTGAACACTGCCAACTTTGTCTTCATATTTCACAATAATAAACATAAAGCAAATGAGATGCTGCCAAATATGAGCTTGAAATACAATCTTCTTATAGAAATATGTATGTCTAAACCAGCTTCCCATTTTATTGATTGCTCTGTGCAAAAACATGAAAGCATAAATACTAGGAGTTGATTCATTTTAATTTCTTTGCACTTAGCCATGGCCTCAGCCTAAAGAAGGATCTAACCAGAGTCTGACATTTAAAGATTAACAGTCCTGCCATACCAACAGGCTTGACAAAGGAGCTTAACTTAATCCTTAAGGCAGTATAAGATGTCTTATGTGTATTACTGCATAGGAGCACAACTTTAATAAACACAGTGTAATGTAATTTTCAGTAGTTTTACTGATGTCAAGTATGGGATATGAAGCAAAAAGTAATTTGACAGATCTATTTGTTTTCCAAGGGAAACTATTTTTTAGAGATTACTTCTATTTTAAATTTCAGTCTCAGTGCTTTGCAAGGACTGGTATTCAAAAAAAAAAAGACAAGCAGATGCAACCTCATCATTCACAATCATGAGGGACTCAATTTCAGCTAAACTGGCTTACACACTGCTCTGTTATAGCTGTTTTTACCTCTGATCTCAGTCACAAGGTTTTCATCCACTTGCTGTGAACACTGCACTCAATTTTAAGAAGTTTTGAGAACTTAAATAACTGTTAGGTCCTTGGACTTAGTATGACATGGATGAGATCACCTCTTGCACCTTCAAAAAGAATTAATCTTCTTCTTTTATTTGCTATAGACAGTGAAAATTAACCAACATACCTGAAAATTCAAATGTTAGGACATTAATTTTCATGTTAAAACGATTTTTTCACATTATGCACTACAAATATGCTATGTCATCTTCATAACACGCTGAAAAATATACCTAGAAGGTGGCATAATTAAAAACTATAATTTCTGAGAAACTTTTAATAAGGTTGATGCATCATATCATCAATCAATTTATTCTGTATGTGTCTGAGAGCACTGATAGAAGCACAATGGCACAATCTCTTTTTAGCATACACTCTACTTCCAGGTGCTCCTAGTGCAGCTGCCTCACTGTGCTCCTCAGCAATACGAAACCTCAAAGACAGGTCTGCAGGTCCTGTGAGGAGTCTCAAATCTCAATTTGATCTGAAGATACATGCTATTACAGCTTCTGTGGATGTCTGAGTATGGGATATATTGCTCTTCCATCCTGACAGCACTGAGAGCTCTGACAGAAAGACTGAGAGCCACCCACAGCTTCTGCTGAAGCCCAGGATGCTGCACATCCAGTGTCTTTCATGAGAGCAGGAACGTGATCCCTACACTTACAGGTGGGTAACAAGCTGTGCCAATTTCAAATCAGCACAGCTGGGAGTGAAAGGTGATTCTAAAGCCTCATTTCACTTTCCATCCCAAAATGTCCACAGGCATAATTAAAGATACTCTGAAAGCTGTTTTGTATTACATAAACTGCTACAGATCAAAAGGGTTCACTGTGCTGGAAGAAATCAGACACATTAATACCAAAGATACCCTCCTGGCCCTGATATCCCTACTCCACATGTACCAGCTGCACAAAGTAGCTCAATTATGCCCTTAAACCATCAGGGACACATCAACACTACCCCTGAGAAAGAATATTCAGCATATCTCTAACTAGGTTCATTGCTTCTTTGCACTGCTACGGAGACATAAAGCAGATACAGCAGAAGTGAAAAATGCAGCTCTAGTTTTGATTCTACTTGTAAAAACCAGAGCTTTTGGCTATTCATAAAAATTAAATCAAAATTAAATCCATTAATATGATAATTACACATGGAAAGAGTAACATTAAGGCTCAAAGGCAAACCAGTCTCTTGTTAGTGAAGACATTACTAAATATCCTATCAGCAACAATTCTTCACTGACCAAAATTAAGATACAGTTGTCAATATTTCCAAAGCATTATATACATGGTAAGAATATCAGAAAAGACAAATGAAAACACAAACATTATTAGAAATAACCTGTGCGTACAGAAATAGCCATGTTACAAGCAAAAAACCACATAGCTTCATGCTCAAACATGATTTTGTAAAGCAAAGAAATTAAAATCTTTTCTTCAGCAAGTATCTGCCCAGTGAAAACAGCAGATTTTGTTGTATGTGGTGACTCAGATGACTAAATCATGCTCTGTGAACCAAATTTAGTGTCTCATTTCCAACTTTGAAAACCTGATTCATAATATCATCTATCATATTAGGCTGCAGTACGAGAAAGAAATTATGAAAAATAGTCGTTTTTGTTAAGTTTACTAAACATGTGCCAAACCAATGACCAAAATTTAAGTGACAAGAGTACTCTGAGTTGTATTTTCCAGTCATATAAGGCAAAAAAATCCTGGCAGTGTGGCAGGGGCAGAAAATGCTCCTCTGGAGCAGAGTTAGGAGGTCATTAGGACATGGAACACCAGTTTTTTGCTGGGAGATGCAAGCAAGTACCAACCACGCTCCATACGCCAACCACACCCCAGCGCTGCCCAGGAGTCCCTGCAGGACTCACAGAAGCTCCATGTGGAAGCTACATAACCACACCACGTATGCTGAGCCCAGGACAACAAACCCTGCCTTTCAGACAAGCTTATTAGTTCTGGCTTAGCAACAGGCAAACTGCAGTGGCTCTGCTGCCAGAGCAGAGCCTGTGCATCTCCAAGCAGCTCAAAGGGAGGGCAGAGTGTGCTCCTGTCTGCTGGCAGAATCCCATCCTGACATATGCTTAGACATCATGTCAGCTGGCACTGGGAAAACCCTCACTGAAGGGCTGGCTATTATGTACAGTCCCATTCATGGCCGAGGTGGTTCTCATGGATAATGTGAGCAATACTATAACAAACTGTCTCAGTCTTCGTAAGGCTCATGAATCACTATTAAAAACAGAAAGAAATCTGGAGCAGTGTTACAAAGAGAATACATAAGTACGTGAACAAATGGAAATAGCAGTGACTTCATTATAGGTATTTTATTTGTAAAATGTATTTCAGATAGTTATCAATAATATCAACAACGACCATTTAATGGAATATAAACTCTAAGAAAGAAATTACCTAAATAAAACATGAAGTGTTTTGTCATATTTTGTTTTTTAAAAACAGGAGTTCACCTGCAATTATCCCGGCACAGGCAGATGAGCTGAACAAGGACAGGCAGTGCTAAGTGCATTGCCTCAGCAGCTGCGTTCAGATCACTGGCTTTATTTTGAGGTTTTATGTTTCTATTTTAGAGTCAACCAATACACTGAGATGGGTAAAACTAACCCTTTTACATTAGCATTAGGACTAAGATGGACAGCAATCAAATTTAGGAGCACATGTGAGATTATTTTCATCTCCATGGATGAAATTAAGCCAAGTGTCAGAAGGACTGACCCAAAGATGCTACACTGAAAGCTGGAGGAGAGCAGGGAAGGGACAGCACAGGTTGTACAACAGCCTCTGAGCTCTGCACTAAGACTGAAGATAAAGCTGGGAGAGCACTGCTTCCATGTATTTGGCCAAAAGCTTTCTCATAAGGACCATGGACAAGTCTTGGAAACCATGTTTTCTAAACATGTCTTTGCTGTGGCCAAATGTTCAGTCTCTTCAAATACTAGGTGTATATAATTTGGATGGCTAAAGTTAAAGAACAGCTAGAATACCAAACACAATTTCAGCCCTTGGCACTGCACTTGAGAAGTGTCCAGATGTGTTGCTGGCGTGTCTTTACCACTGTTCCCCAGGCACTCCATGTAGCTTCCACCTATCTTGACCTCCAAATGCTACAGAAAGCACAGTGCAGAGCCAGCCCAGCTCCAGAAGAAATGTGGCTGCCAAAGACCAGGATTTACCTGCTCGGACACAGCATGACTATTCTAGTTTCAAGCTAACAAGGCTGTCTCAAACTACACTAGGCAGACTTACTGACCCAGCCTCTGCCAGCCTTGGAATCTCTGCATCATTTCATCAGCCACGTGCTACCTTCCTGTCTGCTGTGTCAACCGTGGTTGTTTAAAATATACTCTTAGATTATTACATCCCTCCCTTTATTAAATTTGGTGTGTACTATACATGAAACACAGTAGAGCTGAAGCAGAAAACGTATCCTATGACAAGAGGGAATGGCTTTGAACTGAAAGAGAACAGTGTTGACTGGATATTAGGAGAAAATTCTTCACTGTGAGTGTGCCCTGGGACAGGCTGCCCAGAGAAGCTGTGGTTGCCCCATCCCTGGAAGTGTTCAAGGCCAGGTGCTACAAGGCTTGGAACAACCTGGTCTAGTGGGAAGTGTCCCTGGCCATTGTGGGGACAGGAGTGAAACAAAAGGGTTCTAGGATTCTGTAGTTATGTGCTTCCTCATACACTGTTTTGTATAAGTCACAAGCGTGAACTTCATTGAAATGGAACAAAAGTGTCTATCCACAGAGAACAGTAATGCAGGCAAGACAGTTCAGAAGGGAATGAGCCTGGCTGAAACTCGTGTGTCACTGCCTGCAAAACACAGCCTGGTATCTCAAACTGGGAGAAGAGGTTTTAATTTCATGCAGGCAAACTGGTAAGCAGCCCATACGCAGTGACAAACGCAGTCTCTAGAACCCCGTTTCTCTGCCAGCCATTCCTTAAACATAACAATAGTTCCTTTAACTTTCCCGTGCACAAGGCTTGGTACAGATGTACATTTGCACAAATTTGCACTGTGGAATTTTTCTTTTCTTTAGAGCTAGCTCTTAGAATGATGCTCTGCTGAGTGTTATTACATCTACTTTTATGACCTGCTATAGCTGTGGGCAAGATATATTTTAACAGTACAAAATTTACAGAGTATTTTGTTTCTGCAATATTAACATCATGCCAATACCTGAGGATGCTAATAACACACTAAATTCAAAATATAATATTTGCTAAACAAAAATGCATATTCCAAATATACTGAATGTTTATTGAGAAACATTTTCCTCTTCCAGGTTATTTCTAACTGAGCCATCCATTCTGTAATGGAAATTTTTCTAAAGCTGCAATGAATTCCTAACATTCCTAACAAGACACACATTTATATATTCTTGTTCTGTGTTACTTACAACAGTCCATATTATTAAATCTGAATTAAGAAAACCTGATCTATGCTGCCTGTATACCATATAAACCCATTACTGTTCCCTTATCTTGGACAGTGAACACTTTGTACTACACTGTCATTGTGAAAAAATACTCTACTAGTAATCTATTAAATGTATCAGTTTTCCCTCTCTGTGTTTCAAAATAACCCAATCTTACTCCGAAGTTCTCTCACAAGGTTTCAGTAAGGATTCAGTATTCATTATTGCATGTAATAAACACACTGTGCTTCTCTTCCTTCCTGTGTCACTCTGAATACAGCACAGACACAAAGTGTTACCAGATTTGCCTAACCCCAGCTCAGATGTGCTGGATTCTCTACAGCAGTGTGCATGTGTTCCTCAGTGCCCAGCTTTGTCTTTCTTATAGACTATCAAGGGACACCTCAGAGCTCCACTTCTCCATCTGTATTCTGCACTTCTGCTGCAAACAGACACTCTGAAGGCAGAAAGTTTCAGCCTTGACTCGTTCCCTCTCTGCCTATGTGACTCCTATTTTTAACTGCATTTGGCTGTTTCCGGAATGAAAAGAGAGAAAAATTAATGGCAGTTTTTGAACTTAAAATACTTTCTTTTCCAGCTGACAGCAAACTTTAGTAGTTAACCTGGTCTTAGCACTTTAGGTTTTAACTATTAGAGAAAGAGTGATGATTAATGGAGATTGCGTAGGGATGAGGTGAAACGGAGTGAGGTTAAATACCATGATGCTTCACCTCACCTTCAAAGTAGCTTTTGTACTGTCACATCTGCTTATATCAGCACCAAACGACTGCTGATTTGATCATAATTGCCCTAATTAGAAGTTCAATTAATGCACTGAGTTCTTCTTATCAATGCCACCTCAGCATCAAGGGTGTGGACACAGAGCGTTAC
The DNA here is from genome assembly GCA_013398275.1 of Promerops cafer. Taxonomy (NCBI): domain Eukaryota; kingdom Metazoa; phylum Chordata; class Aves; order Passeriformes; family Nectariniidae; genus Promerops; species Promerops cafer. The sequence continues at coordinate 1,148,991 of VZSE01005712.1, read as the reverse complement.
TGAGCAGTACAGGTTACATTAGTAAGGAAGGTCACTGGGAAAAGCAAACTACTTGCAATCTACTGTTTTGAGGATATCACATAGTTAGGATGACACTCAATATCCACTTATGCCCCAGGACAAGCAGAAAGGGAGAATTTAAGGAATTCTATTGAGAGATATCCATCAGCTGTGAACAAAAATTACATTTCCTGTCATTGGAAATCTCATTTAGCTCAGACTTGCTTCCACCAAGGATTAAGAACCTTCAAAAGAACACTTTGTCTTCACAGGCAGATGAAAATAGCCTAAAATGCTCACAGTGAAAGATCATGTGAAAAAGAAGTGCACAATATAGCAACTTAAATGGTTATCAAATATAATATACTTAAACACATACTAAAAATACAAATGTGGTCATTGAAATTAATGCTGAAAGTGAAGAGAAAAAAATTAAGGGGCTTTGCATGAGAGATGAACAAATTTCACCAGCAGCTAAAGTGTTACCAATTCCCTGCCTGAAAGTATTTTGCAAATGCATTGAATTAAGAATTTTGTATGTTCACAAAAGAAGACAGGTATGCAGATGAGGGAAACAGCATCCACATATTAAAGTATTATGTGTATGATATTCATAAAAAATGGGAAAGAGCATATTTACTCATTCTTCACCTTTCACAAATCAGGATGATTTGTGAAAAATTCATATAATCCAGAATCACTCAAAAAAAAAGAAGTGCAAAAATTAACATCTTCATGCTTCTGCAGTTTTTCGTCTACAAACAAAAAAAGAAAACAAACAAACAAAAAAAAAACCAAAATGAAACAAAAAAAATCCCACCAAACAAACACTTCGTGTTGGTCAGTTGCAAAAATAAGATAACATATCATGATCAACATATGGTATCAGATATTGCGGTGAGATGTGACTTTTTTAAAATGTGAGAAAATTAAAACACAATTCTGCATCAACTTTTGACCTGACTACCTACTATTTATGTTGGTACTGAAATGAATCATCAGTATCTTGTCATACGGTCTCTGAAATAACCTTTTTGCTTCAGTTTCTATAAAAGAATAAGGCTATATCACATAATGTCACAAATTACACAGGGCAAGATCTTCACCTGGTATAAACTCGAAAAGCTCTTGTTTTCAGTATTGCAGCAATGACTGTCTCCCCTTTATCTTCCCACTCACAGGAATGATCAGAACACGGCTAGTTTTTGGTTGGGCAGGTTTCCATCCATCAGGCTACATTAATGAACATTTACAACACCATGCACTAGATGCATACCAAGTGTCTTTCAATTTTCAGGGACATTTCAGTATTTAATAGTACCTGTGCTCTTTTGAGACGATTGTTTAAGCAACAGATCCTGACCTCTGCCTGGACTCACTACCCCTGCTATTTAGATTACATCTTTAACAGCACTTGTTTTAGAAATAATTAGGCAATAGTATTAACTGTAAAATATGAGTTTTTCTTATTATCCTAGCTAACATTTCTCTCTCAAGCACACACTGGAGTCAGAACTCTACAAAAGATGTGTCCAACTACAGAACACAGCCTTTTTCATAAAATAAATGTATAAACTGCACAGCACCTGATACCTACATGTAAACATGTAAAAATATTTCAAGATATTCTAAGTAGAAGCAGTGCCATGCCAGAACTACTGGTTCCTTGCAGAAATGCCAAGCAACCTGGAAAACAGGAAAATGTACCATAATTTTCTGTCATTGCTGTGGGCTCTGTATTGCCCTGTGTGAGCAGCTAGTGCACACAGAAACTACTAAAAATTTTAGACAAGGATCATCAAAATGAATGTTAGCCTGAAAAAAGCACACTACTGCAGTAGCTCAAAAGTAAGAAATTGTAAAGCACAGGACAGTCACTATTTAAAAGTTGGCTAAATCTGGAAAAACAATTGTCTCTGCTCTCTGTGTGTGGATATTCAGTTACATTCCCTGAGTGTCATGGTATTTATTTTTTTTTTTAAGATGCCAACTTTATAAGGATTTAAATAAACCTAAGCTTATCAGTGGTAGGAAACTATGGTACCTAAAAACACAAAAAGCCAGGAAGCCAAGAGAGCAGTGAGCAAAGGGCGTTTTGGACTCCCACCTTGCCTAGGTCTCTGACAGAGGGAAGTGTCCCCAACAAGGTTATTCTAGAATAAAGTCTCCCCCTTGTGGATCTCTCACATAATAAAAACTCCATCAAATCCTTAATTGCATAATAAAGTTTGTGTTCCTTTCTTTGCAGGTAAGAATTTCAGGGGCAAATAGGAACATGTAATGAAATCACGGTTTACTTAACTCTGTGGGCTTGATCCCACCTCAGGCAAGACAAACTGTTTTGCTGTAAGATATATTATGGTTCTGTGATAAATTCATTTAAAAAAACCTAAAACCTTCAAAATAATTTGATTACTTCTCATCTCTGTGTTTATTTATGAAGGCTGGTTTAGTGAAGCCCCCCAAAACTATCCAGCCCCAAACTGTCAATGGTTTAATGAGGTAAAAATTCAAATTCCAAACTCATTTGACTTAATAATTACTAAAAATAATATAAAACATGGCAAGATTCCCACCTGATTTTAAGTGCACAAAGTTTACTATCGCCCAAAAAACAGATTTACCCAAGAGCAACTTTTTGCAACTCAGAGATTAAGGAACTATAGCAGCATTATTTGCAGAATGGCTCTTCCCCAAACACTTTATTAACTATACTATTCTCTGATCTGCATTAATTTAGAGGATCATCAAGATTTTTTTGCATATGATAATTCACATTATCATAAATTAAGGAATCATTGTGATCATTTAAATTATCATGTTGATCTCAATTCACTCTTAAGGTATTTAAAGTCTTTCTAATAAATCATAAATTTTGACTGCAGGATTGATTTTAATTTTTTTTTATTTCTTAAGAAACAAAATCCTTGATGGCTTGAAATATCATTCAATTACATATGTGACAAACTCATTTTATTTGCAGCACCAACTGTTGAGTCAACACAGGGTGAAAAGACTTTTAACTGTTCTCACATTCATTTCAGAATTGTAATATAATGGTTAAATATTTCTTTCTTGCAAGTTCTGGAATAGTGCTAGGCTTCCTACTTTCATTAATATTCTCTTATTTGTATGCAGTAATTGCTTTAAAAATATTAGCATTGTAATTTCTTGCTAGCACTATGATAAATCAACAGAAAGGCTTATCCCCATGCCTCCCCACAGAAGAGCATAATTCTGCTTCCCTCAATGCCACTGACAAAACCTCTTTAATTTCAGGATAACACTCAAAGAATTCATGAAAGATGTCACAGTGACAGTGTAGGACTCTTGTCCTTTCTAACTGCAGAGTAGATGCAGCAGCTGAGCAGTGCTACACTCAGTGTGCCTCTGTAGGAACCAACAGCTCCTCAAAGTAGAAGCCACCAGTTCTTCACTTTGTTTCAGTCCTTGACCTCTCAATAACAACTATCAGCAAACCATATTTTCTGTTCAAAATGTGAGGTTTTTTTAGGATACAGCATCTGGCTATTGGGAACTAAAAGAGATACTATTTATTAATTTCAAACATCCATCAACAATGTCAATTGCTGTTACTCTGGGACATGCAGAGGTGAAATGACAAGAATCCACTAGCATCTCTGAATCCACGGCATTTCTGGATTTTTTTTCTTCCAAGAATTCAGCTCAACAAAAGTTAAGTAAGCACTGCTAAACTGTGAAAGGCTACTAAAGCTAAATACAGGGGTTCTGATCTCTGATGTTTGACTCATGGAAAAATGAGCTTGCAGAAACAATGAAGGCAAAGACTAGAAACTCCTGCAAAAAACCTCTACAACCCAGTAAAAAAAAAAGACATATTTTACTGTATTCTCAGAGACTGCCTGCCTATCTTGACAGTATGGATGAGGGACTACAATTCTTACTGAATATAAAATAAAAGGAGAAAAATAATTGCTAATTACAATATTGCAGGCTATATTTCAAAATCATTGTTACTTAGTACTAAGTGCCCAGATTTTCTGGCAAACAGTCTCCATACATGATCATCTGGCACTACTAAATGAGCTGTATTGCTAGTAGTGACAGACTTTTGTAATACATTATATTTCACAATGAGGACAATAGTTAAATTTTATCCCTGAAGAGAAACATCTTTACTACCACATACTTACACAGCTCATGTGTCAATGCTCGCATTGTGATTATGGACTAATAACTTCAGTGCCTGTCATACAGCTTCTACATATATGTGCATACTTACTCTCATTAAATGCACCAGAATGGGTACAACAACATGAACATGAAAGGAGATTTCCCTGTTAAAGCAAATTATGGGATCCAGAAACAAGCACAAGAATGATCCAGACGTTCAGTCTACTGCTACATGTCATTCATGCATGAACACGTACCAAGGATGAATTTTGTATAATGGTCATTCAGCTTCAGGTCATTCAACCTGACAGATAATTCCAAGATTCTATATGGGAAATTAAGGAAGCCATGCTGTGAAAAATCTAGCCCTGTCATTTCACACCATCACCTCTGTGCTAGCAAAATAACATGTACCATTGCTGAACTCATTCCTGCCTTACCTTTGCAAGCCTGTTGTCCTCAAACAACAGATACTTCTCATCTCCTTCCAGACCTCCTCGTCTCTTCAAATACCATGTCTTTTTCACAGCTAAAGAATTTTACCTTGCTCTTTTCTTGCAGCTCTCTTCACATTCCTTAAAACTTCCCCAATTCCCTCATTTCACTTTCTATTCAAGCTGTCTTCTCTGCAGTTTCCAATGTCCCACCCAAACTACATGTTCTCTGAACGTCTCACCATTCCTCAGTTCTTGCTATATCTCTCTCTCTCTATTCATCCCCAATCCTGCATCCTTCTTCTCCATTTTTTATTATGTGTGAAACCTATGTATTCTGGGATTGTAAATCCATGACAAGTACATGGACTATCAAATTAAATTACAAAAATAAACACATTATTAAGAGACAAAGCCCCTTCCTCCCCAGTCTCCTTATGGTAATGCAGTGTCCTCACTGCTCTGTATACCACAGTGGCACAGCTCTCTGCATGATCTCGTGAGCGTTGAATTCAGACAAAGCAAGCTGGGAACACAGCAGGGATAGCACAATATTCTTTTTGACCACAGAAGTTAGGTGGAAAAGTTATTAAACCTTCAGCAGATTATTACTGTGAGGCATGAGCTGTGTGAAATGAAATTCAGAAATGGAGTATCTGTGGGGTTTGGGCCATATTACAATATATTAAAAAGCCAAAGGATCATCTTTCTCCAAAACACAGGGAAGCATTAAAATTACTCTAGAAAATTATAGAACAGTGATTTTAAGTATGGCCTGTTAATGATGGGTGTTTGTGAGTCTGGAGAAACCAGTGTGAGGTATTACCAGAATCAGAAGGCTACGCACACATACATCCCAAAAAGCCCACAGATGTCTTTTCAATTACTGCTGGATATAAAAACCATGTGCACATATATCTACACCTATGACTACAGTCATGTTCAAAAAGAACAAAAGAATTACAAGAGTACACGTCAGACAGTAGGAAGCCCATGGCCAAACTTGCTTTTTCTATAGACATTACATTTGAGAATTTCCAGAAGGACCATGTAAGAAAGCAAATAAAGCCTAGAAGGCACCATCAAGTGCTATTTTTCTGTGCTAAGAGCCCTACAGATAACTCTTGCATAGAAAGTTATGCCAGAAGGAACAATAAAAATCTCTGTATATCAAAGTCACTAGTCTTCACACAGTACCTCTAAACTGAGCCCAGTAACTTGTCTGACAACATATCTTTCAGAAGGTTGTCAGTCTGGATGTGAAAACATAAGAAAGTTGTGAATCCTCATTTCTCTTGCTTTTAAAGTAAATTTTTACTGCAAGATGTGTGTGCGCTAACCAATATCCCGGGTTTTGGAAAAGGAAGACCTTGGAATTTCCAGGAGAAAGCAACAAACCAAACACCAAACAAAAAGCAGAGGAATCTGCCTTCTGAGAAAATTACTGAAGCTTTAGTATCTCTCTGGCATGGATGTGCCACCTTACTCACTTTCTGTCACTACATCTGTCCTGCGAGCTATCAAAGCTTAGTCTGCCTATCTCTGGTAAACAAGTATTATAGTCTGACAATACAGCCTGGTAATTCCTCTGTCAAGGGGAGGGACATCATTTTGTTCACCATTAAAGAAGTGCCCCCAGTTTCTAGAATGGAAACTATGGGTGACAACTTCTGCTTCCCAGAAGGGGAATGAAAAGGTCATTTGTGCAGGAGACTTTTTTTTGTTTTTCCTATGACAAAATGAGCTAAGAATAAACACCTACCTATTGACTTTGCCTGCCAGTAAATAAACCTCGTTCTTTAACCCTTACTAATATCATCATAAACATACATTTGTACTGTACCTAGAGCATACAACATTAGAAACAGAACACTTCACCCTCCCCTCTTCTACTGTGCAAGGGAGAAGAGAAGCAGCACTGCACAAACACCCAACCGCGGGCTGGAGCCCGGCTCCTGACCCCGGTAATTCCTGCCCTCAGGCCAGACGCGACGGCACCCGGAGGCCGCTGAAGCCAACCCCGACAGCGAGGCAGGCAGGGCACGTCGACCCCGCGGAGGGGAATCGGGCATCTCACGGGGGGCAGGAGGAGAGCTCGGCAGGTTCGGTGTCGGTGCCCCCCGAGGGAGGCCGGGGCAGCGCGGGGTCCGGGCTGCCCCGGGGGCCGGGAGGGAGGGGCGGTCCCGCGGCCGGCGGCTCACCTTGTGCTCCAGGACGCTGATGTAGCCCTCCAGGAGGCCGGCTCCGACGGGCAGAGCCGGGTGGCGCTGGCCGCGTTCCGGCGGGCGGCTGGGCACCGCCGCCACCTGCTGCTGCCGCCGCCGCGGCTCCGGGGGGCCCCCGCCGATGCCGATGCCGCCGTACATGAGCAACAAGCTGGTGCACATGGTGGTGAGCGCCAGGCAGACGGCCAGCCCGTGGCGCTGCGGGGGGCAGAGAGAGAGCCGGCTCAGCGGGCTCCCCCAGCCGCGGGGCCCGGCGGGGCGCGCCGCCTCCCCGCCGGCGCACCCGCAAGTTTCACCCGCCAGACACCCGGCAGAAGTGCGAGGACAGAACTGGGGAAGCCGCTCCGTCCTCCTCCTGCCCCCTCGCCAGCCCGCTCCCGTGCCTCCCTCCTTCTCCCCCAGTCCTGCTTCCTCGCCTCTTCTCCCCGCCGTGCGCCCGGCCACCCGCGCCTCTCATTCCCGTGCCGCCGTCCCCCTTTGGGCATCTCGTTCGTGCATTTTAACGAGTGTTGGGGACGCTTCCCCCCGCCCAAATACCTCCAGCCTCGTCCTTTAAGCAGATCGGTTTTCTGTACGCTCCTTAAAACGCACACACACACAAAACCCCCAAACCACGAGCAACACGAATAAAAGAAAGCAGGCGGAAAGTTCTTGGCCGCCGCCACCAAGGTTTGGTCGCCTTCGCGCGATGCCGGAGAGCCGCGGGGATGCAGCCCGGCGAAGGCTGGAGCGTGTGCAGGGTGCCCGGGGCAGCTCCGCTCCGCGCCGCTCCCCTGCTCTCCTCCCCGCCGCCGGAGCCGGGATGAGCCGTGCCAACAATGCACTTACCATCAGGGTCTTCATTTTGTGCGCCTCCCGGCCGCCAGTCCTCCCGCTCCCCGCTAGGCTCGGCATGGCGGGGAAGCCGCAGACATGGCTCGGCCAGGGAAACGCCGCCGTGGCGGGGATTAGGGGGGAATTACACTCGGCCGGACCCTCGGAGCCTGCCAGAGCCGGGTCCTCGGCTGCCCCGCCTGCCTCCGCCTCCGCCTCCGCCTCCTGCTGCCGGCGCAGCGGCGACTTCAGGGCAGGTGAAGTTAACTTCTGCCTCCCGCTCGGGCGCTGCTCCGCCGGCGAGCCAGCGGCGGGATTGCCGCGGGCACCGGGCGGGCACCGGGCGGGCAGGAGCAGGGGCAGGAGCAGAACTCCTTCCTTTCCTCCCTCCCTCTGCCCAGGCCTCTGTCCTGCTTGTGGTACCGGGGCACGGCCTTCACGTTACATTATTTTTATTTTTCCCTAGCGGAAAATTTGTCGTTCTGCCACCGCTGCCTGGGTTTCCTGGAGCTGGCAGCGATCAGGCAGTACTTTAAATTCACGTTAGTAAAAAATCGACGCCCTCAACTCCTTGCGCGGCGCTGACAATACCCCCTCACACAATCTTGCCTTAAGCTCTAACAACCGGTTTCAAACCCTTTTGACAGAAGCTTTCTTCGCCTTATAAATCAAATCTCACAGACTTGCTCCCCATGCCATCTCTCTTGTTTCTGAAGGCGGACATTTTCCCACTCTCACAAGCATCCTTCTAAAGTTTTTTATTCTTTCTTTGTGTTAATAGTGTACAGTTGTGAAAACTTTATCAGACCTCAGATTACAAGCATCTTTTGCTGTGGGAATTCCACGTTTATAAATGTGCCCCTTCTAAACAAGCCATTTTTAGGGTTGATCTCTTACGAAGTTATTAGACTGGCAGCATTTTAAAAAAATCTATCTACTAGTCATGAAGTTATTTCACTTGAAACTACTCATCGAAATAGTAGCTCTAATACATGGCTTCACATCTAACCTACAGCTATGTAGTATTAAAAATTACATAAAGGCGAAAACTACCAGCAGGGTAACTCAACCATGGTCACAATAGCACCTTCCTCAAGGCTGGAATTGTCATTGAAATCCATTTTTTATCTTTGTTAATTCATTGGAGGACTAACAGTGAAACAAATGCCATCTCTAGCATGGGCAGAGCATGCTGCAATTAGTGCCTTTTAAGAAAGGAAAAAGAAACATGAAGGTGTGGTTCACCAGCAGGTAACGCAGTAAACACGCTTTTTCATTTCACAGAAGAAGCCAGTTGGGCACACTTGCTGTTTATCCAGTTTGTAGGGTTGGTTTCAACAGAACCAGTTGTTCAGACAAACAGAGCAATGTAAGAAGAATCTTATCAGGTCTTGGTAATTCTTTATTATGTGGTTGCACTTGACACTCAAATTAGTGAAACAAAGGGCCAACTTGATGAATCATTGAAAGCAAATTATCTGTGGCTCTCCAAGGCTTCCTGTAAGAGACTACAAAAGACAGCTCATGCATTTTACAGTGCTGTTTCTCAATTACCAGCAAGCAGGTTGCTGGTGACTGACCTTTCTGAGTCTTTCATATATATTTTGCGGTGCCAAAGTGAAGCATTTTTATGATTTAGGCTCATGGCTGTATGTTAGACATCTGTTACACAGTATGTCTGACCAAATTCATTAAACTTATGGGTTTTGGTAGAAGAAGCTGATTTAAAAATCTACTGATAAAGGAGACAAACTAAATTTTCTAATTTAATGCTTGACTTGAATAATGTCCAGCTTTCTGCTTGTCAAATATTTAATTAGATTGCCATTTTGGTCATAGACCGTATTCTTGGCAGTCAAATGCTCACTGAAACAAATACAGTAGTGTAATGTAAATCCTACGGAGGTTTTTGTGTAAGCACAGGAACTTTAAAAATCATCTGGAAAACAGCCCAGCTATTTAATTTAATTTAATTTTAAATTCCTATGAACTAATAGTTCTAGCTGTCTGGAGGTTTGGGGTTTTTAACACTACTGGAATCTGCATACATGTAAGTATGAATCTGTATACCCAATAGCTAGATTTGCAAGGAGAAGAGCATAGATGGCACTTATGAGCATTTAATCAACTTGGAAATGAGTCAATACAGAAAACTTCTTAAAGTCCATTTGACTTTCTGCTTCAACCAATTTATTTTCTATATGCAAGGGATAATGAACAATCCTTGCATTTCTATTCCTCCTTAGAGTTGGGGGTAAAGACAGATTAAAACATTAACATCTGCTTTCCCTAGCCCAGGAGAAGAAGTGGCAGAGTGGTAGTAGGGCTTTTCAGCCAAGTCTCACTGAGAGGTTTTTGTCTGCATGGAATGGTCTGGGTTGCCTCCTCTTCAAACTTACCCTTCCCATTTTCATCTTTCTTGTAGCTACAGACTGACAAAATAGCCATATAGAATAAAAATCTGCTTGTGGCAGCTTCAGGAGGACCTAAGATGCTAATGACAACATAAAAGTCCATGCAGAGTGAGAAATCTGTGTAAGAAGTAGTGGTGCAGAGAGAGAGAAACTTCTCAAAACTGACAATGGACTTGGAGCAACAGAGCTTTTTCACTGATTCCTAAATAAAACTGCTCAAATGGCAACTTCCCCTGAGATGTCTGGATGTATGAAATAACTACCTTTTTATAATGCATTTTAGCCCAGTTTGTCTTTCAGAGATTTCCTTAGATAGATAAAAAATAACCCTTTCAAGCTATGGCTGATTTCTCATGACATTCATATAGAGATTATATAGTATCATTTACACCTTAATATAGTGCACAGTTATAAACAGACTTTCCACATGATGGTTGGCCTGCAATGAGTACTCAAGTCGAGGAGCCTCTATGCCAGTGCATCTCAGCAACTGGTAGCCAAAATATTCAATGGAATCTGGGATGAGGGCAATGGTTGGTGTTTCTGTTGATGATCCAGATGTTGTTTTCCCTAAGTGCACTGTCTATTACCTGTGTGGTCTTGCTGTCCCTATGTCCTTTCCACCATGACCAGAGACAGGGTGTTTGCACATGCAGACAGTACACAGAATGCCTCTAAACTGGAAGCTGCAGCTACCCTTCAGCCTTGTCACCTCCACAGAACAAAAGCCCAGACAGTCTTAAATGTTTAATTATTTTGTGACTTATTGATGGCAGTGTGGTTCCTTTGCTGGGAAAAAAAAAAAAAAAAGTTAATATTTTAGAGAACTGATTTAGATCTCTGCCTAATTTTAAAGAGAATAAGAAAAAGGAAGTTTTTGTTTATCTACTACCCTTCACAAAAGAGTGAGAAGAAAAGGGATCTGGTGTGATATAAGTAGTTAAACTCTAGGTGAGTTCTGCATGTCACTCTGCAGGAGTGCTGAAAGCACTTAAATACATTCCCATCACACTACGTGTATGAAGGCGTTTTTCAGAAAAATATTGGTGATAGAAGTGCTTGAAATAGATTGGAGGGGAGAGGTTAACTGTATCGGGACCACTTTGATATCCTTATGCCTTTGAAATGCAGAATCCGAGTTCCTAAGATTTGATAGGTAGGAAACATGAGAAAATATTTGTTAAATGTTAATCTGAAAGTGACTCCTGGTAAGTTGCATCTTTGCAAATTTTGTCATTTCCTTTATATTCTGTGGTCTGTGAAGGCCTGGATCTGTCTCCTCAGGAGCTGGGCCTCCTGGCCCTACTGAAATAAACTCGTACAGCCATTTTATCCACCTCTGCTTGCTGGGGCAAGGAACTCACTTGGAAGTGTAAAGCTCCCACTTCTGCAGCCTCATGAGGTTTGAGCTGAAACCATGATCACTGGCATAGAACAGAATATTGCTTGTCCTGGGCCTGCAGCCAGTGACATTTGGGAGGATGGCTGGGAGTGCCACATCTCAGAGGAAAGAAACAAGCTTTTTTTGACTGACTACCTAGAAAAGCAACACTAAAGGTGCTAAGGAGGTTGGAATATGATGGGAGTTTGTGTGGATTAATGGACAGCAAGGCAGTCAAAGGTATATAGGAAATGAAATATATCACACTGGTATCACCTCCATGTGTTGTTTTATTATTTATGTATGTATGAAATTTTAACCTCTTTTTTCTGAGAGAAAGGGCTGCATTTTTGCCTTGCAACACAACCAATGGAAAACATTCAGCAGCCAGCAAAGTAATGAGCCTACACTATAGATTTTTCAAACTGCCCAGTGGTTCATGAAATGCTTCTCAAAACTGGAAATATGCATTGAGGATTGGTCAAAAAAGGTAGAAACAATATTATAGATCAGTCAATACTGCCTCTGCTTTATGAAAGCAGGCTGCCTTTGAACTTCTGACAGAAGCAAACAGTGATAGATGCATAAAGAAATGAAATATTGCATGGAAATATAAGTGCAAATGAAAACAGGAGGGGGAAATAGTGAGATAAGATCTGCTGAATCTGCTGGTTTTTTCCTTCTTATTTCTTAGTTTTCTCCCCAATCTAAATAAAGGTATTGGACATTTCAGAAACAATGTCTAGCTCAACTGAACTGATTCATCTGCTTTAAAACCACACATGAAACACCGTGCTTCATTCTAATCACTTTTTTGGAGAAGTTAAACAAGACATATCCTGGAATATACAGTGCACTCAAAATTCCTCATCAAAAGTCAGAAACTTTGAAGATTAAGAAATTAGCACAGGAGGCTTGAGATGGAGTTTACCCAATACCACTTGTGGAAGAAAAACAGGCATGACCAGGAGCTCCTTCATGGCCTTTTGTTTTACCATTCACTACCAAAACAAGAGAAGGAATATCCTGTCTATAAACAGAGCACAGATTTAACACATGGACTAAAGCAACTGAGGACATCATTACTATGATTTGGTGAGAGATTGGATAAATTTAAATATGGAATATCTTTGTAATTACAAGATCTTAAAGAGCATCCTGAATGGCTCAGTTTTGAGTCTATGTATGTTTGTTCCTTTGGAGAGAAAAACCACACCAATAGGAAGTCAAAGTGTTAAACACAACAGAATTTCTAAACTTTCAGAAAAACTTGCCAAGCAAATATCAGACATGAAGCGTTAGAGCAAAAAAGGAAGCAAAGAAGGATAAGTGCTCATTATGGATTGGTTTGCAGTTCTTTATGTATTATTAGAAAGTCGATAGAAAACTCTCCTGCTATTTCTAACACAAACACAAACATCGCTTATGTTGACAGGCTGAGCAACAACTGTGGCAACAAGGGGATCCACTAGCAACCAACTGAAAAGGCACAGTCATAGAATCAAGTAAAGTCCTTCAGTGACCCAGCTATACAGATCTTATGTTGGTAATAGCTACTGTTCTTATCTACAGGTTTAGAGGAATCATCTTTACTATTCACATAGTATATCACTGTATATGCATATGTGTTAATTCAGAGGAATAATGTTAATGTACAGCGTGAGAGTAGCTGTCAGTGACTTCTGTCATAGCTCAGCAATTTCATACTTGAGTCGTGTGTGCTCCTGAAATTACGTAGTGGCCACCTTTGCAATGCACAAGTGTCTTCTGTTTACCCAGCATACTCCAGAGACAGATACATAAATAAAGTCATGGGGAGCTCACCGTAGTGCTGAAAGGTCCTGAGTACTCGTTTCCCAAGAAGTTGACAGAGATGGAAGGAGGATCTCTGCATTCAGGTGAGCTGCCTGTTGAGACAGCGTTGGTTCTGGCCATTTGCAAAGCCAGATGGGGACAGACCTCTGCTACCAGACACCAGAGATCTCGGGCTGGGGTGCAGTCATTTGAAAGGTGTGGAGACAGTGACCATGTTTTTGGAGCTTACTTGGTTAATTGCAATTGGACATGGAATCTAAACCTACAAGAGAGTACCGAGCAGCTGTAAATTATTTCCTGTGTCCAAATCAAGTCCTGCAAACCACCCTAGACAACTCTTCTAGCTAGGATAAATGAGTATTGTAGGAACTAGCCTGAAACAGTAGGAGAGTTTCTTCACTGCAGTAGATACCTTACTGTGTGCTTGAAACCAGCTGCTGAAACAGATGGATTGTTTTCCTTTACAATGTGCTGTCCTTGTTTAAACATTTCTGCCATATTATTGATATTTGTCACTCTTAAACAAATACAGAAAACAAGCCTTCTCTGTTCCATACAGGATAGATATCTTGGGTGTCTACTGGCATCTTCAAATCATAGCTTAGAGCAAATCTATGGGTGCATACAGTCATTTTTTTTTCCTAACACTTTAGGGCAGAGGACCAAGTTCAGCTCAGCTGCAGACCTGGATCCAACATTTCCTGCAGCAGCTGTACCCTTCTTTCTTTGAATTGTTAATTGAATGTTATCACATTCCCTAGCTTTTGTCATGCCCACCTGCCTCGTGGTTTTTATTTAACTGACAGAACTTCAAAAAATCCTGTACTTTTCCCAATCATGACATATATTTTATTCAAGGTGATGATTATATGTCTATCCTCTCCCATAAACTACAGGGCCAGGAACATGCTAACTGGAATTTTGCCACAGTACATTTTCTGCCATGGGATTATTTCCTTGGTGAGAATTGCATTTGGCCTCAAACACTCATATTTATCTATTTACTTATTTTTTCCTTTTTGTTTATGGTTTATTTTATTTTAGATGGGCTTAATTTGATGTCTTTTCCTTTACAATAGTTTTGCATGGTATCTAATTTCATTTGTTACCAAAAGCCCCCAAGTTCTGTAAGGTTTGTTCAGTTTTGCATGTGCTTGGTACTTGAAACGTGAAGCTGAGCTCTGTAGAGCATGTCCTGTTTCTATCCTGACTTCAAATAAATGAGGCCTTAGGCCATTTATGGTTTAGACCATAAATTCAGATGTCAAAGGAACAGGTGGCAACGTGACACAAGCTGTTCTTGCTCATTGTATGAGCTTCCTCTGCTCAGTCTCCTGCCTCTTCATCTCTGTCACAATCCTGAGTCACTCTCCAGCAATGGTTCCTCCACTTTGGCGGGTTCAGTTTCTTTTCTGTCCATTGATAAATGAGAGCTTTTCTGCTTCTAAGCAATATCAGTCTGGAAAATGCGGAGCTTGGAATGTGAAAGCACAGCTCTTCTGGCACATTAACTCAGGCACAGAACCACATCACTGCGACTAAAGCCTTCTGGGATAAAGCTGGCTCACATCACCCAGTCTGGAGCCTGTGCAGAGGAGCTCGGGTCCATCTGCACATCAGCTCCAACTCACGAGCAGTCTGCTGCGTTGAAGGACTCTGGGATGTGGTTCAAGAACTTGCAAACAGTAAAGAAGAACCAAAGCTTAGCAGAGAAGTGAATAAATAGGCATGATATATTAGTATGAAATAATGTAATAGCTGCTCTTTGTTTGTTCAGTCACTGCTTTTGGAGATTTTTTTGTTATATATTTTAATATCCTGCTAGTAAGCAAACATTGACAATGTTTCTTCCTAATTGAGAAGAGAAGGAATTATGTACCAGTGTTGTTTGTATAGCTGGCTCAATCATTTTAATCAAACTGACTTCATAAATTTCTTTGTAGCCTCAAAAACTTTTTCCTAAGCACTATTCATATTCAAGGATTGTCTACACACTAACTAGTCCTCACAACGTATATGTGGCTTCATCCCTATTTCCAGAAGACTGTTGTGTAGTGAAGGTAAGGAATGTTGCTCACTCAACTCCAAGCTGTCACCTTATACTGTGAATATTCAGTACCTTGGGTATTGAAACCCACAAAGCCTAAAGTTGGGCACTGAAAATTAGAAGGCTGTTTTGGAAATCTGAACCTTCTTGACTTCTCAAACCCAAGAATTCTTATTTCTTAGCGTCACCTGAGGATTGCTGCAATAGCAACCTCTCCCATCTCAGCTTGAAAGAAGTTTCAAACAGAATTGGGTGGGAAGTGACCTCACACAAATACTGGCTTAGAACATTACTTGACTCTGATTCTGCACATTTCTAGCTACCATAAGTTATGAAACCTCACAGTCTTTCCTGAATTACCATTAGCAGTTATCAAAAGCTGATGAGACACATGGGAGACTAATAAGTGTTGGAAAAAAATCTGTTTTCTTCACTCTCACCAGAAGACAAAGACAGGCTATGCACAGGCTCATTTCATGAGAAGCTGAGCCAGCCTCTATTAGCAAATGTTTTAGGCATATGGTCCATCTCTGGTTTGCAATTTCCTTTCCTCAGCCCTTTTTGCTTTGTATTGCCTCTCTGGACAGCAAGGCACAAGGACCTACAAGGAACCATGCAGACCTGAACTGGAAACCATGAACCAGGAGCCATGATCACTGCAGTGCTTTCAAATTACTTGTACTAATTGTTCCAACACATTACACCTACAACAGAAACCGATCTCAAATCCCTCCATCCTCCTCTTCAACTAAAACCACTTGTGCTCTTTACTTTCCCTGTTTTTTTTTTAACTTTTTTTTGTCCAGCCATTGAGCAGCTGGACTAGGTCCTCCCTGGCTACTCTTCCCCACCATCTGCTCTACCACGTATGTACCAAATCCATTCCATACAGAGCTCCATGATGTAATTGGCCAATGACTGGTCTGCTTGGCAAGCTGCTTTTCAACAGAGCACTGGGTAATTGCTAGCAGAGCTCCTTGTCTGTAGCTATATTATTACAGCATGTCTTTCTGATTAATTAGAAATGCAGTACTGTAAGTTTTAGTTTCACAGTCTGGATATTATTAACTAACATTCAGAAGAAAGACTGCTCTCTTCACAGCTTTACATATTTGAAGGGTGAGAGAGGAAGAGGAAGGGATTAGAGGAGGGTGGAAAAAGTATATGCAGGAAATACAGAAACAGTGCAAGGTGGGAAGCACTTTGAAGGGTGTGTCAGGGACAAACAATGTCTTAGCATCACAGTCAGTCAAGAAGTCAATCAAAACATTATGAAAATAGTAAGTCTGATCTGCACAGTTTCACTCATACAAACAGAAAAGAAATCTGTGGGGTCTAAAGCTGCCCATGGCTGCTGACATTTCAAGCCAGCTAATCAGGATGTAGAAGTTGAAGATGGTACACAGAAAGTATGGTATGCAATGGATGCTCCCTGATCATACCTAATATAAGTGAAATAATGTTTCTGAATCTTAATAAAGAAGTGGTGTAACGGGAAATAACATCTTTGCTTCGCTCTGCCTGGAGCAGAATGCATGGAGGGATCCATGGAAAGGGAGGCTATTTATTCAAATCTGTGTGATTAAAATATATTCCTAAACTCAAACCTAAGTATTTCTGTATAAAAATGTTACTGCTCAGTGTGCTGGGCTGTCTTGAAAATACAGCTCTGGATCTAAGCTGGATCTTTGCCTTATCTTTTATCTCAGCCAAAGCTGCTTAGTCTTTGTGTACACGTGGCCTGACCTATCACTGTTATAGTCTATTGCTATTGAATTGTTCATAAATCTTGTAATCATTAGACAAGGTTAGCCTTCACATTTCAAAAGGGGAACACTTTTTTTTTTTTTTTTGGCCAGCTGATGTTGGCTGTTTTTTTCATCTTTGTAACACTACATTATGCAAACCAGGTGCTGACCAGCAGATACTTCCCTCACTGCAGGGTGCTGATTCTGGCAACATTGAAACAGACTGAAACATACAGCAGTATAGGTTACATAGATCCATTTTATTCCTAAATGCAGGTATTAACAAATTGGCAAAGTTATTGACCAATTGACTCAAAGTATAACCATTAAAATAATTCATCCTGAACAATGCGTGGTTTTATTTTATGTTTAGTACAGGAGGCTCACCTGCACGAATTTGCTGTGCTTGTTTAATATCCTCTTTAAGATGAAAAATGATGCCAGTCCTGTGGTAATAGCATCTTTTGACGCTGAGAAAGCATTTCACTGGATTGAATGACAGTTTCTCTTTACTATGATGGAAATTTTAAAATTTGCTGTAAATGTATTGCATCAGTTACACTGTTCTGAGCAAGGATGCATACTAATGTCACAATACTGTCTCAATTTTGACTTTCGAGGGAGACTAGTCAAGGGTGCCCACTTTCAGTGCTATTTTTGCTAACAGAAGCAAACCAGTCTTCAAAATATTGGGGAGATTGGGTTGTGACACTAAAATAGATTGCATTAGAGCTGAGAGCTTGTATTTGCAGAAGTGCCCTTAAAATGGTGTCCCATTTTGTTATACATTAGTAACCCTTTGGAGACTCTGAAACAGAGTCTGCAGGCAGCTATGGTTTCTAAACTGCTTCCAAAATATGCAGTAGGTTAGGATTCAGCTAAAAAGTTTGGAACTGAAGTCATGATAACTGTAGAACTGCTCTGAGTCCCTCACTAACAGTGAAACTGAAAACTCGCAAGTCTGAGGACCTTCACAATGGCCTGCATGGGGTACACTGGGGCTTCAAATGAAAAAATACTTCACTTCAGACTTGGATTTTCACATAACTTTATGAAGGAAGAATTCTTTAGAAGCATTATGGACTGCTCTTCCATGCTGTGATCACTGAGGGGATGTAAGGAAAAGGGGCTCCTCCCCTTGCAGTAAGACGTATCACCATGAAGATAAAGGAAAAATCCTTATGAATTCTCAAAAAGCTAGACAATTTCTTCACTACATTTCTTCAGTGTTCTGAAAGAGCCAGAAGTACATGAGCAATATTAGGATGACTAAGCCTTTGGCTCTAGAAACAGAAAGAAAACACCTTCAGTCAGATGAGGCATCATGTGAGCAGCTGCAGCCCAGGTCCTTCCTCCATTCCTTGGCTTCCTGCTTCCCCACATTAAATATAAGAACCCTCTTCTGTGATATTTTAGACATTTTTTGTAGTGCTTTCCTGCATCAATAATGCTGAGAGAACATCCTACCTCACAGGTACTCTTATTAATGTGCAGGTACGTGCACATTAACCCTTACCTGAGCCTTTCCCATCCCTAGTGACTGTTGCTGTTCTCTCATGCACCAGATGAGCCTGGAACTTCTTGCAGACAGCCATTGGCAGAGATCCTTCCACTGCCAGCTCACTTAGTGCCAATAACCTGTAACCCCCCACCAGTCTCAGTGCTACAGATTTGGGAAGCTAGAATTAGTCCCTATGGCAACAGGGAAATCTGCATAGTCCAGGTGAAATGCTGAGAGGTACCTGATGAAACTCACTAAGCCGCTGGTTCCCATTTATCACAGGCTTCTGCAATTAAGTGTAATCAGATCATCATTCCCAGGATGAAAAAGATTGTTGGTAACACTTCATGGCCAACAAAATATGTTTCTTGGGTGGAATGTAATCCTTATTGTAGTACACAGGAGAACCAGGTAAGGTGACGGGACATTTAGTGGGCCCTGAAATTAGCATTGTGTAACTGCCATTTGTTCTGCTCACCTTTGCCTTTCAGTAACAAGGTAAACTGAGGAATCCTTAAGGAAAACCATTCTAAAATGCTTAAATACTAATCTTCCATTCTCATACCATAAAGAATGTTGCAACTGAAGGCACTTTTTGAAAATTAGTTACTCTTATTCTCCTCTGAAGTTATTTGTATTTATGTACTTGTTACAGGTTCAAATACATGGTGATCTAAATTAAATACACATCAAGTCAAACATTTAGGAATAAGGTCCTCTAGTTACAAAAACTGAGATTTCAGTAAGTGCTTAGATGTTAAATACAAAATCAGTAAATAAAATTCAACAAACATAAATTGAAAGGCAAAATGAACTCATTCTGATGAGTTAATATAATTCCCTTATGGAATGCTGGTTTCCATACTATAATTAATTTTAAACACTAAACCAGTATGTCTGGGTTTTGATAATTATAAAAATGCACTCATCCGTGTCCTTGAAAATTATTAATATTTATCATAAGAAATATCCTGTAGACATTAAGAATCAAGGGAGACAGTGTTTTCAGCAAATTCTTAAACAGCTTTACTAAAACAATAATGGAGTTTTAAATACTTGTGAGTCCAAACCAGAGAGACATATAGAGCTAAATCCTCAAGCCTCCTTCCTAACATCTACCTCATAAATCACTCAGGCAGAACTTGCACTGAATCTCAAAATCAAAGATTTCAGGACTAAGTATCCCGCGTGCTCACTTCATTCCTTTTCCACTCCAGGGAGCCAGGAGTATCAAGTGTTCTAAAGGGATGAGGCCATAATGATCTTGCAAAAAGATTATGGAAGCCCCTATAGTTCTCTTTCCTTTCAGGGATAGCTTCAGTGATAAGGAAACTGCATCATGACACTTTTGAGTAACTTCTCTGACATTTCAGCCACACTGATTATCTGTAGTTCTGTTCATGGATATTTTTAAGCCTCTCAGCACATTTGGACCTAAAGCTTCACACTTGTAGGAACTCAAGCTCATCATCAGTAGCAATAAGATGCTTCCCTTAAGTCAGCAGGAGTCAGTGGGGGGTTTGCTTGCATAGAAGCTGCTGGATCAGATGCCTGCACTCTAGTTACATGTTGGCTTACAGGTGACCTGTAAAGTAACCTGTAAAGATAAACCTGTAAAGCAGAAACTGGAACCAAATATGAGTTAAAGCATTTTGCTGTTTCAAAAAATTAGGGTCCATTTTAGTTTCTTTTCCATTAAAAAAACCCAAGCCCACATATCTCACTAATTACAGAAATGCAATTTGACCAGAATGTGCCTTCCTTCAAAACATACCCCAATCCAAAGTCAGGAAATAGCAATTTCATGGAACAGATGATTCTAACATACACACTAACGTATGTATGTATATCTATCTATGTATACATATGTGAGTATAGATATCAAAACTTCCTTGGTTGATAGGCTAGCTCTTAAACTTTAGATATTTTGTTTGAGAGAGAAAGCAGAAACTCACCCACAATAGCAGCAAGGATTACAATAGCAATGATCAATAAAACCCACTGCCCTCTTCCAAAATTAGAGGCAAGTATCAGTTTACATTTTCATGAATTGGTGGGAAACAACTGTCATCTCCACAGATTAGGAAAGGGAGCTGACTGTTGGTTGGAATGTTAGGAAATCTTTATAACATTTTGTGGCTAATTTCTACAACAGACTGAAGGAGCTGGGTTTTCAGAAGATACCCTGAGTTTTTCTTTTTTCATTCTGCTGAAGCTGAGCAGCTGAGCTCTGTGATGGGGACTGTGAAAACACAGAGGACCAGAGGAGACAGAGGCAGCTAAGAAAAGGCATGTATTCCATGCCTCTATCTCTACTCAATAACTAAAGGAGGCAGGAGCACAGCGATGCCTGTACAGGCAGATGTGCATCACTCCCTGTGCAGCGATGATGCAGCAACCTGTGCTCCCACAATGCAAATTAATTTACTGCTCTTTCATGTACCAATGGAAAGACTCCAACCAGCAAGTTAGATAACATGCTAAATATAGGCTGATGAAAGAAACAATGAGATTTACACTAATCCATAAGTATTGGAGCTATACAGGATAACCATTGTGGTGCAAAACAAGTGGAACAGCTGATGATGTTTAAAGGATGAGAACTTCTTACCTCTGAAAGTGAAGGTTTAACTGGTTTGCCCTCTCTCTTTGACATTCCCAATTTTGTTCACCTTGCTGACCACTGAGAGAGGAGTGAAAAGAGTTGGAGTGTGTGATTGTAGGGTGCTATTTTTTATGTCAGCATTCTTCATTATTGAGTTGGCTGTTTATGCTGCTGGTGTGTAATGTTGTGAAGCAGATGAGCTGGTAAAGTATGAAGGGTATTCTATAACCTTTGCTGTACTTTGAATTACCGTACAGTAACTTAAAATTCAGAAAGGCTGCTCTGAGCAAAATCAAAATACAATAAGATAAACTCCATTAGGAACTGATGCACTAGGGTTGTTGTTGGAGGAGGGCAAAATGGTCTAATTAATAGCTATTGCATTAAACTCATGCTGCAGTTGCAGTAATGACACTGATAATATTGATGGCATTGAAGATAGAATTTAGTTTAGAATGGAAATGAGCAGAGTATTCATCTTGAACTGCATATTGCTGTAGGCAGTGGAAGGCCTCAGAGCTTCTTTGTTTTGTTGTTCCACTGCTCAGCTGTTTTTCTTTGATAGTGCAGCTCCAAGCTATTAATATATATATTTACTCAGGACAGAGCTTGTTCATTTCACTGAAGCCCCACAGCTGACATTTGGCTGTACTGAAGAATAAGCATTTATTGGATTTCATTCCTGCTGTTTGGTTTTTCAGGGACAGCTACATGTAGGTAGATAGTTATCTAAGGGGTTCTCCCAACTTCTTTATAATTTTTATAAAACATTTCTCTTCTTTGGCTTGTGAAAACTGTTGGCAGCAGGGAATGCCAACTCCTGCATCCTGAGATAAGGTTTCATTCTCATCAGTTTTTGGTCTCATTCAGACTCCTGTTGATATGTTCTTTCTTTCCCTTTACTGATGTATCTGTTTGGCTTGTGTTATTGTTCAGAAATAAACACATCACAGTCTTCCAGTAACCAAGCTGATTTATGTAGGTAGATGAGCTCTTCATCAAATGTCAGGATCAGTAAAGCTCCTGCCCACTCAGATATTAATGCCCACTGTCTCACAAACACCATTTATTAATATGAAACGTCAAATCCTAGAACTGAAACAAAAATGACTGGATAGGACCAACACCTAGCAAGCAATCCAGAGCTTGGAATATATCTTGGGAATTCATCACAATAACTGACATGCAAAAGCATTTTGATTCTGAATGGGTCATGCCATACAACTACGATCAAGACAGCACTGTGATCAAAAGAAAAGAGTCAGATTTACATACACGGGATAAAAACCTTTTCTGTACCATTGAATTTGGTGGCATAATTATTCTTGCCGAAGAAAGATTAATTTCCTTGCCTTTATCCAGACTTCATTCACCTGTCATGTAAACTTCAAAGTTGCAAGTGCCATCTCAGGTGGGACAGAGTCCCAACCAAGCATCCTAGGAGTTTACTCAGGTAAAAAAACTCTCAAATACCCAGTTGGACAAGTTTACCACACAAAAAGCGTGCCAGGCCCCCAGACACAGTGTACAGAACAGCTAGAGCATCCATTTAGCCAAACATGTGCAGATTCAGCTAATTAAAGGATCGTCCTCTGGTGAAGAACTGGTGTAAAAGCTCTGAACTTCCCACTTTGGAACAACAAGAAATTGGTATCCACTTTAAATACCTCCCTGACTTTAGGAATGGTCTCTTGTGATAGAGGACAGCCTTTCTGCTCCCTCAGTGGCAGTAAAATGCTGGGTCATTTGGTGTTGAAACTTCTTTGAGTGAGTCTTATCTGTTGCCTCAGGAGCATACTTATTACTTACTTTGTTTATGTTTTAATTTACTTTCCCTAAAGATAACACTTCAAAGCAGCAATTAATATTCTTGTAACCTCTTTACTGGTTCATCTTAACACCTGTTCATACATTTACAAAGAGGAACTCTGCATAAGGAAGGCAGCAAATGTAGGAAGTATTGTAGAGGCCTCAACATATTCCCAGCCTTTACCATTAATTTCTATGTTTAGTATTAAGAATAATCGTAGGTTTTGATTATTCTAGGTTATGAATTTGTATGTTGGCTTAAGCAAATTATCAGCTTGGTCTTGATCAACATCCTAAAAATCTCTTAGTCCAGAGCTGGTGATAGCACAGCTGACTGCCCCATTTCACCAGTTATAATGTGCCACAGAGCCTGACAATTCTACTTTTCCAGGACCTTTCTCTGCTGTTCCCTGGATTTTGTAATGAAAATTTTCAGTGCATTTGCCAAGCTTGTCCAACCATTGGCATAGATTGAAAACAGTTATGACTGTAGCTGAGAACACACTAGATCAGTAGAAGCAGAAGCACTGAAAACTTTCCTTTCCAAAAAGCCATGATTGCCATGGTTGTCTTGGTTTGTAAGGTCCAGTCCCAAATTACTGTGTACAGGAGAGCATCTCTATCCCAGATTCTCAGCAAACGTCAATCTACCTACAGCCACCAGCTCCAGAGCAGCTGCCAAAGCAAGCCTTAGAGCTGATTCTGCTATTTGCTTTCCCCAGAATAAAGAAGGGTTATTTTTCATTAGCATTTCTGTCAGTACCTTGCCTCACCATGTGTAGTCTTACACTGATATGTTAATATGTGGTCATTTGTTCATGATTTGGATTAGGAAAGTCTGGCAGGTATTCAGTCTGGATTCACCCATTTCTACAGAGGAAAAGTTTTCAGCTTTGCTTTTCCATTCCATTTATAGGATTACAGCTGAAATCAGACCTGGATCCAGGGAGTTTTATGATCTCTGATCAATAAGCAATGAACACGGGTAATATTGTTCATGTAATATGGACACAATATGTCCATAGGATATCAGAATAGCATTCAAACAAGGAATCACAAATCTAGTTTGCTGGGAGAAACCATTTACTAACTGAATTTGTGTTCAACTCTTCAGTTTAACCAAACTGGGGATAAGTCCTCTCACCTGCCCTGTATAAATGAGAATGATATTTTTTACTTGGTACAGCATTTACAGAATAATAATATCTTATACTAAGACAAAGTTTATGAAAGCCAAAGAAGTATTTAACAGATAATGTTAGACCTTTAAGGACCTATGCTCTGTCTCAAGATCTGTGCAGAAGAGGTGCTGAAATTTGGCCCCCTGCTCTGACATGCTATGACTGAAATAACCTGCAGACTTGCCAAAGCTTCCTCTTATGTGGGAATCAACAGAAGGGAAATATTCTTGCATTTTTAACAGAAAGCTTCATTACACTAATTTTGTTAATTGGTTACTAAGCAGCTTACCCTAACCTTACCCTACCCTTCATTCCAAGTCTACATCTGCTCTCATTTTTCACCATATCTTAGTATTTTATACAGTATTTATTTTCTTTTTCCTTTTTTTAAGTGGGTATCAATGCACCTAAGGCTATTTTGCTGAACACGCTCCTGCTTCACTGCTTTTTACCTTTCTGTGAACTACAGAACATTTGTTTGCAAAATAAGCTTCATGAGTCTGTTACTGCATTCAGCAGCATTTCTCTCCCCTCTCTTCTGCTACCCCATGCAGGGTGTCCATTCTGTCTGGCCGAAGTAACCACAGCAAAGCCAAGGCTGCCAGATAGCAATTCGTATTTTGTTTGACCTTGCTGGGACAAGTGATGATCTGTGTTATCTACATATTAAAAGCCTGGCCATTAGAAAGCAAGGATGAATAAGAATGCATAAAAGTTATCCCCAAATCAGATGCTTTCTGGAACTTCATCAGCTTTAATGAGAAATGGCAGCTCATGACACCACACACATCTTTTTATACTGTCAAACATAAATGCATGGGAATGTATAGGACATGATTGGCAAGTGCAACCACCAGATGTGCCAAAAAATTTGTGCACCTTGCCAAATAAATGCCAGTCAGATTGGGCAGTACAGACACCGACTCTGGCCCTGGCACCTTTGAGCAGTAAACCTTTGCCCTGCTAATAAATGGTAAAATGCAATTGCATTTTGGTTTACCAACATATGGTCAGAACAGCATTACCTCAGTCCTTGAAAAGAAGAATCACTCTTCATTTTACTTCCCCTTTCTTCTCCATGTTTTTTCTCATTTTTTAGAAAAATAATTTCATGTTCTCCTCCCTGTGCAGCCAGTAGTATGTTCTTCTGTTACCAGTCATGAGTGATGTTCTGTGCACTGGAGTGCACAACCTGTTTTAATGAGCTCTGGCAGAACATCAGACTCATTCCCCCGCCCCATCTAATTACAACCTGCCATTTGTGTGACTCTGGTTCAGGATCTATCAGCAGATCTATTGGATACACCTATTTCTAGGGATTTAGAAATAAGCAATATTAATGAGCTTAAAGATGACTGAAGAATGGCATGCAGCTGCAATATTTTTGTATCCTTTTTACAATATTTACCCTACTGCCTTAAGATGTTTTTGAGGTCTATGTAAAGAGCAAAGTTTCCTGCAATTAATGTATGCTGTCAATTAATTCATTTTTGGTACTTGAAGTAAAGTTGTGAAACTCTTTGGTGACAAAACAATTTGTGAAGTTTCACCCATAGTTCAAAGCCCTCATCCTGCAAGGACAAATAGACATATTTTACTTGCTGCAATTTAGCAGACATGTTTATATCTAAAGGATGACTGATGTGCTTAGGAGTCAAGCCTGATGAAAGCCTTCAGCAGACCTCGATCTGCAGTAACAGGCTGAAGCTACTTTTGGCTCCTAAATATTGATAAATTAGTTTAAAACAAAGCATTTGAAAATTACTTTCAGTTCTACTCATTTGCCAACCATGATTTTTTCTGGACTCAGATCTTGGCAGAAAGATAGAGGATATATATCTAAGAATTTTGTATGTGTACCAGCCAGGGACGTAAATTGCTACAGAAAAATGCCACTCTGATGATTAAGAACAGGTCTTTGCCATCCTTTTCTAATTTTTCTGAATTGAACAGGAATTTTGCTGGAATAAAATCTGCATATGACCCAATCAACATGGTTCTCAAGTTGCTTTTGAATCTTCTAAGGCTTTATGGATAGAAATACATACACAGACACACACATGTGTGTACAAAAAAATGCTGGTTTGATTTTCTAAGCTGTCAGTCATTCTCTAAGAACTGTAGACTGTAATCCAGGACAAAATCAAAACATACCCTCCCTGCCTGCAGAGATGGGTCATAAAGGTTTTAGGGTTATAAAGCCATCAGCTTACACCCTAATCAGATCTTAAAATATTTGCTGTCTGTTTAGTAGGATTGACTTAGGGTCCACTCAAGAGATTTGGAAAATAAAGGTATCAATCTTCACAGTTGTTAACTTGCTTTAATACAGGAACGAGTCAGTTACTTTGCTTATTCCTGCAGTAGGACACAGTTCAAATTCCCTACAAATCAATCTCAACTTCACCTGGTTACTAAGCAGTCAACCGCAGTACTTTTTTGTACTTTAGCCCACTTTCTTGGTAATTCTGTGGCCTGAGCCCAAATCTGGGGCTCCCATCAGGCCCCAGGAAGAAAGCTAAAGCTGACTGAACAAGTAAAACATGTAAGAGCAAATGCAGATCTGCAATTCCCACTACCCACTCATGTCTGGCTTGACTGAGTGGTCCAAGTGACACTGCAGTGCCAAGAAAATTAAATATTTCATTTAAATTCTACACCTGAGATTTCCTTACTGTTATACCAAGAGTAGTATATAATAAAGACAGTACTTGCTCTTTTTTCTTTCTGCATAGTTATCAATAGAGCAAAATTGATAATCTGAAGAAAGAGGAGCTTTATAGGAGATCGCAAAAAAAAATTTTTTTATTGCAAGTTCACTTCACTCCATGCAACTATTTAATATGCTTTTTGCTTTATTTCTGTATTGCATTTTCAAATCTCTGCTTTGCTCTCTGAACACTGTATGCCATGGCTCATGGGCTGACTTTGTCTGTGCCCATCTCCTGCTTTCATCTATGGAGCTTTTTCTGGCTCTGTTATCTGGAATGTGTTCCTCAAGGGCTGGGTAAAGAGTGGATGATGGGGTATTACTTCCCTTATCCAACACACATGGATCTTCCCATAAGACAATGCACAGGCAGTATCTGTGCTGTTTGTCAGTCTTCCTTTGCTTTTGTAAATCAAGAATGTAACCTAGTTAATAGGATTCTCCTTGTATGCCTATTTACATTTCTACAGCTTAATATATTCCATAAATTAAAAGGCTGAAGGGGCATATTTCAAGTTCAAACTGTGGCTACTGTTTTACAAGTAAAGGCTGCAATAGCTTTAAAATCCCAGCTTCCAGAAATACTACATGTGTTAATTTTGCAGACAACAGTATAATGGTAAACACAGATGTAATAAATATTATCTAATCATTCTGAATTAAAAGTAGAGGCGTTCCATTTACCTGCATCTACCTATGACTGCATCAGTATCTCATGATATATACCTCTGCATCTTATGGTTTCATCTTTTTTGCTGCCTGTCTTTCATGGATCCCTAGTACAAATAAAAACTTTACTCTTTAAGCCTCTCAGTCATGAACTGCTGCATCTACAGTACCAACAAATCCCAGGTTTTATTAGCTGGGACCTGTTTTTCAGGTCCCAGCTAATAAAAGGTGGTGTTTCAAGTTTGAGGAGGACATTCAGAATCTGTTGATTTTGTCAAACATTTTTTCCAGTTTCATTACTTAGCAGAAGCCACTTGCTGCTCCTAGAGAAGTAGGATGCATAGTGGCCCCAACCAATGATGATTTTTAAATTATTATTTATAGGTTATTTCATTTCATTCAGTCTTCAGGTATTTCTGCTCTCAATAACCTGAACTAACATGTAATGTTAGGGTTCCTATAGACCTGGGATTTGCTGCCAGCCTTTATGACTTTAAACATGACTTTTACCTGGTACTCACTTTTCCTATGTAGAAAGCAGAAATAACAGTGGCTTTTGGGAATGGTGTGTGGATAGACATATTTACTGGCTGTGAGACATTCCAGAACTGTTCAGAAGTGGCCACAGAAGAATTCAGGTAAAATCTGTAACACTAATGAAGTGATCACAGTCACTATATACAGAAACACTTCAAGCTGGCCGAACACTTTTGGATGGCCAGTGTGAATTAATGACCAGCCTTGGTTCTCCATTTGGTTTTCTGTTTGCTGTTCCTTTTAGAAACAGTGTGAAAAATGCACAGAGAGGTTCAGTTTCCCTGTTTGACAGCTGCCAAAGGAGTAATTCTTCATACTACTTTTACTTGCATCCTATTACCCATGTCAACAAAACAGAGGTTACTAAAATGAGCTCCAGTGTGGTTTTGGAGTATCTCTCTCCTGACCTCTATATACAGGTAATAATTTCTAGTGCTGGTCATAGTTCCTGAATATATATAGAAGGCTGTATAAGGCCTGGATATAGATCCTTTGTATTTGCAAGGTGGCAAAATAAAGGAGTTTAAATCTGAAAATTAAGGTATGCAAGAGAAAATTTCATGAGTCATAAAAGTTAAGATTCTAGACAAAGACTGTTCAACATGGATCTAACCTTCATTACTGTAATGTTTCATACTATGAGCTGATTTTAAATAATAGGGATGCTCCCTGGTAGTGCCCATTAGTCCTTTGGTGCATGCTAAAGAATGGATTCCTAGAGTGGTAGATTGAAGTTCAAGGATGCTGAGAGTCCTGAAAGGCATCAGAATACAATATAATCCTGCTGATAAAGGAAGGAAAATGCCAAGCAGCCAGTACAGCTTCCCAAATGTCTACTCAAAGAGTGGAGGGCAGCAAGAATGTTCTGGAAATTGAAAGAATTATATATAAATGAACAGAGCTGGACAAAGATAAGAGCAAGTGAATGTGCACTGAGGTAATTTTAGTTAAAGAAGAAAGAGTGAATAAAAGAATATTTGAAGATATCAAAAAGAAAAAGTACACTAATGAGAAATTAGACCAGGTAATAAATGATCAGGAGGATTATCTTACTAATGATTCAAAACACGGCTGAGCTGCCCACACTGTGGGTTTGGGGTTTTTTTTCTTTTTTTCCAGGTTTGGTCTGTAAAAAAGAGAAACAAGGACAAAGGGGTGTGGATAGTTAAGAAGCAAA
Organism: Promerops cafer; assembly: GCA_013398275.1. NCBI lineage: Eukaryota > Metazoa > Chordata > Aves > Passeriformes > Nectariniidae > Promerops > Promerops cafer. The sequence continues at coordinate 1,119,770 of VZSE01005712.1, read as the reverse complement.
GAAAATCTGTTATTTCTGTATGCCTAGCTCAGGAGCCCAAAGTTTTACCACCTTTCCCTAGGGCAGACTCACCTGGAGACAGGCACGTTTTCCCCAGATCTCCACCTTCACTTCAAGGGAAAGTTTGCCGAACCCAAAAAGTTTGAATGAACTGTTGTTATCAATGAAACTTGACTTCAATGTATTTATTTCTACAGTAAGGTAGACTAACATTTGCAAGAGGATCCTGAGGCTAGCTGGGCTGTAAAATAAGGAGTTTGTATCAAGTGAGTCCTCTCTGACTCAGTTTATATTGCTTTAATTCTAAGAGGTGGGAACAGAACTGTGCATGGAGATATATGACTATAGGGAGCTTGACAAGGCCTTAAGAGTTCTCCTTACTCTGAGACAGAATAGGTAATAGTTGGCTTATTTCCTTTTCCCAAAGTACTCTGCAAAAGCTAGCAAAACTTCCAGAGGTAGTCTGCTCCCAACTCTTTTCTTATAAATCAAAAGGATTTCCTAACATCAGAATAACAACATGTTTCAAAGAGATAAATTTCTTTCTTCTTATTGTCAGTAGAAACAGGGAAATAAAACCCCCATATCATTGTCTTTTTCATGACAACATTTCTTGCAGGTGATTATTACATTCAGCTGCTTCTTTAGCAATAAGTTCTATCAACCTTTCATTTCTAAACCTTGTGTTCTTGCTGGCATTCTCTCAGCTTTCTCCAAACTGTCCACACATTTAAGTGTGAGATTGCAAGTGGAGTACAGTGGTCCTGGAGAGCCCCAGCAGTAAGAAATATCATGGCATAATTAGATCACACTCCTGTTCCACACTTCAGAGTAGCATTTGCTTTCTTTTTCATCCAGCATCACATTTGTGGAGTCATTCCTATTCAGTTTATGGCCAGATAATTATCTGCAGTGATTTTGCACAGCTAATCAATTCACAGTGTGTTGGTGTTTCCATATAGAGATCTGCCTCTATTGGATGTCACCTTACTGATTTCAGAATGTTTATACAACATTTGGCAATGTTTTTCCATCACCATTTTCAGTTTTAATCTCCCCCTTACAGACCCTCCCAACCTTTTGGTCTGATCTACATTGAATTTCTTTTTTTATCCTCTGTTTCACAATCTCAATCAATAGCAAAATGCTTATAAAACCAGACACAGGAAAGATCGTTCTGGGATTGCACTTGTTTTGTCTTTAGAGCTTGATGTATCAACAGACTTTACAAAATATCTCTCACACAATCTTATTAAAAATGTATTGAAATTATATCAGATGTCATCACTGGTTTAGCAACTGCAAGCAAAAATTGCCACAAACAGGGGGCCAGAATGACTTAACAGTGACAATTCAAAGGAACTAGAAGATAAATATTTCATGTATTTCATATATCAGCATATAATTTCATACTAAATTTGCCAGTTTTATACTTTAGTCAAAGAGTAATCATACAAAAAACCCTCTTAAATGTAAGAAATATGAGAAAAAATATTAAGAATTAAATCCTTCCTCCAAAAATCCAAGTCATACTTTGTTATGCACTGCAATTCCATAGAAAGGACACACTGGAAAGTCTAAAGAGAGAGCCAAGCATGGTAAATTAAACCTTACAGTGAAGATCTGAAGAAGCCAAAACAGTAACTGGCTCTGTGTTGTAGAAATATTGTATCACAGCCCAATGAGGTGATAATCTTTCTCCCCCTGGCTTTGGTGAAACTGCACATGGAATTCTGTACACAGCTTTTGGCTCTCTAATACTGGAAAGGTGCCAGTGAACTAAACATAATTCAGAAAAAAACCTGAGAGGGTGTGTGCAGATTAGAGAGGATGCTTTTGAAGAAGGATTAAGAACTGTTAAGATTTGCTAAAGAAAGGGTATAGGGAATATTATAACATCTACAAACATCTACATTTGATAAGGAAGAAGTGAAGTTTTTCAGTTATAAAATGAATTGCAATAATGAATTACAAAATCAAGGTTAAAAACCAAACGTAACCAGAATATTAGAAGGAGCTTCCTAAGTCTGTGGCCAGTGTATGTGTTTATTGCAAATGAAAGAAACTCCTGCTGTCATCAGTAGCAGAACTTGCTTGAGAAACCCAGTGAAAGTCAGGAAATGGATGTCATCTTCATGAACTTTCTGAGCGCATGGCAGTGTGTCATCTCACTTCCACCTAACTTTCTATCTCACTTAATGTTATCAAAAACTAGACTCCAGATTCAATTTGGAGTCTGGAGTTTGAAAAACAGGATCTCCCAGTAAACCGTTCCAGAAGGCAGTGAAAGATTATCAAGTCAGGTAAATCTGCTATTAAAGATATTTCTCAGACTTAACGAATAATCATTGCTCACTACTGTTAAGAAGCGAATGGAATTTTAGTTGTGTTCTTGTCTGAGCAGCTGAGCAGCAAGGGAGAAAGTTACCAAAAGAAGAAAGGAGTGTCCTGGTCACATGGATGACACAATTCAATTGGATTCAGTTAGACTACTAGGAATCATAGAAAGATGCAACTTGAAATAAAAAACATCCTACCAAATAAATGAGAAATGGAGCTTTAAATCTATGCCTTATATCCCTTTCTTCCTCCCATAAGTGATCCTGCCTTATAAGTGAGATGGAGGTCAGCTGGGGCAAGCCATGTATTTTGATATCTGCTATAGCTTTAATTATTGCACCCTGAGAGTGTCAGGTAAACCAAAAAGGGGACAAGGACCAAGGAACTGATAATCTAAATAGGTTACGAAGGTTAACATGAGCCCCAGCAAAGCAGCCCCAATACAGAGAGACTGGCCACAGCTGATTGAAGGCCATTCTGCCACAGGGATTTTCAGAAGCCCACATGAGTACGCAAAGACTTGGTAACACTTTTATTTTAGGCTGGGTAACAGCCTCTTGGGCCACTCTCACCAAGAGTAAACATTTGCAAGTATTCCTTGCCTTCAAGACTTGGCCTTAGGTAAAGGAAGCAATGACTTAAGTAATTGATGTAGGACTTAAACAGGAGGCTCAGAGAATGTCTCAAATTGGTTTAACAAGAGAAAAGTACTAGTCCTTTGACTAATGCACATAATCCTCTTTTTCTATGAAAGAAGTCACTTCTTAGTATTTCCATTGTTTCTACCACAATGTGTTTTTTTCAAAAACACTGTTCATATCTGGCTTCAACACCTAAATCAGACTATGAAAAGGTGTATGTTTAACTGCAGCCCATATATATTTATTGATTTTTTTAAAAAAAAAACCTATCCTGTGATTTATTTTTAAATAACTAGTTTCAGTTATAGTTCTGTAGAAGCTTACACAATTTATTGACAGACATTTTCCCAAAAAACTTAAAACAGAGAAATATTAGGTACATGACTGCTTCTGTACTTCAACAATCACCATTGATAGAGAAAACAGTGGAAAAACCAGAGATAAAGAATGGAATTTTTTTGTTTTGGCAGACTGATCAGCATTACCTTAGACATTATTATTAATATTCATATTGTGCCCCAGGATACTCACACAGCACCAAGAACATTTTAAAAGGGTTTTAGCAGAGTCTTTAAATCTGTTTCAGAGATTTTATCAAGTTACATTAAATTGACAATGTCAAAATCCAGAGATTGCTACCTGTCTCTGATGAAGTTATCAAAATCTGACAAAAGAAAGCTGTGCTACAATTGTTAGTAAGGAAGCCTGGCCAGGTTTTCTTCCATACTTGATGATGAAACAGAAGTTACAGCTTGTAGAGAAAAATTGAATATTTCCATGTGTTATACCAGTAATAGCTTTCCCTGTCTCTTGCTTCCAGCCACCAGCAACGCTTGCTCCCTAAAATCTGACAAGTGGACCGTGTTCAAAGTTGGCTAATTGGCACCTCAGTAGTGTGGAAGTGACTTCTGTTGCTTCATGCTCTGACAGTTCATCTGCTCTCAATGGTAACTTCCAGAGAAAGCCCAGACTGCTCTTTTATCTTCCATTGCTATACAGTCACAAGCACTTGCTGTCACAATTGTCAATATACCCAAAACAAAACTATTGTAAAAACAGTTTCTATGCAGTCTTGAAGAATTTGAGATGGTTCAAAACAGCCTCATGAAGATAAAATAGTATGGTAAAACAGCTTCTCAAATATTCTCAAAGCCTATAAGGAAGATAAAATTGAATCCAGTTTTGGAAAGTGTAGGATTGGGAATGTCAGAAGTATGCAGCAATTTAAATTTAGTTTGGATTCTTAAATTAAATACATTTCTGCAAAAAATATAAGATATGGAGGAGCCACAATTAATTACTCCATTTGATAATAAATTTTCTCTTAAAATACATGATAAATATTGTCAATAGCTGATAGTTGATTTAAAATAAGTCAAATGTTCACTCCCCTGACTGCTTTCAGAGTGGAATTTATAATGGCAAATAAGCAGACAGTACACCCACCTGGACTATGCCTGTTGCACATGACGGAGTTCTCACTAACATCTGGGAAAAAGCATATTCATAGTCTTTACAGCCTAATAAACACTGAAAAACCACCCCAGTCAGCTTGATTGTTCTCACTATTACTTCAATCAAGCAGTGTACTTGGACAGTACATGGTTTGAACAGGTAAGTGAGCAACATCTTTGATGTAAGGGCTCCTTTTGAGTGCCTGCAGTTTGTTATTTGTTTACCCAGTCTTAAAGTAAGATGATGCAGTAGGAATCACACAGATAACATCTGGACTTCAGACAGTCTGATCAGTAATGAACTAATGACATGAGATCATGGATATGTATGTTTTCAGGACCTGCATCTTTGTGTGTGTTAACTCCATTGAAATCAATAGAGTTGAAGTAACCAAAGTGAAAATATGATTATTTTCTTCTTGTAGCTTAAATGTTTTTTTTTAGTAAATCTCAGATGTCAGCCTGTTAAATTCAGAGTGTTCAGAAAATGGATAAAACCCCTTCCTTTTTTAATGTAAGTTTTACAACCATTTTAAGTGTTTTGTAAATTAGATATAGCAGACATCTCAAAATTTTGGAAGAAAAGGGGACAAACATGGCCAGACACTCTGTAATGTATGTCAACAATGAGCTCCCACTCAGAGATTTTTCCATAAAAACATTTTTATCCACTGCTATGGCAAGTCACTGCTGCCTGTAATTAACAATTCCAGTAACCACTAACATACGTGAAGTCTTTTTCATATGACTCATCACTATCAATAAAGCTCAAAAATGAAACAGAGAATAAGAAAGATTGAGTTTTAACTCAATCAGTTGATTTGCAACTCATTGGTCAGTCAGAAAAACTTTTTTAAAAGCAGGTTGTTAAACAGTTGAATTTGTCATGGTCTCAAACTAAAAAAACCTTCACCTCATTCTAAAAAGCATCAGTAAAATGAAAATAAAAATTTTGGGTTTGTAAGAAATATCTTGGCAAGCAGTAACTAAATAAAATAACCTTATTTTATTAAGTCTTCACTATTTCAAGGCAGCAACTTCCACTCTATGTTCCACCACCTCTGAGTGCAAGATTAGTCAAAAACAAATTGATGCAAGGATGTGAGAGAAAGGGCACAGCAGCATTTCCTCTCACTCCTCTGAGCTGGCTTGCAGTGGTCTTAACTACAACTAAGTCTGAACAGGACCTAATATATGGCAAGGCAGACCTCTTTTTATTATATCTTGCACACCCAGAGGAAACTAAGACTAAAGAATAGATTCACTTTCCTCTCAGGAAGCCAAGCCACTGGTGATCAAAAGGCCACATGAGGCAGGGCACAGTGCCTGGGTGTGTGAGAGGGTGTTTGAGTCACACGCTTAGGGAGCATTGCAAGAGCTGGCAAGGGCTGCTGAAGATTATCATAAGCCTTGTGCATCTCTGCTGGTTAAGCTCTGAAAGGCACTGGTGCTCACAGACAGTCCTGGGCGTATTTGTGTGTGTCCATGGGCAGTGATTCCTTCCAGAGATCACTGCCATATATTACACAAATTTCTAGTAATTGTCCACTCTCTTATGACATGGGTACAGATTTATACCTGCAATGCCAGGATCTAAAATGAAGGTGCATGAAAATACTGGGTCTGATTATAATTTGCACTAAGGTAACTGTACCTGCTTGTGGCCATGTTATGAGGCTGTAAATGGGGGGCAAATCTCAGCAGATCTTTTTAAACAGTCCTCTCCATTGCTCAACAGGTGTCAGACACTTCATGTAATCATAAGAATCAGGCCCCACCAAAAACCAGCACAACATAAATCCAAATGGCTAATAACTACGGTTTCAATGCATTTCAGCAACCATATGGAGATAAATTCATAATGTAATTAAAACAGTTCAGAAATTCAGCAAGTGAAATACTGTATTTGCAGTTTCATTCACAGCCAGATTAAATGGTGTTATTTTGCTCATCTCATAGAAAATTTCATTCATATTTTTTGAGGAAGTGTCTACATAAACATCTTTTTTGTAGAGTTCATGAAAATAACGGAGGAGTAAGACCATTTATTAACTGGAACCTGACAGCATGTACACATGTGGTCTCATTTGCATAATTCAATTTAACTTCTGTGGAACCACAGACATGAGCAAGCACCTCACATCTTTAAAAGTTCATAAGATCAACCTGTGTCTGTTTTTCTCCTTCAGTACTGTTAAATTTGGTCCAGTGTAACTACACGTGAGTACCGGGCTGCAAAAGCATAAATTAAAGGTTGATGATCCTTCACATACTGGTTTATACTATAAAATAATATTTGCTAACTTATAAAAATTGAAGAAAGGATGACTTTAGGCTTGATATTTCCATTACATTGAAAAATCTAACAAAAGAGAAACAAATCCAGTTTAAAAAGAAAGTAAGAATATGAACAGTTAAATGCCATAGTATTGACTTGGCAAGGTAATGGAAAAAGCAGTGCTTTTGTCCGTAGAAGTTACTATTCTGCAAGTAATTGTCACTATTTTAGCTATTCTTTTTTCTATTTATTCTCTAGAATATAGATGAGAAGAATTAGCATTTTTATTCTTTTACATTGTCCTAAAAATTCAAACATATGTGTCTCCTGCAATGGAGATGCACACAATATCCAGGACTTCTATTTTCCTTTTTTTATTTAACTAATACTATCATAGAAACTTTTTAGCTTTGGATGAAAAATCACATTTCAATGACTTTACAGAATGTCAAAAACTGTTAGGTTAATAAAGCAGATTTTTAGCTGCTTGCCTTTATTCTCCTGTGCATAGCTCTCACCACCCCTATTTTCCTTCATTTGATCATAGGACTAGTAATAAAACTTCATTTCACCTTAATAAAATGGAGTCAAAGCATATCATTTAATATATTTCTATTTTATTTTAAATAGACACTGATTACTGATCTGAAAACATATCATTCTATACTGTTGTACCTTTCTGCTTCATTTTTCCATTTATATCCATTGTTGACTGTGATGGAATTATACTAGCAAAACAATATGATCCCAGCCTTGAGAAGGTGTCTCTCTGCTAGGTCAAACAATTTGCCATAATGAAAATTGCAAAAAGAAAATAAGTGCATTCACTAAACAGTCAAGAACATTGGCCTTTCTTCTCCATGCCTCATGATAACAGATTGGCCTTGCCAACTTCCATCACAAAAACATTTTCATCTGTAGAAGATATTATAATTCTTGTTTTGAGTGATTGCTTTTAGATGACACATAGCAATAAATATGAACTTGATTTTATTTAGTGACCAGTGCTTCTGAAAGACTGCAAGCTGACTAGAGCAGCAGAATATTGAATACATAAAGCTGCTATTAAAGTAGGTTAAGGCTGTGTCATAAACTATCTAAAATGTTATTATTATTTCAAGCTCAAGCTGATATGCTGGTGTACTGTTGGGAGCGAAGAAAAGAATACAATAGCAGGAGTAAAAGCAGAGTCAGTCAGAAAAAGTCACTGTAATAGTGACTTTGGGACTACTCCAATACAAAAAAGGGCAGATCCACTGTGGGTTACAGTCAACATCAGTGATACCATAGCAAAGTCATTCCACTCCCAAGCCACAAGAAATTTTCTTTCCAGCTAATAGTCTAGAAGATGCAAGGATTGGCCTTGTTTGCAATTAATACAATGTGAACAAGAGCCATAATTTGGGAACTGAAAGTTAAACTACATTTCTTCCATATTTTCTGTTTCCACTAGTACTTTTACATCTGGAATGTAGTTGATGGTGTTCATGCAGAACAGACAGGTCCTTTTTTCTGTACAGATACTTCAGTTGGATGAACAAGCACCAGTTGTTATAGAACTTTACCATTCAAAAAACAACACCTTTGTACACATGCACTCCTCTCCCACTCCCATGCAGCATCCTGGGGAGTGGGAACCTTTTCAAGGTTCTTTGGCTCTTTAAGCCTTAAAAATGGTGTTGGGCATCCATCAGTGCCATAGAAGCATGTTCCCAGATCAATGCTATGTGTACTTTTATTTGTACCCATAAAAGTAGGCTCTAGTCTGCCTTTCAGTACTGACTTCAGCACTGTCTGGTAAGAAAAAACCATTTACATCTTCCAGAAAGTTGAGGAGCAGCCTCTTACTTTCACAGAGCTTGGCCAGAATACAGCCTACCCCTGACATTACTTCTAGCACATTTTAGAGATCATGATATATTCCAAGTCCCCATCCAGCACTCAAGCCCCAGTGACACAGCACTGTGTTCCTCCCCTTGGAAAGCACTTTGCCTTCACATTCAGTTTATGGATGGTCCTAACTCTTTCACTGAAATTTCACCTATGAACTTGAGCCTTAAACAACTTGAACTTTTTAACTCATGTATGAAAAAACAGCGCAAAAGCCTTGCCATACTTTTCAGATTATGCTGCAGACTATGCCCCCAGCCTCACAGGCCTACCCACAGCTCCTACAGGGTGTCAGCAATTGCCTAAGGCCCAGGGGCAGCTTTGTAGGCTGCACAGCCAGCCAGGAAGAGTTTCAGCATTTGCAGCCTCCTCTTGATAGCACTGCTGAGTTGAATTGATGATTTCTGCACAATTGCGCTGTTATAGCCATAATGGTTGGTGGGTAAAAGAGAGAAGATGATGATACTTGTAACAACTCTAATGAAAAATGTAAATGGGAATTATTTCTAGCCTGTGTGAATTACAAACTCTATTTATTAACTAAGTGTTATGGCTTGCAGAATGGCTTGTGATTTACTTGTGAATTGTACATCTGGTTAAAACATCTGAAATTCACAATCTGATAATCTGCTGACTGTAATACTCTTGGATTTTAAATCAAGAATAAGTTTTTCTTCTACCCAGTGCCCCAAAGAGCTAAAACCAGGGTAAAATTAATTAAATATTTTCTACTAAATATTTGCTTATATTGACATTAATCCCATCATAATTTTTTTTTTTTTTTAATTACTAGCTGGTGGGTTTTTTCTCTCAGCCTTTGTACCTCCTTGAATTTTATAATCCAGAGATCTTGGAAAGCGAAGCCTGTTCTGTAGCTGTAAAGCTGACAATTACAGTAGAAATTTGCTACGTCTACTTTGCTCAAAAAGAACCCCTCCACAAGAGAACAGAACATCTGAATGGCATCTTCAACACCTTGGCATATCTAGTATAACTGCAATCTGGTGCCAGGTACTGAAAGAATTAATTACCCACTACCTCAGCACTGGAAACATGATGATAACAAGCAGATAAATGTCATGTACACAGCTATGATGTGGTAACAACTTTCTTCTTTGATAATGATGTAGATTTGAGCTGCAATTTAGAAGTAGGGATCAGAAGGTTTTTCTTTGCCTTCCTCTGTGGAAAGTCTACCTCCACATAGAAAAAAAAACAAGCTGATTTTCTTTGTGACCTCTTTTCTTTCTGGTTTTGTCTTCAGTGTATGCTCTACAATATGGGAAAGAATTTGGATGGTAAAAACATTTCTCTTTAAAGGTATTTAAATAAAAATCTATTTTTTTCTATAAATCAATCATACTCCATATCATATTATTTTTATTATAATGTGTGAGGGAAAAGATAGGAGATACTGCATATACTGGTAGGAAATGCTGCAATTTTAGGTTAATCACTGAAAAAAATTACAGCTTGGTAATGAGGTTAAGAATGAAAATGTGGTCTATAAAAAACCCTTATGTGATATACATTTCAAATGCAGTTTTAGTCAACCCCTTATGGAGGAGGATGAAATCTAAGTAATAAAAATGACATACTGCCTATGAAAGTTTTAAAGTGACATGAAGTTATATCCTAAAAAGAGGCTGGATAACCTCACAAATAGTTATTGGGTATCATGTATCAGCCTTCCCAGGAAACTGACTGGGGCTGACAATGGTTGTTACCAGCAATTTCCAGGACAGCTTCTCCATGCTTGTCAGCAACAAAAACTAATGCAAGTGCTAGTATAGGTGTCTCAAAGCCATTTTTCAGTGTTATTTTAAAAAAGCAAATTGTGACCAGATATCACACACAAACCAGATAGATGACAGTGCNAAAAAAAAAAAAAAAAAAAAAAAAAAAAAAAAAAGCAAAAAAAAAAAAAAAAAAAAAAAAAAAAAAAAAAGAGGATTCCTAATGGTTTTTACTTATTTTTGTAAATAAAACTTCGTTATCAGGTCTAAATGCAACATTTCAAATCAAGAAGTCCCTCACACAAATAAGAAGTAAACCCTAGCATACTTATTAACGTGTCTAGAAATGACAAGTAATGAAGCAAGGGGCACTGGAAAGGTTGTTTTATTACCACAACTGTAGCTAGCACTAGGAGCTAGGCTTCTTTTACAACAAAGAAAAAGCCCAACAAATTTAACATGACAAAAGATAAATCAGTGCTCTCGAAAAGCTATTAAGCCATAAGTGTTAATTTCCCTTAGTTAAATCTTTGCTCCATCACCTTGTTATATATGAATCATTTCATAAAAGTGAAAAAATGGTGCTTTAGAAATATTAAAGTCATAGTTTTATGTCTTCTTGAATAGGTCAGGTTCTTAAACTTTCAGTAAAGGGTATCTAAATGCAGCTATCTTTATAACAGCTAAAAAAAGATGACAAAGTGCAGTGGAGAGAATGTGTGAAAAATCAAGAATACAGACATATCTCAGGTCTCATTGACTTTTAGAAACACTTTGAACAACAGCTGTAGCCACTGGGGTGCTGTAATGACACAGCCCATTATAAAAAGTAACACTAAGTAAATGTAGGAGTGGAAATTTAACAATTGGACATTTAATGGCTGCAATTATGGCAAAAGAATAATGAACCTATTAGACAGAAGAACTGGCAATTACTCTAAGGCTTATTGCAATACAGCTGTGAAAAAAGTAATACAGAATCATGCTTAAAAATGGTTATTAAAGGGGGATAATGCATTCTGTTTACCTTGACAGAAGCAATTTTTCTTCTGAAATGAAATGGAGCTTTTTGGCTATCAGACATGGGAGCTCAGATGTGATGGATCCCACCATTTAAAGGTAATATATTTTCAGATATGCTTTTCTAGGTATAAATGATGTCTACACCAAGACTATAGCAGCTAGATTTATCAGCCAACAAACAGACAGAGGAAGATGTTTAAAAACATACAGAAACAAAAAATAAATAGCATGTAAAAATTTAAGGTACTCTCTAAGCAGTCTAAGTAGCTACTCTTCATGAAGGGAAGTGTTAAGTATTAGTTGTCTTTTATCAAGACAGATTAGGTGCCAGACCCATTAGGCACCTTACAAAATTCCCACATTGGGATTCAGATATAATTTATTTGGCTTGCTTAATTTTCAGCTGTATACATCCAAGTGAGGGTGTAAGGGAATGGAAAGAAGTAAAGAGGGGTCCAGGTGAAACAAGGAAGGCTGTACAGGAAAGCCTCAATTGTCTGCTATGGAAGCGTAATGCTTGATTAAAGCAGTGTATCATTTTTAAAACTAGCTTCTTTTAGATAGCCAGAGGCAACAATTAAGGGTGGGAAGTTGGTGAAAGTTTTGGTACAAGATACAGGATGTGTTGTTTGTCCACATATTTAGTGATCTGACAGAAATGCAGAGGACAGCCATGCCAACCTTGCCTAGGCCAATGATTTCAGGGGTGACTGTGTTAAGCATTGTGGAAGTTAAATGTTCCACACGAGGTCATGGAAGTGTTTTTAAAACATGCATCCTAAGCTCAACTAATAATCAGTATGTGTTGATCAGCTTTCTACTTTATTTATTGTATCATGACAGATTTATTAAACACACTTCAGCTCTCTTCCCACAGAAGAGTTCACAAAACTTAATATGGATTTAACTTGGAATGGCAGAGAGGATAACCGAAGAAAGGGCCTCAGGTCTCATATTTTATCATTTGGTGCAGATGCTTAGAAAGAAACCAAGACTTGACTTTAAAAGGCAAAGCTAATAGGATCAACTAATTGAGGAACAGACACAAATCGTAATGCCTTATGAATGCCTTTTTAAGGCCGGGAACAAAATAATCAAAGCCTAATGCACTAACAAAATTCTTGTCAAGGGCTTTGCCCGAAGCTTGCTAAGATCATGGAAATGAATATGTACAAAAATGGGTTATATCTTGGCTTAAACAGCACGACAGTTAGCAATCTCTGTGTGTTTGGTTCAGGTTCTGGGACTAACTTTGCCTGTTTTATGTAGCTATGGCTGCTCAAAGCAGTTGAAAAACTGCTATGAGGGACCATAAAATGTTCCTGTTTGCTCTAAATTATTCAGGAGGTGATTTAGGCCCAAGGCCACTGTGTGAACATGGGTATGGAAAAGTGGCTTTGAGCTTTGGCTTAGTTTCCTAGCATGGGAATTAATTTTGAGAATGAAAGGGTGAGTTGAAGATTGACCTACTGACTTAAAAAGGTATCTGTCTAAAAGCAACATGAAATGAAAATCAAGCTATTCTTAATGTGTACCAAATGTCCCCCTTGTGCTGTAGTACTTTTGTTACATGCTTTGGTTACTCTATGGAACTGGTTCAATATACATATATTCCCTGCATACTTTCCTCAGGAAGTGTCAGTTGCTGAAAATGAGTCCCCAGATCACTGAGAGAAGAAGGCTTTTCAAGCTCAGGAGTGGTGACTATATAGGCTATGGAGGAACATATTCTAGAGACAGCAGAGAAGACCACTAAGGAGCTCTAAGGTAAACATGACCCTGTATTTCTTGTCCAGAGTCAGAACTCATTTACTTCTGAAATGCAGGCTGTTTATTTATTCCTAAAATATATAAATATCTGTATTTATAGATGACTTGTGAATGATAAAGTGAGAAAATACAGTATGGTAATTCCCCTGAAAGAGGAACTGTATTTACCTGTAACTGTACCCCGAAGTTAGTGACACTCATACCATCATTCCTAAAGCATGCCTGCCAGACAAAATGTCGTGATTCTATAAATTATGTCTCTTTCCCCACATATACTTCCTCCTTGTCTCCTTCATCTTCCCTAAGACACTGCTGTAGAGGTTTCAGACCATACTTACACTAGCAGTGTATTGCATCAGCATGCAAATTATAGTTAAAACTTGCAGTGTGCGAGTGGCTGTTTTGTCAGTGCCTCAAACATTAGACTTCTCTTTAGACTGCAATGTATCAGTGGTGTCTGTGGCTGGGAGGGTGGTGTTTTCACACATTCAGCCCAAGCATGACTAAGAATAAAGCTTTAAAAGCATAGCCAGTTTGATTAGTGTTGATCTGCACATCAGAAACTAATAAATAGAAAATACAAGAAGGTGAGTATGAAGGAAAGTGGGAAAAAAACATACCATGAAAAGGTGCCATTAAAGCAGGATGTTATCCTCAGTTGTCATCTGCTGAGAATATATTTGTTCACCAAGCAATAAATAAACATATCCTCAAGTTCCCTGCTTTGAAATGATGCTACAGAAAACCACATTGCTATTACAATTGAGTTTAGGCTATCATTTGGTTTATGGCAAAGAGATGGCAATAGTTAACTATCTCTGGGAGGAATGACTCATTCAGAAGGAGGAACAGTATTTTGAAGACCTCCCTACAAACTTTTCAGCTTCCCAGAGATGATGCATATTACACAAGACTAGAGAAGAATAGACAGTGTCTTTGAAGAAGCATTAACATGCAGTGCCATCTTTTAAATGTTTTAATTGCCAGTATTCAGCATTTGTGTGAGTCAGACAGTATGTTTATATCAATTTTCTCTTTCTTCCTAACTTCCTTTTTCCTCAGAAATTGCTGAGAGGAGTTTGTGCTTTTTTCTTTACAAGCTGTACATATTCATCTGGGTGCCCCTCTGCTCATTATCCTTCAGAGAGAAAGCCCTTGCTCTTATACCTTCTGAAACTTCTTACAATATGTGTGCTTTTTCTAGCATGATTATCTTTCAAATAGTACACAAAGTCATGGTTAAAAAATATAAGGACTACAGCAAAGGATAAAGCAAGACTGGGTAATTTGTAATCTTCTTGAATGTGCTGATATAATTGATTCCTGAATTCTAAAATTGCCATTCAGGTAGTCAATACACTAGGGACAGACACTCAGGATTATCCTATAAAGCTTCCCTTTTTTTCTTTTTTTTTTTTTTTTCTTGGGTTTTTTTTTGGTTTTATTCTCCTGCTACAGCAGACCTTTTTAAATGAGCTGTAGGTTTTCCTGGTTCATTTAGCTCCATCTGCCTGCTCCAAATATGGTCTCATTACGTGGTAGACTGTCTACAAGTATCTTCTTTCTACAGAAAACTTTTAAATTAAATGTTACTAGAGTATGAGAGCTTGCTAACCAAGGATTTGCCCTTTTTTCCCAAGAGGTTCCTCTCAAAGAAACATTCTCTTTTCAAAAAAAAAAAAAAAACAACCTGAAGGAATTCCACTTACTCTGCTGGGGCGCTGTGCAGCGAAGCGCAGGACAGTTCTGCGAACCAGTGCAGCCCCAGGCTGGCTCAGCGCCACGCAGACACCGCAGCTCGGATCTGGAAGCAGAACCGTGTGGATCAAACGCCTGTGACCACCCCAAGAACCCCTGCTGTGACACTACCGGGGCTTTGGAGCCAACCTGCTTCCTCTACACCTATGTAGGTGCTACTAAGTTGGAAGACAGAAACTCTGCAATGGAAGATACATCTGTCAGCATGGCTAAAAATACATCCAAAGGTGTGTCTGTGGAGAGCACAGTGGGTAGTGAAGAAAGGCTTTAAATGGGCTGAGCAGAATATCCACAATATTCCTGCCATTAGCTACTCAGTAAGATGAGTGGGAAACATCAGCTCAAATGGCGCTGACTGTGTGACAGACTCTCCCAGGTTTGGTCCTTCAGAAGTTAAGCATTTCCTGTCACCAGACTACAGCATCAAATTCCTAATTGAAATAAATTATAAACCTCTGAATTCTCACTACTTTGGGGAAATAAATATGAATAATTAGCTCACATATTTTTAATAATTGTCTGTATTTTTTTTCAGACAATTAAAGGGAATTCTATGCACAGCTGCATTTTTTGAGGGTGCAACTAGACTATATTATTTATAAGACAAGGGCATTACTTGCTTAGATTTCTTCTATGCTTTAGAACTGGACTGTCATCTTCATAGCTAGCACCAAGATGTTGTTGTTTAAAAGAAAAAACGTATCATGCCTGCCAAAGTTTGACAAACTTAAAGTACATCTGCAAACATCAGAAAACGTTCGGAAAGTTTGGGTAAACTCAAATTTCATGAGAATTGTTTATTACTAATTTGCATGCATGAGTCATGTAATTGCCAGTGAGTGATGAAATAGGGAAGCAGGTGGTAATGTCTGCACACTGAGTTACGAGTGCAGTTCTGAGGCAGGATGCCTTTCAGTCTGTAGGAGAGTTACTGGGAAATGTGACAGACCAGGTTCTTGCAGCTACTGGACAAACAGAATAGATCTGAAAAGGCAGTTTAACAGGTCAGCTAGAAAGCTACGTTGGAAAGTTTGTAATAAAAGAAGAAAGATGATTTCTCAGATAAGAGATATGAAAGGCTCAAAAATACAAAGGATTCTGAGGGGTCCTATTATAATCTAGCTCATCCAAGGATAAGAGAATAAGGAAGATGAGAGAGATAAATTTGCAATGAGTGGGAAAAAAAAAGTCACACCCTTTTTATTCCACCCAATGGCCTCATTAAAAGCAACAAACTACCTTGTTATAAAACTGAGATCCACTGTCTGTGTTCTTCCACTCTACCACAGGCTGTCATATTGCATGACATTTGCATATTCCCATCAAATTTAGGCTGCTTGCACATCTTTCTAAGCAGCATTATACCACAAAAAGTAATGCACTAAATATCCAGTAATACACCATCCTTTTGAATAAAGACAAGAAAGGGAAAGAAAAACAGGTATATAGTCTTCAAAAATAGTATTTTGGAAACTGACTACATAACTAGATTGTATTTCTGAAATGTTTCTAACCAGTGTTTTGTATGTGCTGCTCTTTTAAATGCTAAAAGAAAAAAAAAAATTAAAAAAAAAAGGCTAATGAGATGGAAGCTCGGCTTCTCCAGTTCAGCTCAGAATCAGTTCAGAAATTGACAGCACCATAAGAACTAGACATGGATACACATATGACATAGTTGTAAATCATGGGAAAGCACTGCACAGTATTTACAGTGCAAAACTCTTCACCTGTCATAAACTAAGCAATCCTGTAGGCTGGTTGACAGCCACACCATATTTCAGATTACAATGGAAATAATTAAAGCTCTCTTTATTGAGAGCTTGGGTCACTAAAGTAGAATAATGAAATCCAGTAGATGCAGTGCTAACTGTGGAAAGCATTCAGGAGTGCTCTGCCATTGAGATCAGTATTTCTGACTTGTCCATTTTGAAAGATGATAGCTCTGTACTGAAAGCTAAAGGCAAATGTTTTGTCATTGGCTTGTTGCATTACAAGCTCCATTTAGGACTAAACCATCCGTACAGTGACAAGAGAGAGAAACCATGTAAACCACTACAAACTTGAGAGTCATTGTGGGATCTCAGCTGTGTATGTCTCATCCTCAATGAAAGAGAGTTTCCAAGCAGTAAAGTCTTTGAATGGACTTAGAAAGTAACCTGCATGGGAAAGAAGTGAAATTTTCCCATGGTTTGCTCTGAAAGCTGCAGTTTGTCTACCTACACACTGAGTTTGAGGAGCTGTCTGAAAAGTGAGATCCATTTTATTGCAACTAGGAAGCAGAACTAGCTGGAAGAAGAAAAGGCAGGAGGGATCTATTTGGACCAAGGTTGCTAAGCAGAATGAGAATTGAAGGTGAAGCAAGATCGATTGAAAAGAATTTTCTTGTCTTCAGATTTTCAGTGCTCTAAAGTCTTTGAGAAAAAAAATGTTCCTAGGATTAAGAAATGCTTTGCCAAACATGGTTTGTGATTATTACCTCAGTACCAACCCAGGAACATACTGAAGTTGCTAGGCTTTCTGGTTCTGTCACGTCTTCCAGTGCATCAGCAGATCAGGACAAAGCAAAGTAATTGTCTTGTACTTTGCTTTATATGTTCTTATATCTCTTAAGGAACAGCTTAACAGAATCAATTCATATCCAACAAAGAACAGCCTTACAGATTCTAGCATTTGTGAAATGTCAAGTAGATTTGTGTGCTCACAGAATGCAGAGCATATTTCTAGATCTAAAAGTCTGACCAACAAAATAATCTGGATGAAATGAGAATTCATACAAACCACCAAATTACTAACCATCAGTGATCAAGAATCTGCTCTGATCCTGCATTTCACATATTTCTGACTCTTAATACATAGACTTCTATGACCAATGTGCATAAGGAGAAACTATGGTAACTGTGTCTGCAGGAAGAGTGGCACTTAGCAAATAAAACATTCCTTGAGACAAGGTGGTTGTAAAATTGCATACAGGTCTATAGCCCTCTGTGCTTCACTACTGCTTAGAAATAGTTCTCTTTGGCTAAATTAATTTCTTAATGATTGCCAATTATGGTACTTGTTGCTGGTTTCTGTTATATTCTGCAGATTTCCAGTTTAGTGCCACTGAGATGTACACTTCCTGACCTTCAATACATTAAGCTAATGTATTACCACATTAAAGTAATCAGATGACCACAGCACTTCCCACCATCTGCAATTTACTTTTACAGTGATGAGTGCAGAAGCCATCATGTTTCTGTTGTCCACTATAATAACAATCTCCTTGCTATGTAGCTTTTAGTTCATTATTATAATGCACACTTTCCAGAAGAAAGAAAAAAATGCTGGGGGCTATGAGAAAATTTTACTTGCTGAATACAAAAAGCAAGGTCAGCTTTTATGAAAAATGTAAATTTGACACATTTGGGAGAGGTGATATCCTTTATTATACAAGTCAACACAGGACAAACAGCCCAGCTTTGGGTGTGCAAGGTCAAGTGAGGGGGTTTTTTTCCCCTCAAAAATTGTAATAGCTGTTATAATAATATATATGACTTTTTCCTGAAAACCTTGCCTTATCTGTATTCTTAGAACATCATAACAACAACAGTAATTTTTCCCTTTATGTGTATGCAAAACTGAAACCCTGGGGTTTCTCAAAATTCTTTGTATTTTTTCTCTGTGTTGTAGTGTTTATTCACCCTTACACCATAAACAATGCCTGCATAGAGACATGAGTGTGCAGCCCTGAAATTGCATCACAAGTATTTGACAGAGAAAATGAAGAAGTTTCCCTTGTTAGAACTAGCAGAAGGAATTAGGTTAGAATGCAATAATTACAACAATTGAAAGCTTTGTATTTTTCCAAAAGAAGGTATAAGGCCACACAGCAGAGGAAATCCTAAAGACGGCTTGCTACGTGTCAGCAGCAAAATGGAATCAAATCCTAGCTCCAAGAGGCATCTGGACTTGGTCATGGAGGTGACGGAGCAATGCTAACAGAAAATGCATAATAAATCTATATATGTTTTAAAACTTATGAACTTATCTCACAAGCTGGTTACATGACATACTTTCTTTGAAAATATTATAGATAAACTTGTGCCAGCTACAGTCCATCAATTTTATGAAATGGTATTTAATGAATGCAGCAGATTCTCGCAGCAGATTCCCACAGCATGAGTACAGAATAATGAATAATGAACATAATAAAAGAAATACACCTCCAAGCACAGAACAAGCTACTGACTACACCATCACTTAAAAAAAAATAAAAAGAAAAAAAGAGGTGACTTAAAGAGTTATCTGCAAATATCATTCTGTAAACAAATTTGAATATAAAAGCCATACAGAGTTTTTATCCTTCAAATTTGTATAAAGGATTTGTCATCTCTGAAATGACAATCCATTCAAAGTACAAAGGCAAGTGTGCTGAAGGCACCGGTTTGATTTACCAAAAATACCAGGAAATAGGGCAGAATGCAGCTGAGCATAAATTCCTATGAAAAGTTATCCTCAAGTGAGTGATCACCAGGGAGCAAAATACATGTGCCTCCACTTCACAGAGATATCAAGGAACAGTAGTGCACTTATCACTAATCAGTATCATTGCCACTGTACTCCAGAAAATTGTATTAACAGAGGCTTATTGCTTCCTTTATTTTACTGTCCCCAAACATAAGACAGATCAAAAATGGCCCTAAACTTCCCCTGAGCAGAAATAAAAATATACAAAAAATCCCCAAATCACTTGTCTCCCCTTTCAGACAACAGTTTGAAAATAAAAAGAAATTTATTTCCCTGTGTTTTCCCACTGCACTGCCTACCACATTCAGGCCAGTATCACATATTGAAAGATCAGGTAGCTGATAGTGTGATCACCTGGCAGAGCTGGCACAAAGACAGCTCTAGAGCCCGCATCTCCTACCCAGCTCAAGTCCTCTGCCTTGGGCACAGCTCAGTCTGAGCCTGAGAACAGGACGGGCGGAGGCTGCACCTGCCAGCCCGGAGCCGTCCTGGCTCCTCTGCCAGCCCGGAGCCGTCCTGGCTCCTCTGCCATCTTGCTGCTTTGAGCATCTCTGCCGCCCACGCAGCTCCCCATGAAAGGGGAACGTGAACTCCCAGCGAGGAGGAGGGAGAAACAAACACCCCAAACAGGATTACAGCCTCCAAACCACTTTACGGATAGGAGAGAGGCATCTCCCACAGCAGAGGCTGGGTGAGAGCGACCCCGAAGCAAAGCCCTACCTGCAAGTTAGCTGGGCAGCCTCCCCTTAGGGTCAATGTAAATAACCACCAAGGGGAGGGGGCAGGTGAAAGGAATCTGGGTTTATCTCCTCCCTCCTCTGAACAGGAGCTGTGCTTCAGTGGGAACCTGCCCTCTGGAAGTTCTCCCCTTCTGCATCATAACGTTATAAATAGCAATTCTTGTAAAAAAGGCTCAACAAGTCGGTGAAGACTTAGGCTGAAAAATGCTGGATCTAACTGTACTTCTTAATGATCATTACTAAAAACTTGGCAAAAGCAGAAAAGGTATGGTCCCACATCTGGCATGAAGTTTAAAAATCCAGAATCCAGAATTTTATACAGTGTGCTTACACCTCAGTTAATAAGTCTTTTGACTCAAGTGTGCTGCTTAGTGCCAAAAGAACACCTGGTCTGGATAGCATGGTGTTACCTCCACTAGAGACAGAAAAGTTTTCAGCTGGCTAGAGACATAGTAAGGGAAGAGAGACTGATTTTATTTATCTGAAAGCGACTGTCTCCTATGCACAGAATTATCAAGGAGAAGGTATGAATTTCTACCAGCTGATAGAAGATAGAACAGGAAAAAATTGGCAGAGAAGTGGAAGAAATATCAAGAGCAAAGTACAAAGTGAGTGATGTGGATGTTACTTTGAACAGGAAATTTTGTTCAGATTTTAGGATGACTAAGGGATCTCAGAATTAATCAGAGGCTTATTCATGCAAAGCAGTGGTATGCATGGGACCCTGTATCAACAACTGTGCTTTTCACTGTTTCTTTTTTAATGTTTCAGGAAGCCAATTTAAAAACCACAATTATAAGCAATCTGGTTATGTCACTGCATTTCCTGGATGGTAAATCAGTAAAATGAGGCTTGGACTTTGTATAATTGTGCCCATAGATGTCTCCCTGAGGAACTGAAATATACATGGAAAAGATGCATGGGTTTTTGGCTGGGTTCATTTGGAATGAAAAAGCACAACCCTACTGCAAAGCATATTTGTGACACTGGGAAAAAAAAAAATAAATGTGGTTGTTGCATCTGGATCTTGCAAAATGATCCCTTCAGAGATCTGTCTCTGCCTATTTTTACCACATCCATTGTCATCATATCTGACCGTCCTGTGAGACAGCACTCTGGGCAAGATGCATGTAGGATGATATTCTGAAAACTACGGAGATGGTTCTCAGTGAAAATCAGCATAGCAAGATTAATGAATGAAATATGTAGTTTACACCAATTGAGAATCTGCCCTCATGAATTAATCACCTGTTCTTAAAATATTTTAGAAATACGCTTGTCATGGCTGTTCTGAGTATGCTCATCCTGCCTCTGAGACAGAGGGCTGGGATAAGGGAAAATGGCTTTTTGCTTTCATATTCTGAGGAGCATTTCAATGATCATGGACCCTCTCTAAGTGTATTTACACATAAATAGACCTTATGTCAGAAAATTTATACCTTCATCTCTGAAATTCTCTGTAAGGAGTAAGGCTAAGAGGAGCATGGAAGGGCACTGAAGAGAGAAAAACTAAAGATAACTTAAATACAACTACCACAAGCTAACAGTGAGGTAGGCAGGCAGTCCTTGCTATTGCATGTGCAATTTTCAGGAACACAAACAGAATATTGTGCTCTTCTCCTTTATACAGCCATCTCTCCTTTTTTTTTAAGGCAGTAATTGCCTAATAGGCCCTACCAAAACTAATTTTCTGATTAAAAGCATTGTGGGCATGCACTCAAGGAACAGGAATAATACCATGTGATTTGGCATCCATTCACACCATTCAAACATTAATTATTCACTAAAAAGTCCAGGAGGAAGCCACAGAAATATCAATATCTTAGCAACAAAGGTACTAATAAAATATATTTACCTGATTTGTGGGAGGCACCTGGTCTCAAGAATTAAAAGTGGCCACATTCAGCCAATGAGCTGCTCCTTTCCTAATTTCATATCCCACCCAAATGATAAAGACTGTTCAAAATATTCAACCAGTCAAGAGGAAAATCCCAAATGAAGTCCACAGAGTTTCTTGGTACAGCAGAAGACATGCAGTAAACTTCAGGTGATTGTAACAAGTGTTCTACCAGGCTTAGTAAACTGTGCCATTAAGACACACAAAAAAAACCCCCCAAACCTGACAAAAACTTTAAAACTAAAAATGGATTCAGAAATTCTGTTTTCTTAGCAAAACCAGTCTAACATAAGGCAGTGGGCACAGACAGCTGCAGTACTTACATATTTCCCCAGAACGCCCTCAAATGGAGAAAGGGAATCTCCTATCTTTTAACCGTTCAATGATTTCTGAAAGCTTTCAAACTGGTTTTCCATCCAATATCACAGACCTAGCATTACTGCTCCTTAGGTACATAAAGACCCCATAAAAATTGCTGGGTGTTCAGATACGAAGGAGCATCTGCAGCCATCCCACATAGCAGCTTAATCCTGCTCCTATGTAACTCACCCGAGAGCAGTAGGGATTCGTTGTGTGCTGCTTTACATTTCCACAACACACCCTAATCCCTGCTCACTGCTGGCCCAGCACCAGGACCAGTTCTTTTGGCAAAACACGGCTGTGGAAGCCTTACAAAGATACAGGAACTTGCACTAGGGTGAAGGACTGGGGGAATGTGAACACTCGAATTTTGTTATCTCGCTGAACCCTTCCTGGACTCCACCTCACAGCAGATGGTCTGATTCCAATGCACTACTTAGGTAAAAAGGTATGAAATTTGAACCAAAACCAGTCCTACAATTCTCTCATAGTGGCAAATCCACTCAACCATATTTGATAGTAGGAAGTATTCCCAATTGATGCACCAGGATTTTCACACTAACCACAGCTGCCAATAAAAAACCAAGGCAAAACATCCCAGTACAGGGAGTAGGAAATAAGATAACAGTGACAGCTTTTACAGGTGATCACCAGGTTAATGTTAAAATATTCACAGGAGCTACTCTTGCACAGGCTGTGAAATATGAATATTTATCTGAGCCTGAATACATACTACACACCAAGTCTCTAGTATACTCATTTTTCTTCAGCATTTTGCTATGAATAACTCCTCTGGAGAGGCCTGGTAGTTAATTGTTTCACTACTTTTCAGCCACCTCTTAGAAGAATTTCTACTTTTCACTCTTTGGGGATCACTTTTATATCTTTCTTCTAATCACATCTAGCTCCTTTGCTGGAAGTTGATTTTTCTTTCACATTTTTTCTTCAAGGAAAAATATCATTTTTCCAACTACAACCTTTTGTTCCTTTCTTTTCAAGTCACAGAATTATCATTCTGTAGCTCCCTCTAAAAAACCCCTTCTATTTTATAGAATTACTCATAGATCAAAATAGCAAAGAATATTTGCTACTGTAGTTTTTTAGAGTGTTTCTGATAACTATATAATGAGAAAAGGCTTTGTACTTTGCCAGTATCCTAGCTGGATATTGCTTGTATTTAGATCTTGACAAACTGGAGTTTGAAATTAATTTTCACAAATATTTATTGTAAAAAGAGGACACATTTGAAACTATAATATTTAGATTCTGTTAAGGTGCAATTGACCAGCTTTCAGACAGAAGAACAGAGGCTCAGAAAGAAATTGCCTAAGATCCCTGTAGGACTCAACATTCAGTCCAGATCATCCATTTGTCTTCAATGGAGCAAATGTACTTCCACACACAATCTGGCCTTGTTCTCTGTGCTACTATTGCACCCAATACTTCTTTTTAACAGGTTTGCCTTTGTCTGATTCAAAGATTTTTTTATTTTTTTATTTTATTTTTTTTTTTTTTTTTTTTCATTTCTGATGCATCTCCTGGAGAAGCATAATAATTCCTGGAAACTCTTCCAGAGATGAATGTGCTGAAATTTCACTGTGTAGGGGGCAAAATATTATATTACATAATATTGAATTTTGGTCCTATAGCAGAAATTTTCATCTGGAGATATTAGAGCCCTCAAAATGTAATATTCCAACTTCTGTATTCAAGCATCAAGTATTTACCTGTCAAATAAATGCACTTTCAGCTGGACAACTCAGGAGCTCCAGTCATATCTTAAGCTCATCAGACAAGTCTCAGGGTTTTTTTTTCCCCTTGATTTCTAGGGTAAGTATTTCAAGCTAGACTGCACCTATGTATGAGCAGCAGTCCTACAGCAAAGCCGTGCATGCATCCCACATGCCCAGATAAAACATCTTCTCCGGTTTATTGTCCAGCATTCTGCAGCTACAGATGTGAATGGCACACAAACTCCAGAAACTGCTAAGATCTTTTCACGTGTGTGTCTGTGGGGAGCCTTCATTAACACTGGAGCAGAACCCCTAAAGCCATGACTGGGCATTTTTGCACGGCATCCTCCTGGCCCTTTGCCAAACAGCCTTTTATAGCACTGGCACTGAGGTGTTATTTACGTGATCAGAGCTTACAACAGCACGAGTGCTTGTGTGAGAGGGCTGCACTTACACTAGAACACATTTTCTGACACTGCGTATTCTTCATTAACTTTTAAACATTTAACTAATTAGATTTCTCTTTGCAAAATGGACACTAAGTAGGATGGCTTTTATCTTGGCTCCTACTCAGTGAAAAATTATGGGATTGTGAGCAGCAAATGTTAATCGACTATACAGCAGTAGCTGAGTTCTGCTGCTGCCCTTCTCTTCCTGCTGCCCTTTTCGAGACTGAAGGCTGCCATTATTGTTTCATTCCTCTGACCTCTTATAAGGGCACCACAGAAAGGTCAGGCTGCTCTTTTCTTTCCTCTCCTCCCATTAGCTGGCAATCCAGACCTCTCCAAATCTCTTCCCATAGTTTTCTGTTACACAATGTCTCCCTGCATACTTTGCTTCTGTCCTCACCTCTGATTTACTGTTCTAGTACTAAGACATAAAATACAGGCACCTCCAGTTCTCCAGGTACCAAGGCAACCTCTTACAAAACAAATGACTGACACCTGTCAAATAGGAACAAGAAAGACACGTAAAACAAAATGTGATAAAACCCTCCAACAGTTTTGCTGCTGCCTCCCCTCAGCCCATCTATGTCTGTGACCAAAGGGGAAACCAGCAATCTCCTCATAAATGGTCCTGAAAGTTAGCAAAGGTGTCCACAGGAATAGTAAATCACCACCTCCATCTTCCCACTTAATTTTGTGTAAGCCTAACATCCCAATGCAAACAAAGCTCATGTGATCACAGACACACTCCTTCTTTGCATGCCTGTCTACCTCCATTAAGCAACTCTGGATTTCACTGGGTAATTTTAAACTAATTTCACAGAAAAACAAAGGTCTCAAATATAGGCATGAGTTTCATGGAGCTGAACAGCCAGATAATAGGAGAGAGCCCCTGCTAGAACTTTAAATAAAGGAAAGGCAGGAGCAGTTTAAATTGTTTCTTTTTTGTTCAGTTTGCTCAGATGGAGCAGCAAACAGTGAGTGGGTACACATTTATTATCTTGACCAGAAGTCTACACATAACTTCAAACCAGCCAAAGTATGTTTTCTTTGGATCACCAGACAGGAAAAAAAGGTGGTAGAGAATAGGTGAAGGAGCTCTGAAGCCACCTTAACTTCAGTTACCACAGTAGAAAATCTCTCTGGAAATATACATGGGATAGGCAACATAGGGGCAGTGTGGAAAAACACAGAGGACATAGGGATATCACAGTGTATGAAGGTTTTTAAGGGACATGGGGAATGTGGTTTTTAAGGGAATGGAGAAATGCAGACTACTAAGGACAAATCCACTGCTAACCAGACTTCATTTTTCCCAGAACTAATAATAGGGCTATGGCTTATGTCCCTTCACTGACAATAAATAGAGCAACCATATCAGACAGAGCTTCTTCTAAGGATTCATGCAGATTTTTTAGCTTTCCAGATCAAAGAAAAAGCTTCAAATGAATCTGGGAGACAATGGCATGAATGGCTTTAAGGGGTAACAAGAAACCTCAGCTCTTATTGATACCAGTGAAATGAGATCAATAAATGCAGTGACATAACCTTCAAAAGCTCAGGCAAGCCTAGTTAATTCATTATAAATGAATGTAGCAGCACTTGCTGTGTTCAGGTGTCAACATTTTCAGGTTGAGATAATATACTGTTAAAAAATTTTACCGTGTTATCTTCCCAAATAGCCTTACTAGAGTATTTATGCTGTTCCCTGAAACTGTAGAGTTTCCAGAGAGCCCCTGGCCAGGCCAAATACAGGCATTGTAAAATTGTCCATAGAAATCTCTGCACAAGGAATAAGGCTGATCTTGAATAGCAAAGGCACTGTCTTTATTAATTCAAACATTTTCTTATTAAGAGATTTTAGTACTCTCATTAACATTAACAGCAGCAGAGCATACCTTGTTAAGAGGAAATACAGTAGTGGAAGGAAGAATGCTCCAGAGAGGAAGGTTTTCATGAGGCTTAAAGATCTTTGGCACAAGATACAAATGAGAGAGACTTCTGTGTCTCAGAAAAGTTACCTCTCTGCCCACAGGAGAAATATGTCTGACTCTCAGTCAATTAAATATGCCCCCAGGCTTGATTCCTATAGCCACCAAGTTGGATGTTAACTATTCCTTATACATTACAAATGATGAATGCACTAATTTTTCATAACTTGGATGTGAGTAGCTCTGCTTTGTAAAATCCAAAGCAAACATCATATATGGATTTCCCAACATCTGAATACCACTGACAAATTTGCTCAACAGAATAAGTAAATTTGGAATAAAATTCGGGAAAAATTATAGATTCCTTACTTGTTCATTTCCTAGTTCACATGCATTATCAGGCAAAATGTTATTGAGTTAAATTATGCAAGTGAATTTGAATCACCAAAGTCAGAATTCAAGCCCAATCTATCCTGAATCATCTTTTTGTTCCCAGACATTTTAAACCTTTAATACGAGAAATAAAAAGTAAACCAAACAGCTGGTATACGGGGGCCTGATGACATCTGATCTAGTGCCTGTTGTGCCCCATCAAATACGACTCTAGGCATACTTAAAGGTGGGGCATGGAAGGAATAAAAATGATTCTTTCATGTATTCATAGCTAATACCTTTTATCAAGCTGGCATGTAGACTGATGATGGGAAGACATTTTAAATACTTGGTGACTTGTCACACTGGAGCCTTCAACTGTTTGAAATAGTAGATTATTTTCAGACAGTTGCTGCTGTTCAATTATGCATTTTTATTTTGTGATGCATATGATCAGTCACCATATTCACAAACCTAAGATTTCCCAGTGGGACAAGTTTTAAAGATAGGACTTCTATTGCTTTCCTGCCTTATCAAAATGGCAGCAAGCAACACACACTTTCAGCAACAAATATCTCAGGAAATATCCTAAGATAGCAATCCTGTGTTCCAGACAGAAAACTGTTTTGGGGGCTATCAAATTCCAGACCAAAAGGGTAATGCATGTGTCAAAAAAATTACACAAAACAATGAACTCTAGGTTCTATTGTTCACGCATTGTCAACATCATCGACCATTTTGGTGACAAAAACAGGAACAAAAACCTTTAACCAGGGCTACAAACTCTCCTCCCAAGTAGGAAAAGAACCTGTTCCCAGTCAGGAAGAATGGGCAATGTTGCAGTTGCCCTTTGTGGTACCTGCATATCCCAGCCTGTGACAGCCCATCAGCACCAGCTGCAGACACAGCAATGGGCACACACCTCCTCTGGGAAACAACTGACCTTGGTGCCTGCACACACCTGCTTTGGCCCCTCACAAATCCTTTCCATTTTGTATTAAATAAAAAGGAGACGTACACAAAGTCCACCTAGATTTGCCCCATATATCCCACCAGGAGCTTAAATTCTTCTGATATATTAAAACCAGAATTATGTTAAGTCACTGAGAGACTGAAACATAATTCTTAATCTGGAGATGCACAGTGATGGAGGCCCAGGCAGTTTGGGAATGTGAGTACAAATCATGAGCTCTTAGCTTGCTGGATGCAGTCAAAACAGTATATAAGATTTCAAGACTTACAAAATTTAAGGGAAAAGAACACCAAAATGCAGATCCAAGCTTTATCTGGTACATTCCCCTCTATTAATATTGTGTGGGGATATTCCCACAGGATGAGGAGCATGTCAAAGATGGGCTATCTTTGCTTATGCATCATTGCCCAGAGGAGAGGGATATCAACACAGTTTTTACATTTCAAATCTTTGTTTTGCTTAACATCAAAGATATTTCTAGAGCCCCCTTGTGAGAATCAAGATGTCATGACTCTGTGCGCTGAATGGGGAGTTGGTGAACAACCCGATTCTGGCCTGAAGATTTTTCCCTTCCCAGACAAGATGTACGTAGCCAACTTAGACAATAACATTTCATGCAACTCTCTTTGATTAGAAATGTGCTCAGAAAACAGTCCATTAAAGCTGAATGAAAGGTCAAGCCTCCATTTGTGTAATTATGTTTTTTTCAAGAGAGATCAGAGAGAACTATGGCAACATATTGTGGATTAGTATCTGCCACCATATGGCACTTCAAAATGACAAATAGAAACAATGCATATACTTTGTTAAAGAAGCAAATTGTAAGCCATTTTAAAAACTGTTTTACAAAATCAACCTTTGGTATTAAAGACTAGGGAGCTGGGGATATTCTCTTCTATTGCTGTTCAGATACAGAAATATATGAAACCAAGTCCAGGGAAATTATTTTTTAACTTCTGATTATTTTTGATTATTTTCATTTGTACCAGCTAAGAAAATTTTATAGTATCTTTATGCCTAAGGAGACATTTGAGTTGATTAAATACATGCTTAAAAGGCAAAGCAAAGATACCTGAATACAAAGGTTTTGTAGTTAGCCCTATTAAAATAACAGGGGAAAAAATTCCATGAAATTTAAATGGGACAGAGTCTTCACATTAAGACTGATGACAGAAAACAAAACCAAAACAAGTTGTTCCTCCTCCTCACTGCTTCTGCTTCCTACAAATCATGAGATAGGCTTAAAAATTAAGAATACAAGAAGAAAAAAGAATTTCTATTTTTACCTCCTTCTCCTTTTAAACTGCTGAAACGTACACAGGTCTGTTCCGAGGTTTTGTTGCAAGATGAACTGCGGGTTTTTGAGGGATTGGGGTTGTTTGGTTGGGTTTTTTTTTTTCTTTTCACAGAGTTTTCAAAAGGACCAAGTCTTCAGGGGGAAAAAACGAATCAACACCACCCTGTGCAATCTGGCACGGGCGAGCTCCGAGCCCTGCACGCCGGGGCTGTGGGGCCGAGCGGGGCGGCGGCGCTCGGGCCGGGCGAGCGCGGGCAGGCCCGGCACGGGGCACCGCCCGCCCGGCCCGGCCCCGCCCGGGAAAGCTCTCCCGGGGCAACGGGGCGGCCCCGGCCGGCAGCCGGTCACACGGAGCGGGGTGCGTGTGGCTGGAAGGGCTCTCCAGGGCAGCCTCTGCCACCCCCGGTGCTGCAGCGCACTCATCGCAGCCCCCGGGCACCGCCGGGCCCAGGGCCGTGTCTGCCACCGCCACAAGGGTCTGTGCCGCTGCCAGGCACCCTCTGCCCCTCCAGCAGCGCCCCGGCCAGCGCGGGGTCCCTCGGCTCTCCTGCAGCGGCAGCCCCGCTCTCCGTCCGGGGGAATGCCCTGCCCAGAGCCCGCTGACCGGCCCGGGGCAGCCGGGCTGCGGCAGCTGCCTCCCGACTCAGCCCTCGCTGCTTCAGCCTCCCCGAAGGGAGCGGGATGAAGTAACCGAGAAACTTCCCCCGAACAAACCAAACTGAGCCGTTTTGATCAAAAAACCTATGGGAACAAACCGTGTGAAACAATCATGCAGCCTCTCTCCTACC
Source organism: Promerops cafer (assembly GCA_013398275.1). Taxonomy (NCBI): domain Eukaryota; kingdom Metazoa; phylum Chordata; class Aves; order Passeriformes; family Nectariniidae; genus Promerops; species Promerops cafer. The sequence continues at coordinate 1,089,837 of VZSE01005712.1, read as the reverse complement.
TTATCATTCCAATTACATTCTCCTAATCTCCAAAATTGAAAGGTAATGAGCAGTTTTTCCTTAAACCACATTAAATAACACTGTCAAAATGCAAATTTATTCATTAAGTATAAATGAGTGTGTTAAATATTCATGAATTGTTGCTTGCAGTATATAATTAATCCCATGGTCTGTGTGTCCAAAAGCATTTAGAAGATAGAGGAGAGAAGACGCTGCTGTAGAATGATAACATTTAAAGCATGTTTTTAAAAGCAAAGGTCACCAGCCCTTTGGATTCTAAACTATTACCAGTGTTTATAATTCATTGTAATACCTCTTCACCATGTACACATGCTTTCATGATTCAAGGTTTGTATCCTCAACCCTTGCTGTCTAATAATCTATTCAAGAAAAGAAATACTTGAGAGGGGAAGGTGCTGTTAAATTATCCCATTCACTACTCATACACTCAAATTAGTACAGTACTTTCCACATTTTAAAACTCCCAAGGACTGCAAGGCTGCACTCAAAAAATGATGCAGTTTGACTCTCTGGTCCTCTTTTTGCTGGAGGGGGGGAAAGTGAATTCTGACACTAGAACCATCACTAAAGCTGGTTGCCATTTCAAGCATCATGAAAGATAAAGGCTTCACACCAGAAAAAGTCTGGACTCCTTTTTTTTCTGTGTCATTTGCAGATATGAAGGAATCCCTGAATCCTGTACTAAGCTTTAAGTAAGTGCTCCCATGGATACCAGTGAGGAGTACAGTACATAAAGTGGTAGAATTTTAGGTCTTAATATCCTTAGTTTTAATATTCACTCTTTTCTGTGCCCTTCTTCAATTCCCACTGCTTCTCTTCATGCAATAGAAACCACTTTCAGAAACTTTGTCAGTCTGCTTTGTACTTTTTTGGGGAAGAATCTTTGAGATACTGATGAAAAGAACTGATCTTTTTCAAGATAGCATGACAAAATAACAAAGAATAAAATCATTATAGTGTTCATAATAATTCCCTTCTCAATCACTTGATGTTCTCAAGGTGCTTACTGTATACAGCTTTCAGCCAGTTGTGCAAGTATAAACTCTGCTGTCTCCCCTTCCTTCCACAACATTTGACACAACACAACACTGACTTGATCTTTTAGCGTATGTTTTAGTGTATGACATTTTTACCATGCCATTTTGTATGTGTATGTGAGTGTGTGAATTAATCAACACAATACCAAGTGATTCACAATTCCAAGTAACTCAACCTGTTGTTCCCAGCACAGGCCAGAGAAACCAGGAGCTGCAAGGCTGTGCTCTGACAGATTTTTTCGTGTTTTTCCTTGCAAAAACGTTACAAATGGTTTGCCATTTGTATGCAGGCATGTTTTGTTCATTCAGAGCCAGGAGTATCTCTGCACGGCATGGGGCTTATACTATAACACGTGGATTTATCCTGCAAAAATAGGTACTGGAAGATTTTTAGTTTCTATACAGTATGTTCAGGGGAAGCATTTGCTTAGCTCCCTTCCTAGTTATGCAGAACAAATATACAGGACAAGGAAGCAATCAGACTTTTTACTCAGTGACATCACCATACATCAAGTGTCTTTCATCAATCAGGTCACTAAGATGATGAAGTAATGCAACTTCTGAGTGCGTCAGATCGATGAACTGAGCATCTTTTCTAGAGTGCTAACAAAAAAGGGCAATGTGAGATCAAATTGATTTGATTTGCCTTATTTTAAGGCCTGTGCAGTAGGGCTTGATGAACTATAAGGCACTATAAAAACAGATTGAAGGCAAAGTTGGTCACGGAATGCAGGATAATGTTTCATCGTGTCTATTAAAGAGGTAAGCCATCAAACCCCAAGGCAAGGCAGCTGCAATCCAAGCACTGTTGACACTCAGTTTACAAGACATTTGTGGTAAGTGATTTTGTTGTAATTAAAAAGCTGTGCAAATCTACCCAGTTGTGTCGTAACCAGTACCTTATCTCCTGTACCAAAATGAGGACATACCTCACCTGTCAAAGACAATTAATTTAGATAGCTCTCCTCTGGACAGGAGAAGAGTTAATCAGAAATTCTCTGGTAGAATGTTTTCCTTTTGCCAGTGAAGAGTGCTAGCTGATTGTAATTTAAATCTCCCATACAAAGATGCAGACTTTGATCAATTTTATGACAAAACAAGCCAAATCTTAATGTTTCATTTTTTGATAGTTCCTTTGCTCACTTTACACATAGTCTCAGAAACCAGACTCCCTAGTTCCCAAATTCTGCCAGTCTTGAGGAGAGATGGGAGCTGCTATCCCAGGGACTGAGCAGCCCGCAGAGGTCTGGTTACCCCGTGCAACAATAAACGGAAGGGCCCGAGCAGATGTGTTAACACAGCCTGCACTCCCCTTTGAACAGACAGCTTCCCTCCATCTCCAGTTCACCCCCACCCAAACTGCAGAGTTCTCCAGAGGCAGAAGCATTTTTCAGAAAAGGACAGTTAGGGATCATGTGTAGCCCAACCAGTCTGGGGGAAAGGCTGGAGATTAAAGACGACTGGAAGGACTGCACGCATCAGTGGCTCTGCTGCATAGGGATTGTCTCACAGATCTCAGACAAGGTCAGGGAACCCTGAACATTGCTTAACAAGAAGAATGCCTGTGTGATCCTCCAGGATATTATCCCTGGCTGGTGAATGGAGGAAGACAGGGAAAAAAAGATTCTGAACATGCAGCACCTGTCTTTTGATGCAGGTGAGAGGATGGCACCATTTAGGTGGTCTCCTGTTCTGTAGAAAAGCAAACAGGCTGCTAGGAAAGAGGCTAAAGTAAGTACTAAAAGAGGAACTGATAGAAAAACCCCCAAATCAAACCAAAAACCCCCAGTCTTTCAGAATGAAATTAAGATGGCAAAACCAAAATTCATGAAGAATGTAAAAGTAGTAGATTTTCTATAAAACAATACCAGATAGTCTGGGTAAAAAAATGAAAGGAATTAAAATTACATATTTATAAATTCAGTGTAGCAGGTATTACTGAAATTACATAGGAAGAACTGCGTAACTGAAACATTAAAATCAATGGTTATAACCTATTTTTGGAAAGATCAAGTACAGAGAGGGAAAAGAAGAGTGGCACTCCACAGCAAAAGAGCCACAGTCTGTTTTCAGGACACTGGCAGCTCAGAAGCAAATGATGTGAATGCAATGGATCAATACTCTAACAGATAAAACACTAGATGGGATAGTAGCTGCTGTCTGCAAATCACCAAATCATAGAAGACAGCAGGATGACTGGATGCCTTTGCACCTTCTGTAATGTGTAGGAGCAAAAAAGTTGCACAATCATCGGAGACTGCAGCCTGCCCAGTATATGGCTGAAGTTTCACAATGCTGGTACCTCTGCTGAATTATTGAACATTCTATATGAATGTTTCTTAAACCAAAATGGAGAACTCTACAAGAAAGAGAATTTTAGGTGAGACAGCACCTCAGAAATAATGAAAAAATATCAGAGGCATTTGGTAAGAGAAGTAAATTAGTATTAGTGGCTGTGATGATAACTTGATTGCTCTTTATGGGCACAAAGAGAATGAAGCCCACAGTTATATGGATGGTGCAGTCTTTTTACCAACCTGAAAATTACTGGAAAGGAGAATCAGCTAGGAGAGAAAACAGGTCAATAATTGGAAAATACAAACATTTACTAGCTGAAAAATCAGGAAAGAAAGTTGTATGTGTTCAAAAAATATCTAGATCAAAGGGTTAATGAAAACCTCTACTTAATTGTAAATCGATGAAATGAAAAAAGAAGGTTAATAACACTGAATATAGAGTAGAACTAAGGCATTACATATATAATTCCTCCAGTAAGTGTAGCCGAGTTGTAAGGAGAAATTTATGGCCAGAGAATTAAGGACAATATTTTTCAAAATCATTAGGAACCCTGACAATGGTACCAGTTCTTTATCAGATTGAAGTGGAAGATTTGTTAAGAGTAATGAAGACAAGAAAGACGTATTTGTGTTCAGTATTTAAGGAAAAGACAGACAATTGATGATACTCTATGAGGATGATAAATTACCAGGCAACAACAACAACAACAACAACAACAACAACATTAAATGGAAGCTACTGAAGTAAGAAAAGTAAGAAACACTTGTGAGGAAAACTTCAGATAACTTGTATCCAAGAGTTATTCAACAGTTGACTGCAGAATCTCTATTATTATTACTGCTTTTTGCTAAGTCTTGGAACAATTGGGAAGGTTCCAGAAAGCTAGAAGAAAACGTATGTTGTGTTAATATTTAAGAAGGATAAACTTAATGACCTAGATAATTACAGTCCTGTCAGTCTGAAATTGATCTGGAGTAAAGTAATGGAATGGCTGACAAGGGACTCAATTACTAACTAATTAAAGAGGAGAAATATGCTAAATGCCAATCTAAGTGCAATATGGAAAATAGATACTGTCAAACACATTTGCTGGCTTTTTTTCCAATTGTGAGTACAAGTGAAAGACAACACTGTTGATACATTTTGATTCTATATGACATATGATGTGGTATTCATGACATTTGATTTAAGAAAACATGATAATACAAAATTGACATGTCTCACATTAAAGGAATGGAAAACTGGTTAACTGACATTTCAAAATGGAAATTTAAATGGGGAATGATCACAGAACAGGTATTCTCCTGGGATAGCTTTCTGGGCATACACTAGTTCACAATTTTATCAGTAATTTAGAGGAAAACACAAAGGTTCACAGAAGACTCAGTCATTATGGAAGAAACTGGTAATAAAAAGAAAATATCACTGAGGTTGTAAAGCCACAGGAGCAAAAGCTTCAGGAGTCTAGGCTGGCTATTCTGTGGGGGCTTGAAAGCTCTAAGAGGGCTAATTCAACAATTCAACTATTTTTTACTTGATTATCTGGTCCTATGACAAAGAGTCAAATAAACTCACATTCACATCCCATGTCATTACTATCACATCTGGATGTACTTCAAGAGTAATATATCCAACCATCCTGCAAGGAAAACTGATGAAATGAATCCATATTATGTCATGCTGCTAATATGCATTCAGAGCTCACACTGTAATGGTTCTGAAGTGAACACTGCAGTTAATGCAGAGAGTATGCCTGAAAAAGTAACACACAAATTCTTAAGAAGCCCCTTAGCAGCATATCAGACTTGAAGGACCCTCAAAGCTGAGCATGTGAAAAGCATTTCTTCCCTTTATTTAGTCTTATCCTTACCACAGAAATACTTTTTTTCATTTCCCTTACTCTGGTGGCTGACAAAATAGCCCAGTTCTAAGTGGTACATACCAGAATCTGGCCTTAAATTAGGTGGTAACAGCTGCTGTGTTACACATGCCAGTGCTGACAGATAAACCCAGAACCTCCAGTCCTTCCCCAAACCCAGCTACTTTACATATGTTTACTTCAGCACACAGAGACCAAGTTAAGATTTACTGATCAAAGCTGTTGCTTGTCAATCATGTTCTTAGCTGGCAACAGGAAAATAGGGAAGTTAGAGACCAGAGGCTGAATGAGTTCTAGTTCCCTTCCTCCCTTAGCACCATGGGGTCCACCGGGGAACCGAAGTTACGTAGGTCCCCCTCCCACTCTTGTAGTTGCAAGTAGAGGTTTGCACCTTTTCCTGAAATGTGATCTCTCCCCCAGCCCTTCTAGCTTACACATCTCTCTCAAGCGTGTGCTCAATGTCCACTCCTGGGGTTTCAGTGGCTTCACCCCAAGACCACTACGCCCTGGCAAGGACGAGCCCTTTATGACCACGATCCAATGGACCTTTTCCACAACATGCATTTGTGCCTGCAATGTGTTTTAACACACAGAAATATAATCACAAGTTATTCCAAGTGTAGGTTTTGTGGCTGAGTTTACCCAACATTACTGAATATTTTTAGGGCAGATACCTTAGAATGTCTTTAAAGTGTGTACAGCTGATTTATAACACTTATGAGAAAAAAGATCTTTGTTTCCTTGAGTTCAGTGAACTGCAGATATTATTATAGTGGCGTATACATAAACAAGAATAAAAGTGTTTTGCACAAAATCATGCATAAATTATGTCAGACAATAGGAAAATTGTATACATTTATTCATGTTTTAAAATAATCCAGGCACAATTTTGCAAATACACAGAAGCACATTCTCCAAATGGGAGCAAAAACTAAGTAACATATAGCAAGAAAACACATGGCAAAACATACAAAGTAAGTATAAATAGTATGAAAGTTTTCTTAGGCTACAGTGGTATCTGCTATCAATACACTTGTCAGCATTACAAAAAGGCAACCAAAGAATACAAGTAATAAATTGTGTAACATGAACCGCCTCAAAAAGTTTACGTTAGCAGCATATAGTAGCAACTTTCTAAGAACAGAAGAATGCTTGCACACTGTATATAAATGCATATATGCACACATATACAGATACAGCTGGAAGGCCACAAGAACAAAATTACCCTGGGAAAATGATAAAGGGAATTTTTATGTGTCTTGCAGTATATAAAAACAATGCATGCATTAGCAAGCACCCAGCACGTTCAGGATAAAATTACATCCACGAGCAGAATCACATTAACTCTTCATCAGAGCACTTACCATGCTGTACCCACGTTGGATCACTTTGTCCTATATCACACTCCTGATTTATGGAGTACATTTGGATGGTAAATTTAGGAAGAATCAGGAGCCCTTGATTCCCATGGTCTGACAGGAGGAATCACATCTCAAATTTGAAAGAAAAATACCCATGGGAAAAAATACCCATGCAAAGCCTGAGTTATAAGATGGTCTAGCAGGAATTCCACTTTCCTGTGGGACAGTCCAGTACAGTGGCCTCACTTAATGAGCTTTAGTTTGCATGATGGAGTGTTCCTGAGGATGTGCACCAGATTCCTTCTGGATGGAAACCAAGAATGTGCTCCAATCACTGGTGGCATTCAGCCCCTGGGATCAAACTAGAGATAAGTGTGGAGATCAGGTCCTCAGCACCAATGGTTTCAGGTCCTACAGATCCTATCCAGCTAAGCTAATTCTTTGCTAACACAGACACAGGCTTTGGAAATACGTAGACTAAACATTAATCAACAAGTACTATAAGCTGTATTTACTATGTAGATTAGTCTTAGTAGTTCTTACTTGCCCCTACCTGATAAAAAAGGGACCTTCCCTACAGACACTCGTGTTTGCAGACGTGTGTGTGTCTGTATGAGGAGGGCACAGGTGATCAGCCAAAAGAGCAGTGGGCACACAATTTGTTTTTCCTTCAACCATCTTCAGAAATACTATCTTCAGTAGCAAAATTATGAAAAACTCTGCAGGCATCTTAGCCAATCTTCTTCATGTTCAATTTCCATTAAAAAGCTACTCCCGTAAATATAAAAACTTTGGGATCATTGCCCTCCTAACCTCTTAACAACATCTGTGTCAAAAAAGTCATTCCCAAGTTACACTCGGGATGTGAGATTTCCTTAGAACAGAACATAGAATTGTGGCTGTGAGTGCCAGAGTAGATTCACAAAAGCAAGCTGAACTATTTCTGATATTTCAGTGAAAAATGTCAAATTTAGTAATTATTTCCTGACTGGTTTCACAAGTTTATTTGCTGCCAGCTGCTAATGGCACTTACAGAGTTCCAGCAAAGTGCTCTGGGCAACACATGATATGAGAGGAAGAAAAAGTACTACTTCTGCTGCTTGAACTAAGTTTACACAAAACTTACATTATTTATTATAGTGGGGAATAAAATGTGTAACACGCTATCATGCATAATACATGGTAAGAACATGCATTAGTTCAAGTTTACAGTCTCTTTCCAGTAAATTAGCACAGCAGTGGCAGATGTTGCCAGCTGCATATTTTGAGGAATTCCCAGAAATAGCAGCAAGCAATGCAAAAAAAGACATGAAATCAGCTGTTTAAGACACCCATAAAATAGTAACTCTTAGTGAGTTAATCATACAAACAATAACAAAACTCAGTGATATCTTTCCTATCATATTCCAAGAGGCTGAGTTCAGCACCTGAGGTGAAACTGTGCCCCAAACAAATCACACTGCTGACTGGCAAGTGTGTCCCTGCTCTGACACTCCACCCCCAGGGCAGATTCAGCACCTTCCTGATCCACCGAAGGAGAGGATGGGCAGGCTTTGTGTGGATCACAGGTTGCATAAATCAGATGGAGAATTCTTCTCCAGTGGTGCTGGAAAGGGCCCAAAGCTGCAGCTGGGTGGGGACCTACAAAAGCTGGGGGAGCAGGCCCAGATGTGCCACACATGTTAGTATGGCTTCCACAGAAGTCCTGCCTTTCAATGGAGAGAGACCTTTTCTTTCTCCTTCAGCCCCTTTTAGAGGGTTTGCCTAGGAGACTCCAATCCAGAACAGACATACAAGACATCTGTAGATTATGCTAGACAAGGTTTATCAAAAGCTTCCCCTTCCCTATGACTTTAGCTATATACATCACAGCAATAGCCAGAAAAACATATATTAATCTGGTGGCTGGCTTCACTCCTCTATGGTTAAGTTTCATTCCTGTGCATCCTCTCAGGAAAGAAGGAACAGAATGAGACACATCTGTTGAAAATGAAACATTTCCTCCCCAATGGAACTAAATATAGTCAGGAAAAACAGGACTCTTTTTAGTAAATACATGACCATTGCTCACAGTACATCACAATGCCCACAGATAGCTCCTCTGTGATACTAACACCAAGGTTTGCTCTTGTGGCTACCCTAAGGTTCCTCACGAACAAACACCAGGCTTGCCTGAGCACAACTAAAGACACACTCTTTCTGACATACATGCAGAAAAAAAGACAGCAAATTATAAGCATCACTATGTAAAATGCTTCTGATATTCTACTTACTAAGAGCATCATCCAGTTATAATTTACAGGGGATTACTTATTTAATTCTTACTTACCTGGACATGTCTTCTGGTTGAGCATCTGTGCTCTGCTGGCAGCTACCTTTGAGTGGGGTCCTACTTCAGTCCAGCCCACAAGCAGGTGAATAATGTAAGACCATCAGCATCAGCCCTCCAAGAGTTGGATGGGCTTCTCTTTATTAATTCTGCAAAGCATTATGTGCACATGGTACTTCCCAGACAAAACACTGCTTACCTTAGCACCCAGGAGTGCAAAGATTTTACTGGGGTAGGTGCTGTGTTCATGAACTTGCCAAAGCCACTTCCATTAGTTTTGAAGAGAGTCCTCAGAGACTCCTAAATCAATGAGTGTTCAGATAGTTTGTGTCAGGCTGACTTCTTCATCCCTGGTGGTGTTTATGTGGAAATATTTAACAACACAGAATTTGCCTCTATTTTTTCTTGTAAAGGGCATGCTTTCCCATTGCTGATAATTCCTACTAGAGAGAGTAGGACAATTATTCTACACAGGAGCTAAAGGCATTTGAAGAAACTGAACACTTTAGTAAAGTATTTCCAAGAGAGATCAACGGGTACTCCTTGCCTAAAGCACTTTAGGGGCATTTTTTAGAAGTTGGAACACCATCTGCTCCTAAGTAGAGCTCTCCATCAGTCCTTCCCATTTACTCATGTAACTGATCAGAGCAGTCTGCAGATGGAGCTTCCCAGCCCAGATGGAAAGGGAATTTGGCTGGATATAGAAACTATTTTTTTTTTTCTTTCTGAGAAGAGGCCTTGGTACAAGCAGAAGGATGTGATCTGGACATCTAATGGGGATGAAAAAGTTGGGATGATGTCTGTTATGTCAGTTTGAAAATAAAAAACAACACTTTTTTTATTTTATTCAGTCAATTATCTATGAATAGTAATTAGCCAGTCAAAAAGATTTTTTTTAAATGAAAATTTATGCTCCAATTTAAAACTTTCTACATTGAAAACAAAAAGTCAGAAGGTAATGCAACATAAAACCTAAAATATACTAACATTTAAATGTTTATTAAAACTAAGCCATTTATGCCTTTTTCCCCCTCTTTTTTTTAAAAAAAGTTTATTTAAATCCCCCCCTACATTTTAAAAGAAACTTTTGATGACTACCCAGCTCACTAATGGCAAAAAAAAAAAAGGCCAAACTATTTTTGAGAATTCCTGTATTGACAGCAATGTGAAAATGCATTTTGAAAACCTCAGGTAAACTCCCTGCTTGTTTTATACGCAAGAGTAGTTGATTAAAATAGGACTGCTTGAATGAATAAGCAATTAGGATATGATTACATTCAGGTAAACTGTAGTAGTTTTATCTTAAAGAATTAATAAGTGATTCTCAGAAGATTGCTGCTCTCAGAAGGTGAACCACCAAGACCCCTTATACACATCCAAGTACTGACATTCTTTCTTTAGTACCACAGCTGGTTTTTAACAGATTTCAACCAAGTAATTTCTTTGTAGAATCATCTTGAATACAGTGGTCACAGTTACTTACTCATACAATAAAAATCATGTAAATATGCATTTAACCTATGCTAAAGACAGGCTCATTTAAATAAGAGAACTGATGTTCATTTTCTCTAGTATGAAGGAAGCCTGCTGCAATGTTTCTAAAGTTGATCTGCTCTTAGTGCAAATACAGAGTAACACTTTGCTCTGTGACACCCAAACTCTAATTGTGTTCTCAATTTTGTGTACATTTAGATGTTCTTAGAGCTGTATTTTTCTTAGCTATCCTTTGTGATAGTGTTTCATGCAGCATGCAAGCACTCTTCAAAGAGCTTCAGAATGAAGCACATATTTTACAACACATTTATGGTGAATTGGCAAATATTAATTATGTTAAAAACTTTCTCAGGCTTAAAAACCACCTTGCAGGTTGATACAACTCAGGCAGAATCCTTATGCTCACTGGGTGGAGAAACACTCGGGTGGAGAAACACTCTGCTTCATGAGGACACTTCCACGTAAGTCTGTCCAGCCCGAACCATTTCCATGTGCAGCACTTTCATAGCAGTTTTCTATTAACCCAGAAACCTTCTAAATACAAGTTCAGTTGGCTGATGTTCTTCCTTTCAGTTCCTCTTCCCTCAAGGGAATGACAGGATTTCCCAGGCTGCTCTGTAAAATATGTGTGGAACATTCTCCCTAATGCTGCATATCCTGCATTTTTCAAATCCCGCCTTACAATTTTTTATTAGCTTTTCATATATCCAGCCACCTATCTGAACTGAAAAGATGCATATGGGGATAAATTTGGCTTTGCTACTACAGCTCTTCATCCAACCATGACCCTTTTTCCCCTTTTGATTTCATCCCATGTTGTATCAGCACACAACTGATTTTACACTCCAGGGACAAGAAACAGCCACTTTTAATTACTTGTATATCACAGCACTGCCTCTAATTTTCAGACACTTTGGGCACCTTTTCTTTGAAGCATTATACAAGTAAGTTGAAAATGGGAATATTCATCTCAACAGCTTTCAAGAAAGTCAGTCCGGAAAGGGAGTAGGAAAATACTATTGTTCTCCTTTTCCAAACAGGAAGGTGAGATGTTAAATCATGCCAGGAACCTGGGACAAAGCCTGTGTTTGAATACAGATGTTTATCCAAGACCATAAGCATGGCCCCAGCCTTTGTCTGACAACCAGAATGAATACTTAGAGTACTAAAGTAAGCAGTGAAAGCTGAGCTATATTAAAAAATAAAAGCAGATTTCTGCATTTATGGCAGAAAATAGAAGGGGCAACAGAGATGATACCCTGGAATCACCTACCAACAGGAACAAGAAAAGAATGAGCAGGAGGAGGAATACTGGTGAAGAGATTTCCTCCCCATCCTAAGAGTTGGAGCTGTTGATGAGAGAATATATATGCAATGAACATATAAAATATAGACTTATATATACAAATATACAATAGGAAATAGTCAGTATACAAATTTTACATGTAAAAATAGCTTTTTACTTTCCCCTTTTCTTGATTTACAAAAGCATACAAAGTTTCCTGTTGCTTAATGTTTAAGTAGTGTGAGTAAACCCTGTGTGACATGTTCCACACAATTCCTTCAAGTGTTCACAGTATTGGCTATTACAGTGTTGAATCTGACATTCCAGATGTTAAAATATTCATAGGACACATTCTAAACTTAAAGCATTAGTTTAAATACATTTTAAAACTCACATGTGTAGTTGAATTATGGTCATATTACAAATGAGTCTGCTGCAGCTGAAAACTTTCCATGACAGTAAGCTTGGAAATACGTACTTAAACTAGAGATGAGTATATTTAAGATTCTTGAACTGCCTTTTAATGTGCAGAAAATACTGTGAGATGGGGAGTTCTTTCAACTTCATCTGAAGCAATGCAAGCTGATAGAACTCAGTATTACAAATTATCCTCAGTAGGAAAGCGGATGCACAGAACAATTTGCCATCAGAGCCAGACACACTGTCACTTTCTTCAAATACCCAACAGACAAGAATAAATGACAGGTGCCATTGTTTTTGTGTTAAGAATAAATGATCTGGAGCATTCTGCATCAGGAAAGTGCTTTGAATTAAATTAAATTAGTCCTCACAACTCCCTTGTGAGGTAGATAGACACTATCCTTGTTTTTAAAGATGAAGAAACTGGAGATCTAAAATAAATTATGATGACTGCATGGGAAATACTGTCAAAATACTGTTATTTGGATGTTGGAGCAAGTCAAATGCACAACTGGAGTAAATGGAGATATTCATGAGATAACTTTACACTCACCAGCTTGGGTACTGACAGCAGGCTTGGTACAATAGCCAAAGGTTCATCATGGGCTGCAAAACACAATCTTTGCCAAGTGCCAGTATGCTGGAGCTGAAGTGTGGGACAACAGCTTCAAAAAGTACAAACTACATAGTCCCAGATGGTGCAGACTGACCAAGGTGGAAGGAAGCTGCATTTCAGAAGGTATGAATTAATCAGGAATCTTGAGTAGGTAGTATCTTCTCATTCAAGAATTGGGTACAGTTCAAGAACCATGCTTAGCTCATCTCTAATTTTACCATATATGCAAATGCTCACAATATATTGTGTGTCAATATATTCAGGTGTTTTTTAAAATTTAGTCACTCATGGACCTTGGAGGTCTGTATTTTTCCTCACATTTCTCTTGTTGAAAATTTCTACTGATACCACAAATGGAACTAGTGCTTCAGTACAGCAAATGACCTACAAATAATAATTTTAAATATCTGAGATGATGGACAATTTTCAAAGGACCACCATGTTCTCTGTGTGTACCTGTATATACAGGAAATCTCATCTGTCTTTAACTGCTCCTGCCTTGAAGTAAAATCCAGTTAAAGTATAAAGTGCATAGTGTGGATCAAAACCCTAAAAAATAACAAACAATGTGTCTGTCTTCCACAGATGATTAATTTTGCTTAACAGCTGAACAACCACCCTCTTTGTCTTCTGGTTTTTAGTTTAGTGTTGCCTAGGCTGAGAAAGGCCAGCCAGATGTAAGCAAAACTATTGTAAACTGAGACATTTTTGTAATACGCTGTTAAGGGAGAGTTAAGTAAACCAGTATCAAGACACTGTCCAGTTGGGATGTGTAAATATTATTGTGTGCTTCTTGGCCCACTTGGCAAATACTTTCTTTTCTGTGATAAACCTGTGGCCTCCATATGGAGCATTTTCATGGAGAAAGTATTCCTCACACTCATCTCTTCCTGGCTCATAATAGTGGTAGGGAACTTTACGAAAGCCTTCTGACCTAGGGAGAAGAAAGACATACTTATGTACTATTTTCAAGAAAAACATAAATATATAATACACCTGAATACAAGATACAAGCATCCTGGCTTGGACCAGCAATAGTGTGGCCAGCAGGACCAGGGCAGTGGTTGTACCCTGTTCTCAGCATTGGTGAGGCCACACCTCAAACCCTGTGTTCAGTTTTGTGCCTCTCACTACAAGACAGACACTGAGGTGCTGGTGCGAGTCCAGAGAAGGACAGTGGAGCCGGTGAAGGGTCTGGAGCACAGCTCTCATGAGGAACTACTGAGGGAGCTGGGAGTGTTCATCCTGGAGAAAAGGAGGCTCAGGAGGGACCTTATCACTCTTTACAACTGCTTGAAGCAGGGTTGTAATGAGGAGAGGGTTGGTCTCTTCTCCCAAGGAACAAGTGAGTGGACATGAGGAAATTGCCTCAAGCTGCATCATGGGAGGTTCAGATTGGATATTTGGAAAAATTTTTTCACCAAAAGGGTTGTCAAGCACTGGAACAGGCTGCCCAGGGAAGTGGTTGACCCACCAGCCCTGGATGTATTTAAAAGATGTGCAAATGTGGCACTTGGGACACAGTTTAGCGCAGACTTGGCAGCGCTGGGTTAACGATTGAACTCCATGATCTTAAAGGTCTTTCCCAACCTAAACAATTCTATGAATGATCTGAAATCCTTTCCATGTGTCAGCACTTGAACTCCTTTGCTAAACTGTAAGGGCTTTCATTACATATGATTTCTAGGAATTTTCCTAAGGCAGAAGCAGCTCAGTGTATCTCTCAGCACACACTGATCTTAACAGTCAGAAGCCGATGGATGGGCTGGCTCCTACGGGCACTGCACGTTTTGTTTAACCTGTGATAACTCAGCCCACAAGGCTCCCTCTCTAAGCAAAGTCTTCTCACTGGATAGTCCCAGCTGTTGAAACTGGTTCTTCAACTGGCTGAAGAAGGCAGTTATAAGAGTAACATCCAATTTAAATAGGTAATCCAGTCAGAATCACAGATTTAAGGGGACATCCTTCTTTGCTGCCAACAGTGCTATCATGCTGTTGACTGGTTTTACATCAGGACTATGCAATGCCAGCTTGGCTGAGCTCTCTGAGGACAACCTTAGTCCTGTCACCCTCATCTCAGGGTGCCTACTGTGTGTTTTCATAAACAAAGAACAACATATGTTCACTCTGTTCATTCCATCTGGATGACTCAACCAGTGAGATCTGCAAGTTCTAAAAAGTCAGCCTCTAATGTTAAGATATCCTAATTAAACAGCTGTGACTCAAATTCTGTTGTTTGTGACATTTTTTAGGTTCTGCCAGGAACGAGTCTCACACTGCAGCAACACAGAATGTGGAGTGAGAATCTGCACAAAGGCTTGACTTCAGGAGCTCATGACACACTGGACTGGTTACGTGCAGGACTTGGGCCAGCTTAGGTGCAGAAGAATAGATGTGTATGTACTAGTACCATACATTGTTCATGACATTTCCTGCTTTTCGCAATGAATGAGGCACAGTTTCATTTTGTATTTTTCTACCACACACGGTAGATTAAAGTATTTAACTTGGACTTCTAAAAATTGTGTTTAGAGTTATACTTCTGACCATAGGATTAATCCACTGTCACTGTAAGGTCACCAACAGTAGTTGGTTAGAATTTATGTCAGTTTATGGTGATAAAGCTCACAGGACTTGTTTTATTATCTAATTAGAAACCTCTACTACTCAAAACAAGCCATAAATAACCTAGAAAGTTCAAGTAAGTTGCTCAATGGTAGTGAAATGTAATTTCAGGTAACCATCCTGGGCTAATCATTTTATTTCCCATCCAGGTGTATTTGGTATTCAGAAAACAATGTATTAGTTTTTTCTTCTGTAGATTTGTTTTAGCAGTGGAAACAAGTTCATTTTATCAAAAGAATATGAGCATACTCTGTTTCCAGCTAATTCAGAAACTGCCAAAGATCTTTGATTAAAAATAGTTCCTTATGACATCTGATGTTAGATTTTGTAAATGTTTTTATTTTATCAACAGCACATGTGATATCAGGAGTGAATATGCTGACAATAGTGTCACATCAATGCAAAACACTGGAAAATGACTGCCTGATCCATTTTTTGGATTTATGATACTAAAATCAATTGTGAAATTTTGACAAGACATCAGAATTGTAGATGCATGAAAATAATTTTCTATGATCTTACTTGCAGTAGGTGTCATTTATCATCCCATAGACATGAATTCCATAGCAGGCATCCATAGCCAAAATTAAGGTAAACCAACCCGTGCTGAGATATGAACCTGACTGGACTCTGTAAAAATACAACATACACAAAACAAATTGCAATAAGAAATTATCAACACTTTATCAAAGAAATACAATCTATTGCCTGGGACAAAAGGCATTAAGCAGCTTGACAATCTGTCAAAACCATACAATTACTTTGAATTATTTATAGACATGCTCTCATTCTTCCCAGCTTGGGGCCTCCAGCTATTGTCCACAGGAAAAAAAACATGTTAAATATCTGAAGTCAAACAATGCATCTCCAGTAAAACAGAAAATAATTTATGTTCACATCTGAAAGACAGCAATTAGTGGAGTTTGTAAAATGAGATAAAGTTTACCAAAATACAAAGTACTGTTGAAATTTGTGGTGTGTGCATGTGAGTAGGCACCATCTTCTTCTTCAAGCAAAATCTTAATCTGGAGTGGGCTATCCTCCACCTGAAAATTCACACAGAAATGAAACTTCCAAGGATATTTTGGTACAAAACCATCTAATATAAGGTTCTGAAAGCCAAAATTCTGTGCATATCCCTTTACATAATTTTGTGTTATCATTCTTTGAGCTAACATAGCAGACAGAAAACCACAAGAGGATAATTCCCAGATTGACAGTCTTTGCTCAAATGACTAGATATATTCAATCAGCCCAGAAGTACGAGTGACAAAAATTACATGTGTAAGGATTTGGCTCACAGACTGGTTGTTTGAGCAAACACATGCATTGTTAACCACAAACCAAATCCTGTTTGCTCTGCTCACACAAATGTTACCAACGGGGGACTGGGAGTCAATGGAGTTACCCAGATAACCTGGGCATGCAAGACTCTGCTTGCAAACCTCACGAGCAGTGAGAGCACACTCAGCCCTTGCTGCTTATGAACTGGTTGAAGTCCAGCTTTGTGCATGTATTGCTTTCAGTTTGACTGAAATCAGTGAAAATAATTATCTTTAAATTATTTAGAAATGCCCCGTTTCCAAAGAAAGATACCATAAAACTTACAAAACCATCTTAACAGAGCACCTTAACAGATCTGGGTGTGAGTGACAGGAGGGGATATATGAGCTTTCTGCCACACCTGTAAGCTCTTTGCTTTTGGGTATGGCAGGGAGCAGTCTGTTCTCCATCCTAAGTTAAAGCAGCCTAACATTTGCACACAATTAAGTTTTGCTGTAAAATAACGCCCAAGTAAGCCTATGAGCAAAGCAGTTATTGCCACCAACAAAAACTTCTGAAAACATTTTCATCCTGGGGTAGGAATAAAATTTTCATGTGGAAAAAAAAAACCCCTATAAGCCCCAACTTCCCTGTGAGACAGAAGAACCAACCTCAGGTGTTTTTTCCTGGTTCAGAGCAAGAATATACTCTGGTCCCTTGCCTCCCTCCTCCTGCATAAATATACCAATTAATGGCTTTTGGCATAGATTCTGTGTTACTTCCTTGATCAAGTTGAACTAAATACTCTTTAAGACAATGGGTGAAAAAGCAGCTGTACAACCTTTCTCATGACAATTACATGGCACATACAGGTCTGAGATTCAAATTCCTTCTCTGTGTAATACCTTTTATTATGGATACTAGAAAAGCTCCAAGAGCTGTACTTTCCTAAAGAAACTCCACTACACTCCAGTTTAAATAAACCTTTGTATTTTTCAGTGAAAAATAATCACCTCAATTCCCAGAGCTGAGTCCAAGAACACTGAAAGTAGTTAAATATTCTCTTCCTTGCCCATGTCTGTCATCCTTCATGGGTGAGCTGGTGTGAACTTCTATCCCTGCCTTTCCTGAAATATCCTTTCCCTTGGGGAAGCAGCTAAGTATCTGTTTAGCTGCTTTTATAAAGATCATACTGGAGACAGTAAATAAAGGGTTAACTTAAACTGAAGAATGAGGAGTGGAAACCAAAGGCAGGGTGTCAAACACCCTTGTTTCTTTAGGCAGACACCAACTGTAATTATGCTTCTTTTTTTGACACATTTATAGCCATGGAAGTGTACAGCTGTTTATCTGCCCCATCAGGATCTTCATCTCTTCAACCAGAATGTTCTGCTACTGTCTAGCGGGGAGAATTCCCAATCCAATTCATGTTATTTCAAAATAACATTCTGCCATGATAAAAGGCTGCATTGCTTCTAACTTGCTTTCTGCTCTTGCACCAGGAAAACACTGGCCTTGAGCTTTCAAAGCATTTTAGAATCATAATAACCATTTATAAGAACACGATGAAGATCAGGACCCTTCCGATAATGGAGCTTTATTGGAGAGCACTATATTGACAGTAGCATCTGAAATTTGCTATACTCAGGAGGAAAAAGGAATTTTAAAAAAGAATTAATCAATATTTCATGTCTTGTTTTAACACCATTGGACCTTAGTCCTCTCATCTATATACTGCACTGGCAGGATAAATAAAAACACCAGAGTGAGTTCCCAGGTACCTTCCCTGGGAGATGAAGTATATGACAGAATACAGATTATATACTTTAAACCAAAGCACTTATATTCATCCCATTTTTTCCTCTGAAGATACACAGAGATACAAGGGAATATAATTAAGCAGTGGAGATTCTGGATGATTTGGTAACACCTTATAATTCAATCTGATACCCACAAACATACTTTCAAAATTCTAATGAAAGCAATATTAGAAATGTGAAAACAATTTTAGCTGTCCCTAAAAAGCCATAAATCTGCGAATACCTTTTAAAATATCATCCCATAAAACTGTAGTGCAAAGCAATGTCTCAGCCCTTGCTATTATGCTAACACTGTGCACTCAATTTCCCTCTCTACAGGAGAGTTTTATATATTCTTGGTCAGGGGTTTTTGAGACTCATTAGAAAAAGAGTTCCTCTTGTTACTGTAATTGCACTCAAATTTCAAATTTTACACATAGGAAATAAAAAATCCTCCATTTATGTGTAGCATAAGGCTATGTAACTGCACAATTCTGAGGGAAGGAGGATATTAATCCCAAAATAAGGTAACAGGAGCTTGTTAAACATCATCTGTAGAAGTAGAGCAGGCAGATCTATTGTGATATATGTATGTGCAACAATCCCAAAATTGTTTCCTATGGCTTAGACTTTTTTTTAATAGTATAAAATTAATGGGGTGCCAGATCTGGACAGGAAATGGTCTCAATAGCTTAGGAGAAAATAATGCACTATTTTTCAACATACACTTTTAAAAAGATGGCTTTGCTTTCAAGACATGAGTTACATCTGAATGAAGCAATAAAAAGGCAATGCTCACAAAAAGTTACTTTGTTTACCTTAAAAATGAAAGCTTATTTTGCATGCTTCCTACTTTATTAGTATTCTTAAAGAAATGATAGTTATTTGTTGTAATTCACTCTGCTAAATACCATCCACCATTTCAGAAAAGTACATAGGCATATGCTTAACATTAAAGACATGAAAAGACCAGTGGAATCAACTTAGTTAAAATGCTTGAAACGAAGTATATGCTTGCTTATCTTGCTCTTAGTGAAGGTTTAAGTGCTTAAAATGACATTATTTAATCTCAGAATATAAAAGTAAGCTGCAAGATTAATAGTTACTTGAAAGTTTCAAGTCTCAAAACATAGAATTTGCATTTTTAGTAATGCCTTCAATAAACTCTAGCAGAAAGAACTGACTACAGTTTCTCACAACATGTTACAAAAGAGACTTGCATTCTATATTTCAGAATAAAATAGCAAAACACACTTTTAGGATAGCTAGACTTGTAATATGTGACATATAAAGCTTTAATTAAAAATTAATTTAAAATAAAAGCAATTAGACAGGGCTCTTCAGTTTTAACTTTCCACTATTACACAAAAAGAATAAGAAATTGATATAAAGAAGATGGAATAGAGAATGCACCCTAAACATGTCGGCAACTGAAATTCATCTTCTTTGACATCTATAACCGTGCTTTGATGTAGGCTAAATGAAGGAAAAACTCATTCTTTCTGTCATTGGGGGTAAATGGAAGAACATAAAATATTTTCTTGGTGATTCAGGGCAGTTGAGTTCAAATCGAGTAAAAGTTTTGCTGTCGCTTGAGTTCTGATTTTAGCACAGAATTTCAGGAAGCTCTTTTCTTCATTCAATTGTTCCAGGATTTTTTATGTGCACAATCAATTTGAGCTCTATGGTTCAATGGACTGTAATTTCCAGTGGGGACTTCAGTGGTAAAAAATAAAAATGAAAAAAACGTTTGTGAAGGTAGAGAAGATGTCTACACAACCAACTGCATGTCAATCTGATTGCAGAAAAGAACTTAGAAGTCTATTTTTTAATTCTTGTGGGAGAAACTAGAGACCGCAGAAGGTCAATTAAGAGTGTTAATTAAGATAAAAACTGAGGAAATTTAGTACTTCAAAAAGCTATTAATTAACAGAGAGCTTGCCAAAAACATTAAATAGACACTTTTCCTTTTTGACTTAATTTCAAAATATTGCAGTAAGGTAAATTTCAACAGTGACAGATTGAAATGACAAAATTCTCCAGGCCAATTAATTGACAAAAAAATATATCTTTTCATAAAGGCTGTTTATAGAATCTAATCCTCAGATGACTCTCCTACCAAACTACTGAATCAGCAGCAGCTTTATTTGCAGCAGCTTGTCAGGCCTCTTGATTAATAAATAAGTATAAATAAGAGTATTGGTCTAAACAAACTAAGAGACCCATAATACATGGAGTAGAGGCTTTATAATGTGAGATGCCTTTCTAACAAAAAGGTTTGTTAAAATGGTTCAAAATAAACAAATATTTTCAAAAATATGTCAGAATTAACATAGACTATGTTCAGATAGAATTGTCTCTGGTACTTATTTGTATCTGTGGTGCATCAAGAGACCATTAATCCTCTGGCAGGGGGTCAGGGTACTCTGGTTTTGCCTGGCACTCTG
Organism: Promerops cafer; assembly: GCA_013398275.1. Lineage (NCBI taxonomy): Eukaryota > Metazoa > Chordata > Aves > Passeriformes > Nectariniidae > Promerops > Promerops cafer. The sequence goes on along the minus strand of VZSE01005712.1, from coordinate 1,068,963 downwards.
TCACGTGCCCTGTGTCAGCCTCATCTGTGACAGGTCCTTGGGAATGAGGGTAGAAGGTACATGTCTCCTCTGCACTCCCTTGCTAAAGACAATCAGCTCTTTTTCTCCCTGGATTTCTCTGGGTTTTTGCATTGCTGAATCACAGTATATTTCCTTAAAACTAAAAATACAGGAAATTTATCTGCCAGCGCATACTGGTGAGCCACTACTTAATTCTATACTAACCAAATTAATGCTACCATTGTACTCGTGTTGACTCTCTTTATTTTTTTCTTTCTTTTTTTTTTTTTTCTTTGTCCTGGGGTATCTCTGAGTACAGCTGCTGAAAAACTCTTCTGCTTTGCCAAATTAAACACCCACATTCCCCAAGTCAGGGTTTTGGTCTATGCCGTTCTCTTCACGTCAGATGTAAGTTTGTAAATGACAGATTGGAATGAGTTGACAGAAAAATGCACCCACCACTGAGAGAACAGCAAGGCTCTCACCTCTCCCCTGAGGAGCACATACACTTCTCTGCCAGTGAGCTGCTTTTTTGAGAGGAGCAAAGGAAGCACCTTTGGTACAGGAGAAGGGCAAAACTCTAAATTGTGAAGAATATCAGCCCTACCCTGGATTTATTTCTGTTTTCTCTAAGACACGGTGCTTTGTTGCTAATTCTTTCATTACATACTTTCTGCAGAAAAAAGAGCACAAGAAGAGTAAAGAAGATGCAAGCACAGAGAATTGATTTCACCACGTAAAAATCGTTGCTCTTTCTGCATTATAAAGATACCTGTTAGGCAGCCATTTATCATAATTATTCATTCTTTTGTATGTGTGTGTGTGTGAGAGTGTACACACATGTGTTTGCTTTGCATCCCATAATGGTGCAGGACATCTAGTAATAAACAGCTGTGCCCCTCCAGCAGTGAGCAGACTGTCACACATCGTGCTTCAGGTCATTCTGAAAAGTGAAACACTTATACATGGACAGATGTTTTATCATCCATCATGTATAGTTTTATGCAAAGCTTAAACAGGTGGAATGCATTATGAACAGCACAGACCACACTCCAGATTCAGGCAGTGACTGTGCCCAGCAAGATGTACCTGGGTATGGAGAAGTGATGCACTCCAGCCAGCCCAAACTCTTGGTAGATCATCCTTACTGTGAATCCTGAAACTAACCTGCAGCTGGGTGGCACACTGTTCAATTCATCTCCAGAATACCAGCTTTCTGTTTATATTAATACTGCTCCAATGGAACACAGGGACAAGAGTCCATTTCAGTTGAGTTTGCTATAAACCTGGAGTAAAGGCTACTCCTAGGTCACAAACTGGCCCACAAGAATCTCCCCCCACAATCTGATTTAAAAAGAGATGTAATAATTAATAAACCCCATGTCAAAATGGCATTTAAGAAAGACAGGAAGGACACTTATGAATGATCACAAAAAGGAGCAGAGAAATGATGGCTTTGTATTTAACTGCATCTAATTAAAAAGCCACCAAAACTATTGGACTTACTATTTACTTACTTTGGACAAGACAGGCAAAACCATTAGAAATAAGGACTAGTCTGTTTGGGTATTTAATTTATGGACTTATTTCCAATCGTTGTGTTGTGTACATTTTCTAATTTATTTCCTTTCTTTCTTTATCTATTCAAGACACTCATGGAAACCTGAAACAAAGGGGGGAAAAAAAAAGCAGCAGCCTGAGAGAATTGACTTCTGCTGTCCAAGCTTCTCTAGTTTCCTTATTTCTGATTCCTTGACCTGACTTTGATGCATCTCAGTTCAGTTTTGAACTCAGGCAACGAGACAAGGAAGTTATTTCACCCAGGCAGAGAGGGCTCCTTCAGGTGCCTCTGCTGCTGAGCTCAAAGCAGAAAAGCAGAATTCCTGTTTATCAAGGGTGATCACAGAGGTCCAGCTTGCTGCAAATCACACAGAAGAAAAACAAGACTAAAGAATTATAACTGTAAACTCTGCCCTCCAGCCTATATATTGCACATATATATTATTTCAAGTTAATTGTCATGCATTCTCAAACCTATGCTAATCTCTTCAAAGATGAATGGCATCCCCTGTAGAGAACACGAATTGGTAGATGAATTTCTTACAGCTACTGGGCTTCTACAGGTTGCACTGAGTGTTTAGGTAAGAACTGTGGTCTTGGTGCAAACTGTTTACAGAACAGTAAATCCCAATTCCAAACTTTTTTCTTTCCCCACTCTCTTCCCTAATCCTTCTGTTTCCAGAAGGAAACAGAATCTTGAGTCAAGATTATCTCCCTTTCTTAAGCACAGACTGTGGTCGGAGCCACAGCCCATGCTATTGCATGCACTCAAGTTATCAGAAGATGCCTTCTGTGAGTGCCTGGGTTGCACTTGTCCCCTGGGCTCTGAAATAGAGCAGTTTATGGACAATGACAACCAACCTCGACCTGCTGGAGCTGCACTGTGCAGAAGAGAAGCACATGGCTCCACACATCTCCACTTGCACTTGGATTTTGTTGATGAACAAATGTATGTTTAAATCAGGACAGGATGCACAGAAATGTTGCCCACTACAAACATGCAATTATGTTTAGAATGAAGGAAAATTAAATTCACATCAGAAGGTTGGAGGGCTAAGCTGTTGGCATCTTTACACAGCCATTTTTCTCCTCAAAAATCACCTGAGTAAAATTAATTCCATGCTTAGGAAGACTGTTTATCAGGAAATGCAGCTCTTCTGGTCAATGGCAGCAGAGCACTTGCTCCAAAGGACAGACTTATGCTTGCAGTGGTTGAAGCAAATGGGGGGTAATGCCAGAATTTCCCCGGTTGTGGCACCATGGTGTAACCCTGTTCCCCACTTTTTATTGGACTGTGCTAGGCCAAAGACTTACTGCAATCCCTGGTGGCTGTGACAAGGGGAGTGACAGCTGAAACCCTGGTGCAGGTTTCAGGGCTGGTGCCACAGTCCTCTGTAGGGCAGCTTTACCTGCTCTTCTCTCCACCAGCAGCTGCATCCAGTTTGCTGAGTCCTGCTTCAGTATTCTCACACAGCGTGAAAGGGAGTGGAGAAGGATTTAGATTTTCATCCTTTGTAACCAAAAATGAATCAAAACTAAAAACTGTGCCAAGTGGAAGAAAAAAGACAACAGGGCCTTTTCCCTGCATCTCCATTTAAATCAATATTTGCTGCCTTGGGTCTGCACATTTTTCTACAGGGAGGATATAAACTAAACAGAGCTGCAGTTAATCCAGGATCCCTGAAGAGATTTAATTAAGGAGGCTTTCCCACCCTTTTCTTTTGGTATTAAAGGGCACTCACTACTCCTAGCTGCATATTTTAGTTAAATGTTTTGTAGGTGAATATAGAAGAAATTTCTTGATTGGCTCTTACCTTCTCAATACAAGATACTGAAAGGAGTTCATCTAACCTTGTCTGAAAGCAGCTTAAATTTTTCATAAAAACATTTTCTATTAGGTTGGGTCTCTTTTATGTTTAAATTGAAAATATGATACAACTTTGTAAAGGTGTACATTGTATTTCTGTGACACTGGGATGTGAGCAGAGGCTTTTATAAAGATATTTTGTTTTATTGCTATGGTGAAAATGAAAGAATAGCTAGCATGAGATTGTACCCTACCTCTGTTCATTTAAGAGGGAGGAACACTGGACCAGATATTCAGCTGACAGAACCCACACTGATGTACATCAGCTGATACCCTTTCAAATTTTCCAGAGTCTGCAGTTATTGTAATAGTTCAAGCACTACCTCTTTGATATTGATATGGAAGGGAAGGCGATGTTACATTGTTCTCCACACATTTCACATTTATCTGAGAACCTTGCTTTTTACCAGGATGGATGCCCCTACCAAAAAAAAAAAAAAAAAAAGCTTAGAGGGCCAGAATGTTAACTGTAAGTTTTATTTCTGAACAGATAATATTCACTGGAAAAACAGAACTCAAACTCCACAGCTGAGATCTTCATCAGTGCACATTCCTCTATCAGCAACTGGTCTCCTCCCCAGCTCTGGTATTCAGAAGAGTGTTTCCAGGGTATTCTAAAATTCATTCCTAATTTGTTGCTAAATTACTAACTGATTATTTACATTACAGTAGCACTGTGACTCCTCACTGTGCAAGGCACTGTACACACATGGCAGTTTTTGAACCAGGGAGCTTAACTGTCAAATCCCAAGAGAAACTGATTCTTTGGAGAACATACCTGTCCTTATCCTTAACACCACATCACATGAAGCCACGTTCTCTGGAATTGCATCTGGAGCCACAGCACTCTTCTCTACACTGCCTATTTGCACTAAGCAAAAGTTCATTTTAGATTATGGAACATCAACATTTTTAGCAAAAATGAAGTCTTAAATCCAGACAAATTATTCTGATATGGAAAAGGGAGGTAAAAATAGAACTTGCGTGGGTCTGAATTTTAATTCAATTGCAAGAGGCCATAATGTAACCCATCAGTCAAGCTTTGAAGATTAACTGTTAATTAACACAGATGTTGCCTTCCCTTTTACTACTGTAACTTTCTCCAGATTAGCATTTCCTTAAAGTATGAAAGGAACAAAATATTTCTCTTTCCTTTTTTTTTCTTTTTTGGCATACATTTTAATGAAGCACACACACATATATAGGTCTCATATTATGGTTTAATATCAATGTTAGGGTCTTGCTTACTATCTATACTCCATTGATTTCAAGTCTTTCGCTGCTTTCTTAATTAACTCACCTCTGTCAAAGATCAAGAAAGAAGCAAATAATCCTCAAATCTGAGCTACTGAAACTTCCTCTAACTCCTCCACTTCTTGGCTTACACAGTAGGTGGCTTTCTGAAGGGCACCTTTGCTCATGCTCACTGTGGGCAGAAGAGGTCGAAGTCTAATGAAAGCTTCACTTAAAATAGAGGGTCCCAAATCCTGAGGACACACAGGATTAGCTTTCATTCCCCTTCTGTTCCCCAAGAGTCACTACATTTATGCAGCAGGGTCTTCTGAAGGCCAGATGCCTGCAGCCACTGGTTCAAATATCTACACTGGAGACAGCACCTTGTGATTGTAGGCAGACCTATCTGGCAGAACAAAGAATGGCACAAGTTCTTCTCAGATGGCAGCCTTTAGAAAAAGCATGGTACAGCAAACAGTTCAGAAAAGCAGGAGACTGCCACAGAGAAGTTCATAGGAAGAGGAACTAGGGGTCACAGTTGATTTCCTACTATCCCACTGAACAGTTTCTTCATCACCGGACAATCTCAGAATGTATTATTCCAATATTCACTGAATAGTCTGCAGGAGGTTAATAATACAAGTGGAAGCTTTGAGAAAAATCTCCATACTTATTAGAATGGCAGTTAAATGCTGGAAACCAGAATTTTTATGGCTTCTCTGCTATCAACTGAAGTAGCAAATTAGTTAATTTTCCAAGTCTTTCACAATCCAGCTTTTTGAGAATAATAAACACAAGAATCATCATACTAATCATCTAGCCAGCTCACTGTCAGTCTAAACTAATGCCTAGGTATCAAGAATGCTGAGAACTTCAGTTAGCATCAGGAATATGATATTTCCAGTGAACCCAAGTTATTAGAACACATTAATGAAGTGGGACAGTGGTCCTTTGCTTTATAAATAAATGCTCTGATTTCTCTTCCACATTATACTGCTCTTAGTAACGTCATCTTTCCAGCGATTCCCAGTATCAGCTAGTTGAGACTTGCCAATGTTGCCATGGAATTTTGCAGGCAAGCAGCTCCTTGAAGGCCACACGTGTGACAGGATCCATCAGAGGAGCCTGTGGCTGCTCCCCTGGCACCAAAGTTCAGGACATCAGTTAATTAAATTCTTACCTACAAGATTTGCATAACAAACATTAAAACAAGTGAATTCACTCCAACTAGAAACTGCAACCCGCTTGCCACAATTGAGCTGACTCAAGTCTAGACTACATCCTTTGGGCACCAAACTGTAAAATCTAGAACTGACTAAAATCTGTTCTATGGTTACATTACAGAGAACCTCAAGTAACAGTAGGAGCTACACTACTGGAATGAATACCACATTAAAAATTAAGAGTTCAATCACATACAATAGCAGAGATAATGTCACAATTAGCTTTACAAAACAACATCATTCTTTATAAAGCCCTTTCTTTGCCTCTTCATGCTATGTGCCTGATAAGCCCTTGCCAACAAAGATATTATACTAATTACAATTAGTTATACAAAGTGTAGGACAACTTAAATGATTTATTGATTTTTTTCCTCACAGAATAAATGTTATTTTGAATTCCAAATATACAGTAAGAAAAATAAAGCAGAAGCCACAGATGGCATGTTCAGTCCAGACACATATGAATGTGAATATACTTACAGGGACGCTCCATCCATTTAAAACTTTAATCTTTTCCCTGGAAAAATCAGTGCAGAGTAGGTTTTATGCAATTAAATTCATTTTTCCGTGAGCAGAGACATTTAAGGTACAAAACCAAGAGCTGAGCTGTTTAAAAAAAACTCCTTAGAATAAAGAGGATCTGCCGACAATTTTTTTTTTAATGTCTTCAGATCAACAAATAAAAGTATGCACATTTGTCATGCAATATTAATGTGGTGCATTTGATATAATTATTATCTTCATGCAAAAGGAAGACATAAAAGAATCTGAAGTTGTGTTAAATATCTTTCTGTGTTAACTATCAAACTGTGGTAATGACCACTTCATACCTAGGCATGCAAATAACAAAGTAATCTTTCTGCTTTAGTTCTTTGGGAACTCTTTCTAAGAATTACTACAAGACCCTCCTTTGTCCTCCATCCTGCAATATCATGAAGGTCCTGTAATCATATTGAGAATTTGCTTCTCCTGTAAATATCCTGTGTTCAGGTGTATTTCCAGGAAGGATTTGCAGCACTGAGAATCTGAGCAGAACACAGCACTTGATCCTTCAGGGGGACCCTCTCATAAGCCTATTTTGAATTCCTCTGAAGTTCCAGAAAAATACCTAGACTCACTGAAAACTGAAGAGCTGATCCAGTCTGATGTTCTCCCAGTCTGCTGTATGTGCCTCATCTCCAGAGTGCCAACGCACTCAAGCACTTGGGCAAACCTTCCGTAACACAGACAATGAACGTACACAAGAAAAAAGGCTTAGACACAGCAGCCACGCCCAGGAAGCAGCAGGTTTACTCCCTGAGTAAACTCAGCTCTCTGAGTGCCTTTTGCCATTAGACCGACCATTTTGTCCTCAGTCTTGTCAAGTGAAGGCATAGCACTTAGGAAAATACATTTCTCCTTTTTTCTGGTCTGCAAGTCAGCATTATCTGATTAGGTCTACTTCCTATGGCTTGTTCAGTCTTGCTTATCAGACACACTGGAAAATATTTCCAATAATAAGCCACCAGAAATCTGCCTTCATATCTGGTGTCAGGCTACATATAACAGAAATCTTTTCATTTTAGTTTTAAAGCATTGCTTCATTCAACAAGCCGACTGCTGGCTGACACACAATCTAACCCAAAGGCTATGGATCAGCAGGTAAATGCAGAAATTCTATTAGTTTTCAGACCTGAGGTTTACGCCTTTCATTTCAAATGAAATCAAAATCCTACACATGAATAGGCAAAGCACAGAGTAAAGATCCTTTCTTAAAACCATCCATTACATATTACATGAGTGCACGGAAGAAAGCAGTTTCTGCACCTTGTAGATACTGTATTTCTTGTGCTCAATGACTCTGGCAAGGATGGTAAATAGCAGACATAAAAGAGATCCATTTTGAGGAAAAATTAAAACCATGACGAACATTATATTAGGCAATGTGAAATCCTGCAAAGGTACAAAGACAGGCATATTCAGATATGCTTGGTATTAACAAAACCCCTCCAAGCTTGTATAAATTGGACTTCCTTACCTAAATCCGATTTTAAAAGTCATAATCAAACTTGTCTATGCTTTAGAGGTTTTGGAAATTAGCATCCTCATATAGGACCAGAAGAAGGAAATAGTGCAAAAGTGCATATTATGAAGTACTCAGAATATTGAGGAGAATATTTCTTTTTCCAAACCAAAAGAAACACCACCAACAAAGAGAGTTTTCATTCCTTTGTTCTTTCTAGAAGTGTACACACCCAGCTTTATATATAAATACATGAGATTTAGGAATGGTTGACTCCTAACTTCATTTTACTGTTTGCTCTGAAGAGATATATCCACTGGAAGTTCTCAGTGCACAGGCATCAGCATTTTGACACAGTATATGGACTGAATCCCCGAATTAATACCAATGAGTATAATTCACTTCTGGTGTGGTTTTCCTTCACAATGGTGGATCACGATAGTCAGAGCAAGAAAATCAATTGTGATTACATGGTCACAATTATGATCACACCAATAGTGGTTTGGTTATTTTTGCTGTAGGTCTTATTCTGTGTATTCAGTTAAGGAAAGTGTTCCATGGCTTTGCTATTCATTCAGGAAAAAAATACAGAATAAAAGCACGACTTTTTATTCCTTGAAAACTTAGCTGTAATATTTGTCTTTGGAGTATGGCATTAAACAGTAAAGAAGCTTGGTGGGCTCCCTCTTTTTCATTACATAAGCCTACTCAGCTCTTTCATTTGTTCTTTGTGTTTATTTGTATTTAATCTGCATTTTCTCCTGGCAATAGGTTCAATAGCCTCTTGTTTTATTTTGTGCTGATGCTATCTTATAGCTGATGAGAACAAGTGAGTTGATATTCTTTATCACAGCTCTTAGCTATTATAATACACAATTTTCATGCATAGATATCCCACACATTTTCTCCAAGAGAGGTAGAACTGTAGGTGTTACACAAATATAAAGAAATGTTACATCAACTGGCCTAGAGTGAAAGCAAACAGAAACATCAAGATGCAATGACCAGGTCCAGCTCTCCCTCAAGTCCATTAAGTCAATTAAATCACATCTTATGAAGAAATAAAAAGACCCCAAACATGATAATTCTTGTTTATCTCACAAATGATAACAGAAATGATGCTTTACCTTGTCCTTTTGACAGGTATACGGCAGCACTTCTGATTCTGCACAATTATTTTACAGGAAAACAGTGCTCTGTACTCTTGAGTCAAAGGCTGACCTAAATGGTGTTTTAAAAATACCACTTTGCTGGGGTTTACTAAACCAGGGCTGCACAAAACTAATATAAAATATAAAATATAAAATATCAAGTCTGAGCTGGCATCATTGCTTATGTAGTACCTTTCATCACAAAAGGTTTTTAGTAGAATACACACACACTGACAAATGCAGTGACTTGCACATGGCAATGATAAAGGACAATTTAGGATGAGGATGACGAACCATGTATCAAGTGAACTCCTCAAAAATATGGGAGATGTTTGTTCAATGCTGGCAAGAGAGGAATACTGCTATGGTTTCCCAATGCGTTCTTGAATTACCTTGGGAATTGCTCACCTGACTACATTTAACTCGTTTGATCCAATGAGATCAGGTTGTATGGCTGCAAGTTCGTGATAAGAAGCCAGTGTTAGAAATTGCACATCTCAGAAAAGCAAAGCAAGAAAACCCACAACCATAAACCATTCATATGGAAATTATTCAATATAAACAGGTAGCTTCTTCTTGAACTGCTCTTATAATATTCCATATCCATGGATCATTATGAAAACCACGTGCGTGCACAGATTATTACCATATGAAACAATGAAGATGTCTTACGTCCCCTCATAGGTTTGCCAGCATTGCTCAGGGGTTTGTTATTTGAGAGCAATGTCATTATCCTTTATCTTTATGCTGTGTAGTATTGTCCTCCATTGTGCAGTATTCATTATTACACACTTTGTCATGCCCTGCCTCTGCATGCCCATGTAACACACACAGATTACACCAACTGATTTACAGATACCACAGACACACACTGCACTCACATCCATCAGAGTATTCCTCACCCTTACAAGGCAAAGCAGCAGAGTTACACTAGTTTATACACTAGAAGATCATACTTTGTAAACGTTGAATGATTTTAGTGGTGACATTATGACTTTGTTTTCCTTCAGTTTGTTCCTAAGAGGATGCAAGAAATAAAAACGTACTTTATAGATTTCAGCAATTGTTCAAAAGCTTGAGAACAACAATACAAGTGGAGGGAGAAGAGAGAACATCTTCAACTGAGATAATTCAAGTTTGCCATTTACTTGTTCAAGTATAACCAGAGAGTTGCTCTTCAACCAGGGAGCTGTCACTTCTCTGAACTTGACAGAAGCTTTGTTCTTTATTACCTTTGTATTTTTATTTGATTTCTCTGAGTGCAGGCAAAGGATTAGTTTTAAATCATGTAATTTTTTCCCCCACTGTGGAATGAGTTGCCCATTTCTAACTTGTAAAATACAATGTAGACTAGGCAGACTCTGTAACATTTAAACAGAGTTTACAGAGGCAAGCAACAGAAAACAAGCAACTGGAGTGAAGTATTTTGTACAGAGCAGGGTTTGAAAAGATGCTAGATATTATCTCCCTCAGTCCTCAAATATCACAGTAAATGAGCACATAACTCAAACCTCATTTCTCCCTGGAACATTTTTTAAAACTGTCTTTTCTACTGATTTCTGGAGATTCCCTTTAAGATGAGAGTCTGGGATGAAGGAATTACAAATACAAGATTATCTCCTCTTGATAACTTATTTCGCTACTGCATAAATCATATGAAATGTGATTCTGAATTGCATGAATGCATGAAAATTAACCACGGGAAAACACACTGCAATCCAGAGGTGAAATCTACATTGGCAACATGCTCCTTTAAAGCAGTTTGATGCTGCATGTAAACAAGCCCTGGCAGTTTTATGCAAGGTATGTGAAGACAAATACTATCATCAAGAAGCAGAAAAGCTAAACCTGGCGTGGACAAAGCCAGCTCTGTGCAGCTCAGTTCCATCTATGCTCATGTGCCATCCCCACTTGTGCTCAGCAGCCTGCCTGAGATGAGCTGTGGGGTACAAAATGTGACTGCTCCAGCTGTTTGTCAACACCAAACAGCTGGAGGTGGTTGATCCCACACAGTTCTGGAGCACATGGTGCAGGTCTCTAACCTCCTCTGAGCAAAATAACCAGATTAGACCAACTCCTGGGCACTGGAAGCACAACAGCAGGGACAGCACAGTTAGGAAGAGGCTGTGTCTTAACGCAGTGCAGCCAGGAACGTGAATATTGGCCCTCCAGGAGTCTGCATTTGTGAGCCCTGGTAAAGCAGCTCCCTAGAATTTCTATTAATAGGAAATTGGAAAAAAATAAACCCACCAGGAGAGAGCAAAATATCTGATCTTGTGATTATGGATTCGTTAATAGCTTCAAAATGCCCCTGTGCCTATAAAGACAATTATTGGAACCACATCTTTTCCAGCCTGGATTGAAGCATGCCTGATATTCACATACAAAGATCATTGTTGTAATGGTAATTTCTTTGCCACTCCAGGAGCCTGAGTAGCAGACTCAGCTATGATTAAATCATTCAATTCACCTCTTTGTATCTTTTACCTGGCATGACATTGTTATTTACCTGAACCGTGGCTATAAACCCTCACAACTGAAATATTATACAATGCAACAGACTATTGCCAACCTGAGACAAGACCACTAGTAAAGCACTCTTCCCTAAGCAAATAATGCTGTAAGCTTTTCAGTACTTTGCCTTAGGTGCTTAGCTTTATTCTAAAATAATAATGAAAAGAGGCAGAAAAGATATTTGACAAAGTGGTTAGGTGGAGGCTTACGTTAAGCTGGATTTTCGTTCAGTAGCAGCAGGTTGAAGAGGCACGTTCTAGAAAATAATTTTTTTTTCTTTCCTCCTCTTTGTAAGAGAAGAAAAAAGTTTCAATCCAAAATAATTTTAATCAAAATTCCATAAAAATGAAGTAAAATTATTTATGTTCTTTGTGATCTATTTGGTTTTTGGTCTGACATTAAACTGCACTGTGCTTTTATCTGAATGACTTTGTGGATAGAGGGCTTCAACTGCTCAAGAAATAAGAATTAGAATTAGCACAAAATTGTAGTGAATTATTACATTCCTTCACATTTTGGAGTGCTCCAAAATAAAAAACAACCTTCTGGGCTTTGTTCCAAGCTCTTTCTGCAAATGGAATTATTAAACTATTCACACACCTGTGAATGCAGCAGGCACTGGTTGGTTAGAGCATGGTGCTGGTAAGGCCAAGGTTGTGGGTTTGATCCCTGTATGGGACACTCATGTTAAAGAGTCCCTTCCAACTCAGAATATTCTGTCAGTCTGTGATTCTGACTTACTAGCTGAAGCACACGGAAGCTGTGTCAGATATCCAAATGGCCTACTCACGGATAACACAGTTTTACTCTCCAGAAGACTCTCCTGTCTCCAGTATCATAGTATCAAGCCCAGAGTAAGCTCCAAATCGACAAAAGATAAATCTAATTCTCAATCAATTGCACTGACAACTCACCATAGACTACAGGACAACAGGAAAACAACGTGTTTGGCAAATACAGATTACAGAGACAAGCTATGGGATATCCCAGAGGGCACACACAACATGACTACTGGTATGGAATTTGTCCTAGCAGTTCTTGAATGACTCCCTTATGGGTGGGCAATGTGCCAGCAATATGCAATTGTGATGGCAAAGCAAATGGAGGTCCATTTAAAAAGTGAAAATCCCTGTCTGTTTCTGCCCCCAAATCTCATAACTAAGAGGGATGTATGCTTGGTTTTTGTATGCAAAGAAAAACCTTCATTCTAGCCTGAATGCATAGCGAACTTTTCAAAGTACAGAATTTCAAACAGGATTAAACCCCAGTAAATCCTCTTTTGCTGTGCAGACTGTCCTTTCACCAAACACAGGTTCGAAATATGGGGAAGCTGATTTCCCAGAGTGCCATCCTTCATTGGCTCAAATTCTCACAGAGGTTTGTTTTCTCAGCCAGCCCTGCATATTCCTCCCTCTAACGAATGCAACTATACTACGAAACAGCCAAAAATGATTGCCTTGTTACAGGATCCAAGCTCCTACAAACAAGAAACAGAAAAGAGACAGATATTGTTCAAGCCCATCTCCCAAAATGGTGCAAAATTCCTGTCAATAAATTGGCCTAATGTTCCCAAGGATTTCACAATTCTTTTTCTTCATATTTTACAAAATGTTCTTTTCAAAGAAGTTTGAGTAGACCTTCAAAATTTTAAATGAACTGGTCTAGAAAGGGCAAGTGATCAGCTGTGAAGGCAAAAGAAAATAACCAGTTTTCTTTACAGAATTTATATATAATACAGAAACAGTATCCTAAATTTAACCTATATGGCACCCACTAATGAGCATGAGCCTCACCTGAAGTAACAATATTGTGCTGAAAGAAAAAAAAGTACTGATGGTCTTTTTCCAAATTCTAGCAAGAGACAGAAATAATTTACAAGAAAAACAGTGCAAGTGTTGTAAATATTGCAAATATTTCTTTAGTATGAAGCAGAAATTATTTTACAGCTTTCCTCTGAGAAAGTCTGAAACCTATTTTCTTCTCCTGCAAAGAGAAGTAAAAATATTCTGGAAGTGTTTAACTATTATGCTTTAAAATATGTGTTAGGTAAAGAGATAAACTCTCCTAAGAAAACAGCAAGAAAAAATCTATTCATGAAACTGTACATCATTACTGTTCTGGTTTCTTCTGGAATAAAAATTAGTATTCCAGCAATTAATTAATTAATTAATTTGTAAGGGCAAAGGAATAAAAACCTAGATGTATTCCCATGGGATTTGCTGAGCCATTTTGCACCTTCTAAGTCATCTGCCAAGAAAAGGTCACTTGAACTAATCCATGCTTACCCCTTGGCATCTCCACTGAAACCTGTCATCTCTCCACTGCAGAGGTATTACTTGCTGCCTATGACACTAAGTCTCAGAAACAAGCCAGACTTGATCTAAATGGAGCTGAGACTGATGTGCATTTCACAAGCCAACGAAATCTGGGTGTCTCAGGAGATCAACAGTCCAACTTCCTTTGGAGTATTTTCCTCTTCTGTCTACCTTTCAAAGCATTCCCCTCCTGACACAGTAACTTTAGTAGCTTTGCAGTGTGGAAAAGGAATCATCAATACAAATTCAACATCAAACAATTAACTTTGTGGGACAAAACTCAAAGGAAAGTTGAATGTATTTGCTTATGTTCATTTTCCTGAAGATCAGGGCTTAAACATTCACTACTAGAGAATTCATCTTCTCTAACTGTGAAACCACAGCTTTCCTGGTCTCCCAGCATTTCCCTACACAAAGCCATCTCTTCCTAAACTGGGCATCCTGAAATCTCACAGTGAATGCCTGGCAGCAAACAAACAAATGAAACAACAGATCACAGAATAAAAGCAGCCATAAAAAACCCCCTCATGTATAAAAATTAGTTGTCAGGTAGCTGACAACTCCATTCTGTCTTCCTGTAACTTGTAACGTGCAGGAAACAATACCTTCACATTTATCACTATTTACCAATACTACTCTCCCAGGTCTCAAAGCTTGGACCAGCTACAATTGCCACCCACTCCATATTCATGGAATCCATCTCCTTCTCCTGCCATCTGTTCTTTGTCCTGGATTAATCATGATATATAGGGCAATATGGTTCTTACCTGCTCTGAGCACTGCTCCCAGTATCTCAGCATAGGTTTCAGCAGAATCCCTACTGTGAGGCTGTATCATCTCCAAATGCTTGGTGTGAAACCACTGGAGCACAGAGGCAAGTTTTAGGACTAGTACTACTTCTGATATTGTTATCACTCCTTGTTCAATGGTGGAAGATAGTTTCTCTCATATTTCTTATCACTGCCATGCTCCAAAGCTACATTTGTTGCAAACATATCTTGTTGGTAGTGACCTCTGATGGGTAACATATTATCATGTTTTAAATTTGTACTTCAAAAGGATTCTAAGATTTACCTCTGAAAATTAGGCTTTGATTGGTCTATTTGGGAGTATTATTAGTGATAATACATGCATTTTAGACTCTTGAAGAAACCTGACAGGTGCTAGACAGAAATCGTAATTTTCCTCTTTGAGTCTGGCTCCATTACACACATGTTCAGATCCCATTTTTTAAGCAAAGGCCTGTTTAAAAAATATTTTTTTAAGGTTTTAAGGTTTTAAGATGCCTGTAGTCATTTATTCAGAATTTTTCCTTTTTATTTCAGTCAGATATTAATAGAACAGCAAAGAAAAATCTTCCTGTGGTTCAAAGAACTTATTTTTCTCTATATCTGTCTTTGCTTACATGTGAGGGGGGAAAGGCTCTGATAATCTACAGTACAAGCAAGAAATGTGACAAAGGAAAACTTATCTTTTAAAATGCTCTCCCATTTTTACTTCAGCTGAAACAGGCATTTAATATGCTTGAGGCTGCTTTCTGTGTAGCCTGGAACAGCAAAGAAATGCAGCACACTAAATATCACATCTAGAGCCTGAACCATAACCAGCTTAGTTACTATTGGAAAATCTGTGACAACTTGAGACAGATGGACAGAAATAGAAGTTTAACCAGGTCTGAAGTTAAAAATTAAATACCAGTGAGACTATTTCTTACTATTCCCAATATTAAGAATGCAAAATAATTTCACAGAGTCACAGAATTTGAAAAACTAGAGTGGGGGTAACATATGCAGCAAACCACAAAAGACTTTACCCTTGCAAACAAAGTTGGTGAGTATTTTGCTCACAGGAAAAGCATCTTAGCTTGAATTTGTATGATAAGTAAATATTCCCACTTCTCTGCTGGTTTGGAAGAGAGGTTAATAGAGGTGAAACATTCAACCAACATCTCTAACATACACATTTTTCTGTGCAGGAACTCATTATTATTCCTGCTTCATGATTTTATCAGCCTGGATGTAAGATCTGCAAAATGGAGAAAGGTTTAAAAATTCCTTTTAGAGTAAAAAAGGATTACATATTTATGTTTCTGATCAGAAGGTAAACTAGGACAGTAATTTCATTGAATAAACAGAGACCAAGTCATCACCTCTCTCTCTCTCTCTCTGCTGAGATCTTCAGATCTCATGCACTGAGGCTTGGATCATCAGACCTATCAAGGCTGGTAAGATTCAATCCAAGCAGTTATAACATTTAAGTGGATTCTATTTTTGTTCAGCTAGAATTAACTGTCTGAAAGATTCATTACTTACATTGTTCAAGGCCCTGAACAAACCTGAATTAACTTTAGTGGTTCATTTTCATAGGACAGAGCTAGTTTGTGCACAAGTACAAGCTGAATTTTACTAGTGACCCAGGTGGATTTGATACGCACAAGACAAAGAAAACTCAAGGTGCTTGAGCATGTTAATTCACATTAATACCAACTGTATGGAGTATTGTAGTTTAAAAATCTTTGATGTTAATAGCATGAGTGATAAAATATGTGTCTAATCAAAATGACTCAGTATTGCACATTAAACCCTGCAGTACCCAATTACTCATTGCTGTTTCTGGTGAGAAATGTGATATTCAAGGGTATAACCTAACCTGCAGCCATAAATAACACATATATTAAAAAGAATAAGTTGATGGCATTGCTACCAAATGCTGTTCTTTAACGTTGTGATCCTAGCTTTGAATCCAGTGGTAGCAGTAGCAGTACAGTAGTTAAATGGTATGATCAGGTCCACGGACTGAACAAAACCACAAAGTGGTTGTGCTTGTCAAATGCAACATTAATAAGCTTGGGCTTGTTATGGAGATGATATTTCTTTAAAAAAGGACTCAGATGTTTTGAACTTGTCATTTTGATTTATCTAGGAGTCTCTTCTTGATTTGCCTTGAAAAACCTTACAAGGCACAGCAAGAGACTTTTTTTGGGATGTCTTGTCACAGGAAAAGACTTAATCTTATTGTCCACCCACTTTGCTAAATAAGCAATCTGTCATGCTTGTATTAATTCAATCAGGCCAAAGCTGAAATTCATTTTGAATTGAAATTCATTTTGAATTCATTTTGAATTCATTTTTTGTCTTGAACCAATTGAGCTTGTTGTGTACAAACACAAAGCTGTCTGTCATAGACAGGGAAAACAATTTTTTAAAAAAGAAGAAAAATACCCTGTCAAATACTTTGGGTTAGGATTTTTTTTCCCCCTTTCAGTTCAAACAAGTGCCTGTTTTGTGCGGCAGAGATTGGTACAACACTTCATCCATTTCAAACGAGAGACTGCTTTATGAACTCATGGAAAACGGTTATTTTATACAGCAACTTGCAGATATGATCCTCTGACAAGCAGCGCTCATTAAAAGAGCATCAGCTGGCTCAAGCAGTAGTCTTGGTCGTTATTGAAGTAAGTCAGAGCCTTGGGGATTTTAACACCATTTGTTCAACAAACAGTCTCATTCTGCCCCGCTGAAAAAAATTTCCAATTTAAAAAGAAATCTTTTGTAATGGGCTCAAGGAAATGTATGGTATGGGAGGATTGAGAAGTTATCTATTATACAGGCATTCTGTTCACATCCAGGATGATTCTGCCTTGATAAACGAACAGTGACACTATTGGCAAACCTGGGATTTGAAGTAATGGTTCATTAATGCAACTGCACACTAAGTAATGTACTTGGGTGTCAGCATTCTGTTGGGTTTTCTTCCTCATTGTAATACTCTTTTTCCTTCTGGATATGCTTAAAAAAAATCCTGGCACTCTGTCAATGTATTAGTTTGAAAAATGTCACCATGGGCCTGTAACCGTGGTGTGTATATGTAACTGTGCATTGACACATGCATTGGCTTGATGCATTTTGGTGATGCGAGCTCAGTCTCCTGTAGAGATCCAAATTATGATACGATTGCACTGAGCTTACAGACTTCTCTCATGCTGGGATGGAGATGGTGTAAGAAGTTAAATTCACAAAACAGAGCAACATGCTCACACTGCATGGTTTGAAAAGCTCTTTCAGCTGCACACAGTGAACATCTTGCTTTTCCTTAGAGGAGTTCACATATTAGATATGGCTGAGTAGGGAATGTGGGGTATTCAGTTCTTCCCCCTCACTAACACAATCCTTCCTTCCTTCCTTCCTTGTTTCCTTCCTTGTTTTCTTGTTTCCTTCCTTGTTTTTTCAAATCATATTCAACAGCTCCCACACCTACCTGTCAGGGACCAAATGTTTAATGCAATGGTTTGTATAGTCCATGGCTCTGCTCCAAAAGGGTGAGTGCTCAAAGGCCCTGGCAAGAATATTTTGATGTATCATTTAGAATTTAGGATCTATTTGAAAAAAACACAATCAGAACTGGTACTGATGGCAAGGTGTTAAGAGTACAAATAGAGTAAGGCAGGCTTCAATATCAAGGGGAATGACATCCAAAAGGGACAGACTTAATAATTCCTTCCATCTGCCACCTATAGATGACAGAAGGTTGATCAAGCCATCTTTGTGTGATCAGAGGGGAAAAGCCCATTTTCAGCACAATTATCTAGCACCAATTTTAACTATTATCATATTTGTCAGCAAGAATTGCTTGCTAGTCATTAGATGGCTTACACAAATTTATTGTGTGAAGAACTCAGAAAAGGTGTGTGTAATTGTTTTAAACATGTTTCATTAGTTTTTAATTTGTAGACTGACGTGACTAGTGTGGAATAAAGCGGCCTCATGCTTCCTGCCCCAGGAAATTCTTGGAAATTAGATATTTCAACTCAGTGGGATTCACATTGCAATGTATTTTAAATTACAAGAACTGAGTCTTTTGCTTGCTTCTGTCCATCTGTGTTATAGTCTTGGATTTACTCCTATACACAGAATGTATAGATTGCTTCTTATCTACATAGCTTCGTGCAGCTTACACAAAAAAATCAGGCAGGAAATCTCAAAGGCAATTATGTTGGAATTAAACAGCTGCAAGGAATCGTCAAATGCATTCTGGCCAGACCCAGCGGGAGTGTTTGAAATAGTTTATGTGAAAACTCACCTCACATGGACTTTCTGAAAGAAGACATAAGTCCCTGGTCAGGACTCTGTGAAATTTTACAGAATTGTTCAGTTTTCCCCAGTCCTATAAAGACATTCCTGACAGTCAGCTCTCCTCTGCTAGCTCTCCTCTGCTAGTGGCTACTGATTGTAATCCCTTTTCTCCCTGCCCCCACAGGTAGGGAATGTGAACAAATATCCACTGCAGTTAATGGGATCATCCTAAATCCTTCAGAGGAAGCTATCCTACTCCATTAACCCACTGGGGACTGGCTGCAACAGAGGCCAGAGTGTGGTTTAGCTCCAGACCTGCCTCAGTTGCCACACAGTTCCTCAGGATGCCCGTACCCGCGTGTCTGCACACACAGACAGGGCTCACTGCACTCAGCCAGCCCTGCTGTTCAAGCTGGAAAGCACATCAAGGAGTAGGCCTGACTAATTCCACCACCAGGCTTAGATCATGCTGCATATTTGACACATTTTTCCAGCCTGCCCAGAGGAATCTCCATTTTTATAATTTTGGCTTTTGATATGCAGCACCTAAGGAGCAAAAATACTTAGCAAGTTACAAACATTAAGGGTACACTCGAAAACTTCTTGTTTCAAGCCCTCATATCTGATATTGAAGGTGCCCGTTGGCACATTCCAAGCAAGAGCAGTTTTAAAAACTGAACTAAACATACCATTATTGATCTGATTTTGTCTGCTGTGCAAGGTGCAGCCCTTCACCCTGAGGTACCTATAGAGTTCCACAGCTGATGGCCACTTTGAGTTCAAGTTGATTGATTTCCTATTTGTATCCAACAGCACTTTAGTGGCATTAAATATTATTTAATGGCACTGATTAAATTTTAATGAAATTATAAAAAATCCCACAACCAAAAATAACAACAACCACGTCTCCCTTAACCGTAGCACTGTTCCAGCTCTGAAACAAGCACCCTGTCTGGTTGCATTGGAGGGTCACATCTTGATTAAGCAGAGTGTCAAGAGTATTGATAGCATCTTTTCAGTATTCTGGGGAGCAGCCATCAACAAAACCCTAACAGAGTACAATGGCTTCTACTCTCTCTTTATTAATCATGAAAATATATTTACCATTGGAGCAGAAGTGCATTGTATGGATGCATCAGTCCTCTTTGCCCACATCCACACTGCAATCCCCTTTCATTTCACAGGAACTGATGTTTAAAATGGAAGTCAGTTCACATGAATCTTCCTGTTGCAAACAATTATTGTTACTAGAAATCTTCAAGAAAAATCAAAACAAAGCTCACAGGCAAATAAAAATGACAAGTTCAAAACAAAAGCACATTAAAGCTTACAGAAAGAAAAAAAATCTTTTTCCCTTACCAACTCCAACTTAATAAAAAAAGAAGATTCTGACAATCACAGTCCTGTTACATACAGAGATTCCAGAGTCCACATTTCTGATTGTTTTATATGAGTGGTGTTAGAAAACTGCCCTTTCAATAGTACTAAACAGGAAACATCAAATGTATTTACTTTAAAAATCAAATGCAGGTGAGCAGGACACTAATTTAATTTCTCCTTTTATGGTAAAATTTCTCTCTCCTTTCTGGGCTGCAGCTGTCTGCTTGCAGATTGTTTGACTTGTCCAGAGAATGCAGAACGTGGACAGAATCTCAAATTGTCGGGGCAGAGCAGAGGGGAGAAATTTTCTCCTATAGGTCAGCAGTATGTGGTGTGGGTCAGATAGGCAAGTTTGTCTGTTCACAAAAACTACGAAAATAAAAATATTTCCCATTGTAATATGGAGAAAATCTTTCTGGAAAGAATTCACTGCAGCTGCTCACTGCCTGATCTCTGAGTTACTTGTTTTACCATTCCCAAGAGTTGCAAATTGTCTTCTGGGATATGTCAAACTGCCCATGTCCTACTAGGGCATGCAGTTCCTAGTGGGAGATAGTCAGCATCTCAGGTAATTTGGCACTTTTACACACAGAGGCAAAAGAAGAGAAAGGAGAGAATTAAAATACCTGCATGGTTCATGTCCACGAGACTGAGAAGGCTCCTGAGCACACACAGCAGTGGGGAGAAGTGAGGTGGGGCTCCTGCCCAGACAGGGAAAATGTTCTATTTCCTGTGTCAATCCTATGGCAAATATTTGCAAGGACTAAGCAAGCACACTTAATTGGCTACTCTTTTTGCAAGCAGAAGCCACAGAAGATGTCTATCTGATTTCATACCTTAGCTGTCACTGTGGAAATTAAGCATTCTGCAAGTCACTTTCGCTGTCAAATATGGAGACAGTTGGCAAATGAGGCCATAAAGCTAGAGATTAATTACTGGTTGCATGAATTGTTGCTGTTTTCCTCTGTCAATTACGTCATGGTTAATCATGGAGTGAACTCCTGAGAGTTTTGTATCACTCCTCCCTGCATTTTTCACAAATAAAAAGTAAACAAATGTAACCAGAGGTCAGGCTAAACTTTCCATATTCACTGGCAGGAAAAGGTTCTGGGAATTGCAGCATCTCTCTCCCTCAAGATTAATTTAAAAGTTTTAATTTCACAAGATAATTTAGAACTAGCAGATCAGGACATCATGATTTATTTTATGAATTTAAACAATATTTCAGCACGTATTTACTCCTGGTAAAGGATTTTCTGGTTACTATATTTAGTCATTTCTGGCTCTTTTGGGCTTAGAGTTGCTTACATTAGGCTACATAACATTTGTCATAAATGGTCAGGAGCAAAGAGTGAAATAAAAGAGAAGAATGGAAGGAATGTACATAGTGTAGGTCAGTCTCCTTAGTCATAATTACTAAGTATTTCTGCCTATGAGGCCACTCTGGACTGGGTTTTCACCAGAAGGACTAGCTATAATAGATAAAAGCTAAATTTCAAAGAAAGACAGAAATATGATTAACTATTACAGAAGGCAATATACCTGCCTATGCTGGGCAGCCAGCAGCATATCAGTACTCCTCTAGTACTTTAGAAAAGACAAGCATCCCAACTACCTCCACAGGCTTTTTTTTAGAAAATGCGTTATTACAGTTGAATTCATTAAATAAGCCCAGATATCAGCATTAGCCCATATTCACATGGAATTTCCCATAGGAGACAAGTTGAAAGGAAGATTGTAAAGATGTCATTAAGGTATGTGGATAGGTGAGGGAATGAAATCTTCCTAAATACTAACGTAGGACACTCTAGAAGCACAGTTTGAGTTGTTTTCCTTGGATTGCAGGGACAGTCAAATCCAATTCCTATATGAGTTAGGGAGTCTTCTTCCATCAACTTTGACACGTAGGACTAAACCCACCATAAGCAGATACAGGACATTATTCACACCTGCATCAGTTCACTCCTCCCTACAGATAGTTATGGCCACACTGTAATTAGCACAATGTCTACCAATACTCATAAAAGGACTCTGCAAGAACAAGAATTATTTTCACTTCTACCTTACAGGACCATAAATACCTTTACCAACTTTCTTCCTTTCATTTGACACTAAGAAATAGGAAGTTAAAAACCCTGCTCTGGATCAAATGGCAAATCTTGCTGACAGAAACAAAAAGAACCTCATTAGTTTTTATTTCAAATACAGGAAAGAAGCCCTATGGACTACACTTCACAAAAATTATTAAGACTGAGCATTAACTAAGGAAAAAACATATGAACAATTGCATCTAATTACTTGACCAAAATCATCTTTCAATGGCTGTAATTTGCACTTAGCACTTATCAGTGATACAGCATGGGTAGAAAAGTCTTCACACAGTTCTGTGTCAGAACAAGCCATTTGTATAATTTGAATAATTTGAATTGACTAAGATAACAGCATCTCAGTCTTACACTGGAAGATTGGCAATGTGTGAGATAAACAAGACACGCTGCTCAGATAAAAGAATAAAAATTAGCAATTATTGAGGGGTTACCACTTGAGTTTGCTAGACATAAAACTGATTAAGGGCATCACCATCTATCTTTTCTGCATCATAGAGGCTGACTAGTGTGAGATGCTTGTTATTTCTTGACTACTGATCCAGGAATTTGTATTTCCAAACAGTTGTGGGAATGGAGGCCAGCAAATGTATTTGCCTTCACCTGGAAGGTGAATGTATTCAAATATGTAAAATATGTCAGGATATTACAGTGGTTACACCAGTTCTGCTGGGCAAAGAAAGAGGTTAAGGAGACTTCCTTTGTGTAAATATATAGAAGAAAGAGGCTCAAAAAGTAACATAATATCAGTGACATTTAGACACAGATTCACCATTGTACACAAGCCTCGTGCTAAGTTTCATTTCAGCTCCTTAGCACAAGCTCCACTGCCCTGCATGGGACTGGCACCTGCTTTCACTGAAGGGAACTGTGGCCTGACATGAACCTCCTTTTCATACTACTTTCTTTATGTGATTACAATTAGATCTAAACCTTCCTACAGCTGTTTCAGAAACTCAAACCTTAGTATAGATATTCAAAATTTTATACACAATGTTTTATTAAAGTCTGCAATACTTGCCTCCACAGAGATGGATAACATCAGTTTATAGATACATACATCTTAAAGAACATAATTAATTTAATTCTTCAGTAGAGTTACTAATAACTGAAGAAATAATGGATAATAATATGTTTGTCAGAATAAAGAGGCTGTGAGGGAGATCATAACACCCAGTCACTCCTGTGAACTGCATTTCTCCAGTCTGGTGTGCCAGAAACTCTATGTCATTCAGGCTACAGCCAAATGAAGACTGGAGTATTCCCATGCATGCTGTTATGACTGTAAAAATAATTAGTTGCTTATTAACCTACAAAGGATTAGCTTGAACCAATAAGATTCTGCTGGTTGGACTGGAGCCATTTGATTTACTTACTACTTCTGTTTATAGGGAATTGGGGACTACTGCTATTCACTCTATCAGTCGTTATGACAAAATTACTTTATCCAATCAATCTATTATGGTTACATGGTTTTACCTTTTCTATTTACTGATAGTATGAATTACAACAATGTTGACGTATATGTATATTTTTTGTATTATTTTAACAATTGGTCAGCTTACAGGTTTGGACATAGGGCTGTCAAAATTAACTGCAATATGACAATAGATGTCGAGAAACATCCAGACAAGACCAAAAGAAAAACACAGTAATATCAGATAAGAAGGCTGAATTATTGCAGTGGTAAATTAATATCATATACAATCTGAAAGCAATACTTGGCTGGTTACATTCCTGACAGGCTTATGCTTGACAAATATTCAGTCCATGGTGGAGAGAAGTACACTGATTATTTCCAATTCATGTGATATTCTGGACTAGATCCATGCAAATATTTGAAAACTGTCTGCCATAAGCTGATTGGTTCAGCATTTAATTTTTATATAACAACAACCAAAAAACAAAAACAAAAACAAAAACAAAAACAAAAACAAAAACAAAAAAACAAACAAAAAAAAAAAAACAAAAAAAAAAAAAAAAAAAAAAAAAAAAAAAAAAAAAAAAAAAAAAAAAAAAAAAAAAAAAACAAAAAAAAAAAACAGTGGAAAAAAAGAAAAAGCCGAACAACATAGAAGTGAGAATTTTATGGGATTACAAGCTTACTCAGCTATCACAGGATGCCTGAAAGGCCAAGCACTTAGCTTTCCTTGGTAGAGATTAATTAGCTAGCTGTGACTCCCAGATCTCTATTTTTAAATAACGACTTGCATAAATCTCTGAAGAAAAGAATTTAACATTGCTACATTACACACAACCATGGCTGCAAGATATTACTATCACTGGAAATTCAAGTTTGCAGGAAACTGATGTAATGTTTTTTCCATGAAGAGTAAGAAAATTAACCCTGACACCTATATAATTCCACTTGGGCTCACCTCGATTTCCGATAAAACACTACAACAAATTGCATCCTCATACTTCTTATACAACCACAGAGATGGTAATATTAAAAAATCTGGCAAGGTGCCTGTGTTTTAGCTAGAATTAATACTTGTGAAAAGGGAAACGTTTGGGAAACGTTGCAGTAAGCAAGACCTGGTGCATTTGTTCCAAGGCTACATTACAAACATTCATACATGGACACTTATACCTTCAATGAAGGTAAGCAGAACTATTTTGCCATTTTTCGGATTGTTTTTGTATGCTTGTGCTTATTACCATTGGGCTCTCAACTCTCTCTCATTCTGAGCAGCTGCACTGAAGTAGGTTTAACCACCTGCAGGTTTCAGATAAGAGTTGTTCCTTTTTCCAACTCAGTTTTTGAATTCCCTCAATTCATGTAAAATTTCTGTCTGCAGTAATGGTAAAGACAAAGAGCAGGATGAAAGGAATACCTGCCTGCAGAGTGTTCCTCAATAACTGCATACCCCAGGATGCTGTCATCAGCTGGCAGGATTCAGGTGCCATTCATAAATGTGATTTTTAACAGAATGATAGTCAACAGAATTGCCGTAACATTACAGTGAGAAGAGAGAGGAGACATGAAACACTCCAAAATTGATCTACGCTGCAATATTAAGTGAATTACCAACATTTTGCCGTAGGTTTATCTCAAGGAATACAAAAATAACTCAGCTTTGAAACATCCCAGTAGTTATTTAACAGGCGCAAAAGATCAACAGATAATTACAGTGTATTTTGTTAATTACAGTGGATATGATTTATGGTATATTTTAATTGCCACAGAGAACCTATCATGAAGGATGAACACTTAAAAGTCAAGATAAATATATTAACACATCGCCTATAAAAATAAACCTATTAGGTAACATGTACTTCACTGATCTTTGCAAGAAACTGCCAAGCTACGTAAGAACAGCCCTTTTCTGTTTGTTATGTAAAGTCCCAGTGAGTTACAGAACCATCTCTCACTATTTTCCAGATTCAGTAGGACAAGTTTTATTCCCCATCATAAGCATATACCTTTAAGAATTCCAAAAGAAAGAAAACACCTAGTGCTTCAGTTTAAATAGGTGACATCAAATGCTATTTTCTTAGCATTATTTCAGCCTTATGCTAATGAGTTCCAACACGGTTGTAGGGGAGTCTCTCCTCAATTATGCAAACTTTGGTCCTCAGTATAGAGGTCATTATGTGGCACACAAAATTTGTATAGTAATGAGGTTATTCACATTCTGTTACAGTGCATAAGAATTGAAAACCAAAAGTGAAATTAGCTTTCTTCCTCGTCTTTTTTGTCTTCACAGATTTAGGCTAATAACTCTGTGGTATGGTATGACTGGGATACGAATATTTTAGAACACAGCATTGAACCAATATCACAAAGCAAACACCATAGTGGGGAGCATTGCATTAATACCCTGCTCCTGAGCTCTGGGAAATGAATTTCATATGTAATACAGTGTGATGTTTACCAATTCATTACAATGACCCAGCTTGCTGCTTCTCCCGAAAACTGCAAAAATGGAAATGTCACACATATTTGCATTCAGGAGGTTACTGTGCATCACTGCACACTTCTCCTGCTGTCTAAACCCAAGTCTGTTTTTTGCTGTCAGTCCCATGGCTCGGCTGTGACCCCATGGAACAGCCTTTGGGGGCACCAGGGCACCCTGGGCAGTGGTAGCTTGTGGCATGAAAGAGATGAGGCACTTTGTTTCCTAAAGAGAGAAACTACACTCAGGACAACCCATATCCCACGGGATCTTCTGGAAACCTTTGGAATAGGCTGGAAGTGTGACTAGAAGCAAGGGGATGTGGCAGAGGATGGCTGGTGTGAGAAGCTGGAACTAGCTTATGCATTGGAAAGGGATTTGAATTGATGAGAACAGGATTTCAGACTGGGAAGCTGCCTTAGCTCAAGGTGGTGCAGAGTACATCTTCAAGTATTAGGTACATACATGGTAAGGACATCCACATGCAGCTATCCCAGCTTAAACTTCCTCTGTTTCAGCTCTCTGTTGCTGGATCTTTTTATACTAACAAATAATTTCATAAATCTGTGTAGTGTATAATATATGGTCCCAGTGTCTTTAAAACACATCTTATGCTACCCACAAGAGTGTCTGAATTAAGACAGAAAAAGAGGTTTGGAGTTTTTTTCCCCCTTAAATGTTCATTAGGAAGCTGATGAAATCTACAAAGCCAAGCACAGCAAATTACTTCAGAGTGACATTCCAGTCTTGACAAGGCAAACTGCCCAGCACCCTAACTTTGTGGAATATAAAGGGAGATGTAGAACACTTAGTTTCCAGCAGAAAGAGAAGAGCTATAGTCAGGCCAGCTCATATTCCACAAAGTGTCTTTCTGGTAGTGATGAAGATGTGCCAGAATGTGGTTTCCATTTTATGGCAATTATTGATGGTCCAAAATTCAATCTCACTGCAAACTAATAAATATAATTTCCAAAGCAGAACTCTACAAGCTCCATGATTTGCCATTTTTTAAATCCTTAAGTTTCAGTTTAAAAATGAGGTTTGAATTTTGATTTATTATTTTTTCAGTAAACAGCATTAATCTCTGTTATGCACTATTTTGAGTTTAATGCAAATATGACCTAAAATAATAATGCTATATTCAGAAAACTGACATGGCTGATTAATACTCAGTGTTCTTCTGCTTTTCTGAATTAAGGATACACCTGGGTAGAACAAAGCAGTGCAATACAAAATATATATAACTTTAGCTAGAGGAGTGAAGTGCAAACAAGTTCCACGTCTCCTGTCTACACAGTAATAAAACAATTCAAGAAATGTCTATCCAAATGGCCTGACCTTCTAAAGTAATAACCACCCAGCAGCTATCAGTGAAGTTGCTGTACCTCAGAATTAATTTAAACTAAACCTATTTATTAAGTGGAGGATTTTCACAAGGAAAACATGCAGTCATGGGAACAGAAATGGCAGGTGCACCTTGGGAAATCTCATCACTGTCAAACTCTGGAGTGAACATCTAACTTTTGGTACCAAAGTGTGTAAATCTTAGTTTTATTTTCACTGTGTTTTACACACAATGGCTGACAAATAAAAAGTAATTATGAATTTGTGGTGACACTTACTAACTCTTCTGGACTATGCTAAAGTCAGAACTTCTAACCCAGCATTTATTCTCTTCCCACTTCTCCATCTTTTCCTCTTGCAGCAGATCTGCAGCCTTGCCAGCATGTGCAAAAACCAGCATGACATAATTGTATTATGAAAAGTGTTCTTTATAAATCAGTTCTTCCAAAACAGTGTCTTTTGTGACTTTCTGGGAGGCACAAGTGGAAGGATCTCATCATGTCTTAATGCACCTTCCAGAATTTCTCAGCTTTTGGGAGATAATAGCTGTTCTCTGATTCCTTTGTGTGAAACGCCAACATATTTATATTGAGATCCAGGGTCTGAGGTTGAAGCATTATTACAAAAGCAGCGAAGTAGGCAACAAGTTCCAAATGCAATTTTCTGTGAGACAGAAGTACATTCTGTTTCACGTTCATATTCAATGATCTTTACATGCTGAATGCAATACCATTATCACATCTATTTGAAATCTTTTTCTGCTACGGCACAAAAGAAATCATTCTTAATCACACAGTCTGGCAAGTCATTAGGAGACCAAAGTTTCCCTATGAGCTGAAAGGGCTGCATCAGGAGAGATGGGGAGGTGAAAGGCAGCTATTGCTGAGCTGCAGGAGAAATCCTTTACTCTACACCCTGCAGACTGGCAGCATCCAGCACTGGGCTGCTCTGCTCACCGGGTCAGCTCAATACAGCTTCAGCCTGGAAGAATTACTCTGGATCCAGAAAAAGGAACTTCTTGTTAAGACTGTGGCAGTCATTTAGCATCTTGCTAATGCTGCTGAATGTGCCACTAGTGAGCAAGTACTTGAGGTGTGGAGCACCAGCATGTGGATGAGGTTACAAAATTAGTTGTCTCACTTGAACGTATTGTTTACCTTTACTTGGGCCAGGCAGGTAATTGAAGGACTCTCCCTGTTGTGTTTGCAAGAAAGCCTCAGCTGCCATTAAAAAATAACGTCTGAGATTGGCAAGCTTGTTTACCCAAATGCAGATGCAACTGAAATTTGGAAATGAGAGAATTGCTGTAATTGCATTCAACACTGAGGGTGGGTTGTCCAGGGGAGCCTCTGCTGGTGCTCCTTCTTCCAGGGAGGCATCAGTGAGATTCTCATTGCTCTCATCCCTGAGGGTTTTTGTGCAGGACTCTGAGAAGCAAGCAGAGCTCTGTTCAGCACAGGGAAGCAAACCCAGCTTCACTGGGACAAGATCCTGGTGTAATCATGCTGTGCTGTGAAAAGTAACTTGGATCAATGTGGCTTTCTGTACTGTCAGATATCAGATACTGCAATGCACCATTTTCTCTGGGTGGTCCAGCACATGTCAGATGCTGTTTCAGGAGTACCAGTGGTGGAACTAAAGCCAGTGGGCCACACTGGTATTGTGGAGGGAAGTGAAATGGTGGGGACAGGAAGGTCCCATGAGTGACTTCAGAGTTTCTGGATGTAAATGATCCTTTCCCTGAATCCATGAGACTGGGAGGTGCA
The DNA here is from genome assembly GCA_013398275.1 of Promerops cafer. Taxonomy (NCBI): domain Eukaryota; kingdom Metazoa; phylum Chordata; class Aves; order Passeriformes; family Nectariniidae; genus Promerops; species Promerops cafer. The sequence continues at coordinate 1,039,532 of VZSE01005712.1, read as the reverse complement.
AAACTCATCTATTCAGAAATTAAGGCACGTTTCTCATCACAGAACTAAGTTATAATATCTGTTCAGTGACTTCTTGGCTGCCCTCCATCTAATACACTTCCCACTCCCTTCCTGTACCTACAGTTTCAGCCTTAGGTTTTCCTTAATATCTTAAATTACAGGTTTTGGGTTTTGTAGCTCCTGAACCTAAACAATTCTTAGTTCAAACTATGTTCCAAATTTTCCTAACCATTCACTTTGTCATTCAAACACATATAAACATAGATGTGTACATAATCTGAAGCACTTCTGTAAATTATTGTGATGACACTTCCACTTCCATTCTTCATTACAATTAAAGAACCTTTAAGTCATTCCATCATATGAGAAGTGAAAGACTCTGGACATGAGACTCAAACATTAACCCTCTTTTTTCAAGATGGAGTTTATGGGGCAGTTTCACTATGTGCTTATAAGACCCTGAAAACTCTGAGATGAACTCTTTCCCACCAATTCTGAATTCTACCCCACTAGTGGCATTAACATGCAAAATATCTGCTGGAACATGCAATTTTTATCACATTAATGAAATGCAACATCATAAACAATAAAGCTTAATTAGTAACTAAAGCGTCTATGGCAATTAAATAAGAAGGAAGCGTTCTGGAACACAGCAGGATACTTGGAGTCATTTACATTGCAAATGGATTTCAAAGCTGCTATTGATGGAAGTTTGGGGGAAGTTAAGATTTTTAGAAAATGAGACATTGAGTCTATGACACTCAAATATGTACCTTGGCTTAACATGAACTTGGTAACTGGAACTGCAGGTGGAATTAACAGGAGCAGCCAATCATATGAAGTGCAACAAAGAAGCATTAAAAAAAGGTTAAGAAAAATCTTGTGCAATCTAATGCAATGACATGACTCATTAGTGTCAGGCCAAAATAGAACTTAAAATGAAAGAATACATGTTCAGTTATACAGTAAGGGAAATTTGTTAATGTATTTCATACCTGATTATTTAAAAATGAACACAGCTGCTGACTATGCTACACAGTCATAACTCGACCTGGAACACTGCAACCATTTAAGATACAGGGCAAAGGTCCTATTTCAGGACAGCTTGCAAATAACTTAAGTGGACAAGTGGTGGAACACTGTCCACTTGTTTCAACTCACCGTTCATTCCACCTGAATTATTCCACCTACAACAGCAAAGCTGGATAGTTGTTGGGAGAAGGCTGGGCAAGAAGAAAAATAAAGAGGAAAAGAGTCAGGCAGCTGAGATTTGAGGCCAAGATTTCTCTTCTGCGACAGGAAGGTAAAGCCTGAGTGTCCTCTCTTTCTCAGAAAAAGTCAGTGAAAGCTACATGGGGAAAGAATTATCACTGGCTGATTCTCTAGGCAAGTGAGGTTTCAGTTTTGCACAGACAGCTCTGAAAGCAAGCAAATCCTCCTGGGTTTGCAAAAGGACAGGTCACCTCCAAACCAGACTTGTCCTCAAGCACCTCCCTACTGTCTGCACCAAGACTTGCTGTGCTCCCCCTGGGAATGTGCACTCAAGCATGCTGAAACATTGCTGGTCTTGGTACAGCAGTTGTGACTGTGCAAACTGCACCTGAGAGCCTCACAAAGGCCATCCAGCTTCTGAGCTGTCCACGAGGATATATTTAGGAAGAGGCAATTTGGGGTTCTTTATCTGCAGGGTACAGAAATTTGAATTGTTCCCACTGACAGTAGCTATAATATGCCCAGTCAAAGATTCATTTTTATGATAGAAAGAATGGAAAAATAATGGCTTTAGATTCCTTCATTTCACAGGTTTCCATGAACTTGAAGTGCTTTAATTTTCAGACCTATCCAAATCTGAAAACACTGTCTGCCATCTCTAATTGGCCTTCAGGACCCCCTTCAAGGTTTTTTTCTCTCTCTTGTTTTTTCATGTCTCCTCCACTATCCCATGCCCAGCATATTGATCTTAGTGAAATTTAAAAAACCAAAATTCTGGGCTTTGGTGCTATAATAGAATTTCAGCTGGTTTCATAAAAATCCTTGGCATTTTCTGCTTTCTCCTAAAGGGAACAGGTGGGTAAACAGAGCAAAAGGTATTTGTCAATAGCTTCATAAATAAAATCCCTTGACACTTCTAGTCCTCTTTCATCCCTCTTTGTTTGCATATTTACAAATACCCCAGCATCAAAAGAAAGGATTTTCAAAAGCATTCAGGAGATTGTTTACTTTGCTGTAAGTGCAACAGGAGGTAAAAGCATCCCTTACCTAATGGGAGCCCTGTCAGCCTTTGCTGATAGTAAAACCCATCTGCAAGGTTTTCCTTCCCAGAATGTGTGTGGAATAAGCACCATAAGAAGCTGATTCCCTAGCCACAGGGATGTCTGCTCTACAGGATAGCTTCTCCCTGGAATATCTGCTGCTCTCCAGTGAACCACAGAGAGGGTCATTACCACTACACAGCCTTGACAGGTGACAAACTTCTCTTTCTTTTGCTCTTCTGTATTATAAGGAGACACTGCCAGTACCTTTCTTCTGTTCTGAGGTACAGTGGGCACAGTGAATAGCCACGCGTACTTCTGAGAATGCTTTGCACTCCAACGCTCACATCTGTGCAACATGAAAGCAATGAAAAGGCATAAAAACTGTGAAAGCAAAAAATAAAAATGTGTTATTCAAGGGTTTGAAGTTTTTGCTTTATGGTCTTCTAATAGCTCTGCAATGAAATGCCACTGTATCTTTTTAAATGAGTGCAGAAAATCTGACCTTGCAAGTGCTGGCTACTCCTGTCCTGGTGCTGAGTGCTTCCCCTATTGCTTTAGAACTCTGGGGCTCAATGCATGTTCTTTATACCTGTGGGACCAATCTCATCATTTATATTTTTACTATTGCAAGGTGAAAGAAAAAATGGAATTGTCAGAGTTTGTATTGTTAGAGTGTGGAGTAGCCACGGAGCTGACTTTTGGAGCCAAACTTAGAAACTGGAGGGCACATGCAAATGTCTGAATACTAAGTGGCTGAGAGATTGTTTTTCTTGAACTCAAACTTCAGTCAAATGACATGACATATGGAAATAGCTCCTTCAGGACTGGCTCATTAGTGCTCTTAAGACCTCTGATTCACCTTCCATTTTAAATGCAAAAACTTCCACAAGTTTTGTAAATATTAAAATAATGGTTTGCACACAAATGTATAGGCAGGTTTTCAGACAGCTTGGGGAAAATAGTACTGTGTTTGTTGCCACAAAAAAAGCATCTTTTTTGCCTCTGTAAATGTAAACTTTCAAAGGTGGTGAACTTTGTCACCCAGGACCATTAAGCCCTACATAGATGAGAAAAGACAGCAAATTGTGACACCTGAACCAGGAAACATTCACATTTTGCAAAGAGTCTTGGATCTTTAAAATGAGCCAAATCTAAATCCTAACCAAAAAATATTTACCTTTGAGCTATCTGTTAGGGGATAAGCTTAAGTCATGGATCTAGTTTGAATTTTTTTGCTTCCTTATACCTGTTTCTTCCACCAGTGCAACAAATAGGGAATAAAAGCTGCCTTATAATACAGGCGCAGCACATTCACACAACTTAATTGAGACACTTTTCCCCAGGTTTTCCACAGCCACTGAAGAGAGGCAACTTCACAAGGCATCTCAGAGCCCCTAAGTAACTCTCTATGTCCAGTCACCTCTCTTGGATGTGACTCTGAAAAGAACTCCAATAGTGGTGAAAAGAGGCTTTCTCTTCAATGAATACAGAGAAAGCAAGAAAGCCAAGGTGTCTAATGAAAGTTCCTAAGCAATATTTTGAATCTCCTCAGTTCTGTTTATGCTTATTCCACAAGACTGTGGCTGACAAAAAAAGCAGGTGCCTCAGCTGGGTCCCCTTCCACCAGCCCCAGGGCCAGAGGTTAATGCTGAAGCCTGTAAAGCACCACAGCTGTGCAATGAGAGCACGAGAGGCAGAACAGGCAGGATGTGATGCTTCACACCACAGCACACCAGATTCTGTCTCTAACAGCAGATCTTCACAGAAGACATCACCAAAGAGAGGCGGCACTACCAGTCTGTAACTGCTACGTACGGAAACTGGAATATGAAGAGAGGCGCTGAAATAAATGCTGTGCGTTGTACTGAGAGGCAGTTTGCCCAACAGAAGGGCTATCCTGTATCTATTTTAAAGTGTTTTATGATTTTAAAGCATCATAAAGGTCAAAGTTTAATAACTGTGGTGTATAACTCCCTCTACCTTCAGCTCTGCTTCTAGTGTTATTAACTTATCCGCAGTCTACACATAATATGCAGTGCAGCAGTTCGAGCAATGCTCTGCCAAGCTGACAGGATCAGCTTCTCAAGGGATGTAAGGGTAATTCACCCTCCAACTTTACTGAATCCTCTTTGGACCAAAACCTGCTAGTTGAACAAAAGTTGCCACAATGTGTCATCTGCTACAGCATATAAGAGATGTGAGATGTGGCAAACATTTGTAATTGAAAACACACAGCTGAGTGCAAGAGGAAGCTGTATTTCAGAAAAGGAATGGGATGGTTCCACATGTATAAATAGCAATTTTATCTAGTGTTATGCAGCTTCTAAGAATAAAACACTCCCTTTTGCTTCCACAGGAAGCAGATTCAGGCTCTAAATTGATTAGGGTGGCCACTTCACTTGTATTACTCTAAGAGCAAAACACAGCCCAAGTCAACATTTCACTGTGGAGGAATCCACATTCTCACAGCCTCAATACAATCAGTCCCCCAAACTCAATTAAAATAACAATTTATACAATTAACTTAGTCTTTTTTTCCTAGCTCTAGTTGTTCTCAACTGCATCTGCGAGGAGACTGATCCAAAGCACACTCAAGCCAACAAATGACTATTGGTGGCTTCAATGGTTTTAGATCAGCAACTGTTTAAATGAACTTGGACAGACTGTTGCTCTAAGAATTGATCACAAATATTTGGTAATAAGAAGGTCAACATTTTTAAGTCATTATGCAACAAAAGTGATTTTTCAGAGGATGGAGAAGCTTTTGTCTGGCCCCCACTTTTGTCTGGGTGAGCGGTAACACATTTTTGCACATTCAAAATCAAAACTCTTCTTCTACAAAAAACTCTTACATGAAATAGCAAAATTTACTTTCTGCAAATGTTTATACCAGATGTGATTGCTTGACTGTTTGCAGAGTTAATGTGAGAGTGTGAAGTAAATTAATTTTGAAATTAAAATGAATATTCATAGACATTTTTAGTTCACGTTATTCATCCAGCTTTGTTTAACACAGAAGCCAAGGAACAAATGTACAGAACAAAGGGAGACATGAACACAAAACCAGTTTCCTTTCATTTGCCCCAGTCTTTCTACTTTCTGGGCATAGCCTGTTACTCCCCAGTTCTGGCAGTTAGAACATCCGTATTGAAAAAGAAAGAAAATGTCCTCATTTTGCTCATCCCAGAACACAAATGTGGACAAAAATGTGGCATTTCTCAGCTGTAGAAAATTGCACCAGGGATAACCTCCCTTCCTGTGCTCGAGTCTATCTTCAGAATTAGTATTAATGCCGTGACACCACACAACAGACATATGGAAGTGTTATTTGTTTCTCATTTACCAAACAGATAAGAATATGGAAATAGTTTCAGTCCATTTGTTTGATGAGCTTCCTAAGCCAGTAATAAACAAATCAATACAATTAGTTTTGGCTCATCATCATTAGAAACCCTCACTACTGGGATACAATTTAATTATACCTCTTGTTCCACAGCAAGGAAAAGCCTTTGAAAATGGACTACTTTGCCAATGATCGAACCAGGAGGGAGGAGCAAGAGGATACATCAGTGATGGAGGAGTTATTATCTAAGCAGGGTATACAACATATAAAGCATATTGTGCAATACAATTTCCCTGATTGCAAGTCTAAAATATTCCTGCCATTAAGTGCTTATGAGCAACCCAATGTGAAATCCAGCTGTAAAATGACTGTGTATATGACATGCTTCATGTGAATGTTGCAATTAATATGGCATGCATCAATCACTCTTGGACTTGATTACAAATGCACTAATCCTAATTGATTAATTAAGCTGCAAAGTTACATACAGTAATGCAGGTTAAAAAATCCTCACCATATGTGTGCTAATGTCCCAAAATACATTTTCATTGTGGAGATTTAATGCTGATACTTCGCTCTCAGCTGTGCACCAAGGGTCTAACAAGCAGGGCTGCACAAAACACAGACATTCCCCAAACTGGAGACTCTTCAGTATAGGAATGCAGTGAGCTATAACAGCAGTAAGGGAAATAAACATTCACAGTCAAATTCATTCAGAGTTTGGAATACTTTTGGGAGGAAAGGAGGAAAGGGCTGGAATCTAAACCTGACTTTCCTGACGAACTCAAGAATCACAATTCTGCTGTGGCAACACCAGCTGCAGAACAGTCCTAACCTTGGAAGGGGTAATAGGAAATCTCAAGTTTTTGGTGCACTGATTGCAGAGGGTGGCAGCTCTTCAGCAGCGCCAATCAAAGCTTCGAGGCTTTAATTGGGATTTGCACACCATCTCTTTGTGCCACAGTTGCAGTCACCCTTTTCTAAACCAGGTCTGACAGGCTTGAAAGTGAAGATGACCCCAGAGAGGAGGCAGCTGGGGTAGGGCTGTGCCAATCTGTGTGGGGATAACCTGTATCTGGAGATGAAAGAACTATACATGAAAAAAACCTCCAGTGACCTCCCCATTGTGTCACCTTAGCAAAGGCCAGGTTTACCAGGCTTTTATTTGCTATGGTTTCCATCCTCCAGGGAAAATACCTTTGCAAAATCTAAGGTGACTTGATGCATAAATAATGCAATTGGGATCACTCAAAACCCATTACATTCACTGCACATCCAGTGCAAAGCTCACTATTGTATTTATAACAATACATCTTTGGATGACACATTTTAGATTGACTTGTAGGAACTTTTTACACAATCAATAAATGCTATCTCCAAATTAATTGCTTGGATATTAAAAGTGTATTTCTGCTAGTACCCAGCATCAGGCACTGGCAATCAATGCACTCTGCTGTACAATTATTACCCTAATTTTCATCTTATTTTTGAGTGACAGTAAAAGGAAAAAATACCACGTTTTTAAAATACAGGAACTGCTGTATGTGTACTTTGAAAAACTGGGGTATATTTTACATTTCTATATGAAGACTTAAGATGCTAACTTCAGACAGCCTTTTTGAGGTATTTTGCTGTAAACAGACATATAAAAATTACAGTACGTTGCCTTAGCTGAAATTCAAGTTAAGTGTCATAATGACAATGGGATATGTTGAGATGTAATCTTTCAAAGTATATGAGGTTGGTTTTCAGTTTCAGCTGGTCTCCAGTGTTATCAGAAAGGATCAAATCATCCTGGAAGGCAGGTATGAATGGAAAATTACCCCGAGGTTTCCTAGTAATGCCACAGTAACACCACCAATGTAGCATCTCAGCAGTACAGAACCAGAGTGAGGATTTCTTTAAAGCCTCTTATACAGGCTTGTATGTTTTGCTTGGAAAAGTCTGTGAAAAATAATATGGTCTATTTCATGTTTGTTCATGGTTATTTTTGTCTTCAGGATGTGAAGCAGTAATGTATTGTTCACTGCGTACATGTATGCATTTGCCCTTCCTTAGGTTTAACACTTTAGCTTCTCTTTCATCAGGTCCCTGGACCATAATCCAAAAGTAATGGTCCAGTATCACTTAAACTGAGTACACAGCTATTAAACAGAGCCAAGCTGATAAAAGGGAATGGTGAAATGTATGGATGGCTGAGTGCTGGAACAAATTTATCAGCCTCTTCTATAATGCATTATCACTAGTAACTGGGGTGGCAGAGTGGAGAGGGCACCATGTTGAGGAGCTACTCCAAGTCCATTTTTCTCTGAGGAAGTTTGCACTGTTCAAAGTGTTCCCCTTTGCTGAACTGTCTTTGTTCCTCAGCCTTACAGGACACGACACTGGCTGCAAGCCAATAAAGCAAATCCTACAAGAGGCTGCAGTTCAAACGAAAAGGACGTGAGCTTGAGGGAAGAAATGCACATTTATTTGCATAGTCATGCCTGAAGAGCATGGGGAGCTGAACCTTTGGCACAGTTCAAGATCTCTCAACAGGACTGTGCCTGCCTCACTCATTGCCTCTGCTGAGAGTCCAGGGGAAAAGCCAGCAGTAACCTTAACTTAAGTGACTCTAGAGGGAAAAAAAGGAAAGTTAATCAAATCTGGGCTGTTGTGTTAAAAATGTAACAAAACCATTTTCCAGGATGTCTTATCCTCTACAGTACTTTACATAAATACAGGAAAACGTCATCCAAACACATCTTTTGTTTTAATGGCAAGACCCTGAGGCTGTGAGATTTCACAATTTTATTGTAAATTTTACATTATCTACCATTCTTTGAGCCCCACTTTTTGGAATCCATTGACTTGACGGCATGTGCCACTTTTGCTGCAACCAAAGAAATTTCCTAGCCATCAATATTTCAAAGAGCAGTTGGCAAACGAACTCAAGAAGCCCAAGAAAAAGAACAAAAATTAATAGAATTCCAGTTTTATCCTTCTTAAGCCTCATCACCTCAGCTCCAGCCTTGAACACATGTGAATGACAGCATTAAGACCCCTCATGACACCTCTAACAAGCTTCTGCTCCTGGCCCAGAATCTATGCAGGGACTCAGAGGAGAAGCTCCCAGCACGTGTCAATGCAGATGTGATGAGGAGCACAGGCACCAAGCAGACACTTTCTTACAGCACCTGGTGTTTTTCCCAACAGTACTGACTGCACCAAAGAGACAAAGTTCAAAAGGCAAGAAAACCAACACACTTTGGGAGTTGAAGGCAAGGCAGCTGACTGAAGCTGTGACCTCGCATGCCAGTGAAAAAATGCCAGGCTTGTTACCACGTGTCTAGAAACCCCTTCTGAAAAGAAAACACAAGTGCCTTTATTTCAGAGGGCATCCATTCAACGGACTGAACTCATTTTGTGCTTTTAACTCAACATCTGATTATAAACATGAAAAAAAAAATTTGATTCTGTCATCAAGTGAGCAATTTTGTTGGTTTATTGTTTCCTTTAAAACAGATGATAGCTGCAAACAGCGCAAAACCATCCTAAAAGCCCTAAATGCACAAAAGTTTACTTACGTTTTTTCTATGGTGCATCACTGTCTGACAGCTCTCCACTGGTGAATCATTCAGATCCATGGTTACAAAGTCCATTAGGATCTTGCAGTGAATTGTATTATCTGATTGTTCTAACATTTCTTAGAGGATAAAGTGGTATGGCCACATTCTCTATTTCTAGAGTGCAGTTATAATAACAGGCCCAGAACTCCAGCAAGCACTTTGCAATATTCAAGGGCTGTAAAACACCGTGAAATCTAACAGTCGTATCTTTGAGACCCCTCAAAATTGTTCTGCTTTTCAAGGTTTAGGCAATCTGATCTGGGAAATTTATACCAATGGGAATCATACACATGCATCTGCAGATTCTTGTTCAAAGGACAAGTCTTGTAATTTCAGAATATATTCTTCCATTTTAATTGAAGCCAGGATGTTGAAAGTATACTGTAAAACTCAGTGCTTTTCCAGTATCATTATTTCCTTCGAAACTGAGTGGTTTGAGTGGTTGATTGTTATGGAAATGAATGAAAAATGTCAAGAGATTCTGAATTTCGAGTGTTCTGTCCCTGGTATCAGATCAGACTGTATTGAAGCATGTAATTAATGGTGTATCTGCCCAATCTATTCCATTACGCTGTTTTTAGAAACTAGAATAAATATTTCTTCTATGTATACACCCAGATGGTTAACTTGCATTAGCTGTATGACCTATAACTTTGAATATCTTTGTATGCAGTTAGATACTGAAGCATACTGTTCCATCACCATAGTTTCCTGAATTCAACACTATATTAATTCAGCAAGTCACTAAAAAAGCATTTGAGATGAGATAAAACAAACAGTAAGAATTTCACCTAATCTAAAAAGTCCACTAACGAGGCAAACGTGGTTTTATAATCTTGCCTCAGAAGAGTCTTTCACATAATCGCTCAAAATTTTAATTTCTCTGCACAGAATGAAATTCCAAATGGTTTTTGACAGTCATAACTCTTATGCAAACCTATTTCATTTTAGTAGCTGAACATCAATTCATACCATAATGAAAAGCAAATCTTCAAAGTTGTCTCTCTCTCCTCCCTAGTATTTAATACAAATCAATGACTCAACGTGACCACTATCACAACATCTATCTGTGCAGATAATTTTCTTAGTTAGCTTCACACATTTAATCAACAATACTAAGATACTAAAATCACCGTGCTGCCTTTTTTGAATTTATCAAGACCAAGTCTCCCTCTGACTTTCAGTCTGCATGTAAGTTAAATATTACTGGCTGAATGTGGATTGATTTGAGGGCAACAGTTAGATGTAAAATAGCATATATTGCAGTTAAGTTTAGTGATCTAAGGTGAGCAGTAGAATTTTTGAGTACATGTATCACAGATGGTGTGGTATATTTCAATAGGTCTCTCGTTAAAAACTGTAAATTTCACTCAAGCTCAGTAAAACATTTTGCGTATATAAACTGACTCCTAATTGTGAGCTGACACTTGTAATAGCGCAGCAATCCCATGGATCTTTCCATTTTGTTTGGCAAAGTGCTCTTTACAGTATCATTCACTCTCTCTCTTGAGGTATATAAAGGTTTAACTGGAGCTCCAGATACACTGCACAGAGTCTGGAATTCACCAACAGCCAGGGAGCCTCTTTGTTACTCCTCCATTCTCTGGGCTTATGGAAAGAGCTGTTCGTTCAGTGAGCAGCTCTCACCTGTGTCCCAGTGCTGCTGGAGTGATCATCCTGATTTCTCCCACGCCTGCACTGTTCTAAGTCCGCAATAACTCCAGTGACATCATCAGTAAAACTGGTCTTTGTGAAAGGAAAATGAAGCCCTTTATCTTTCTGAGCGTAACTGTTCTTTTTTACTGTGAAGTAAGTGCTTTTTCTGCATTGAAGCTATTAAAAATGTCAGAGTGCATTTTGCAAGACCAGAAACATTTTACTTTTATGACCAAGTTCCAGTTTGAATAATTCCAAGAGCCAGTTAAAAATATGTCTTCAACTAAAAGGAGCAACATTTTCATGTAAATGTTTTCCTTCCATGCTACATTTTCCCCACTGTGTCAAACACGCATTTGCTCTTTTCTTTCTCTCTTAAATGTCTATATGCTCTTTAGCAAACATTGCATTTCATCCTGGAGGTGACTGCATTACACAGTGGATAAAAGAGACTCTTTTATAAATAGTAAAATTAATTATTTCTTATTTCTTCATTTCCACCAAGATTAGCTGTTATAAATAAATACATTTACAGTCATCAAATACTACTGTCTAATTTCCCACTGGATTCATTCTCTACATTTCTTTTTCATAAAATGAGACTCAGCTTTTTTATAAAAAGAGATCACATGATTTTTAATTCCACTAGGATTATGTCTTTGGGTCAAAGCATAATTGCCTACAATAAATAGAAGCATAAAAGAGTGACTTGGAAATGGACAGACAATATGCTGGACCTGTTTAAAAGACATCTGGTGCCCCAATTCACTGATAGCAATGCTGGAGGGTATTTGTTTTCCCCTGCTATGTGAAAATTCAATTTCCTCTGAACTAGAGTGAAATCGTATTTTTATCGATTAAATGGAACAAAAAAAAGCAGACAGGTACCAAATTTTGTGGATATCACACAGAGCATCTCTGGCCTTGCATATGGCATACTACTGCTTTAACTAAAATACTGTTGGTCTTAATTTCTTTAGACAGCAGCCAGATCTAGGGAGCCAAGTGTGTATCTGTGGGAAGACCAGCGGAGAAACAATTCCAAATCTTTACATTTAGTTAGCCTCAGGCTCTAACTACTATTCAGTAGAGCAGCTTGGCAGGAAAAGTATATAATGTTTTGTAAGGTAGGAAAGGGTCTCCATTCCCCACCCTGGCACCAGATGGAACTAATGAACTACAATTAATGTAACATTTGCTTTGTTCACAGATGAACCAACAGACTGAAAACTACAGGGGATGGATGCTCAGTGTTGCTCTGAAAAGGAGGTGCAAAGAGAGCTTTTAAATACCAATAGTTGTGTGCTAAGTAACCTCTGCACCCCTCTCACCAACAATAAATTCTCCTGAGCTGCTGTAGCCACCTGCCAGTCCCTAAACAACCACCAAAAAGCTCTTCTAAATGTCAGTGCCTTTGCAGTGGCTCCCAGACACACATCTGGCACTGACTGTAGGTGCTCTGCACAATTGACTTTCTGATCCCTCAAGGTTATTCACATGAGGGGAGTAAATGCCTTTTCAATCAGCCACAGAGCAGCTGTGAACAGCTGGAACAGGGAAGAACAGCCTGCCAGAGCTGGATCCTCTCCATTCAAGTATCCTACCACTGTGGCAGCACCTGGCACTGCAAAGCATGGGAAGGTGATGGAGATTCAAGTGCCCCCTGCCAGTGTGGGGCAGCTGCCTCCCCGTGGCTGCTACACCCCAGCACTGGCTCTGCGCGGTGAGGCCACGGGGGATGTGGGGCCCAAGGCAGCAGCATCACAAGGATTTCCTGCCTTTCCTGAGACCCCAGCCTGGCCAGTGGGAGCACTCTTGTTAACAGCAGCAGGAAACATTTGGAATAGTAACATCCACAACTAAAATCAGCTCACGACTGATGGGAAAGGTAATTTACTTCTGGACAGCAGACGCCACAAAAGGTTAGTCACAGAGACATAGGTCTGAACAGGCACTGTAAATACAATCCAGCATCAGCTTAAGGTATCTCATTCCTTTGCAAAAAGAGTTTCTCTTCTATCATTTCCTCCAGTGGGTTCACTGCTCTGCCCTTTATCCCTCATCTCATGGGGAACCAGGTAAGTTGTGTTCAGGAGAGTCACACAGTAGCCCATGGGCAAGTCTGACCCAGCTGCAGCTCTGCATGTCCCAGAGGGTAATATTACAATGCCAGGAGAGAGTGCCACAGAGAAAGTAAGCTCTGTCCTCACCAATATTGCCAAATTACCAACCTATTGGTGTGCTAAAAGCTTGCAATGTGTGTTCCTGAACAAACACCTCTCAGTGTAGACACCTGTAACAAAGAAAAGGCATTCCCACAAATAATTAGCTTTTCCCCCTTCTCTTAAAAAAGAAAATGAAAATTTAGTGAAAAATAGTCTGTGTCCAAACAATGTTCTAAGAACTTAGAAGACCAGGTGTTAATGTGCCAATGGGAGGAATGAAATTCAAAAGAAAAGGCAGTCATCTAAAACTGCCAACCACACTCACACACTTAAGTCCACAGTTCTGTGGTCTTGACTGTTCCATCTGAGTTTAGTCATACAGAACTAGAACAAAGCAATTTCAGCCTTTTCTAAACTCAATTTTTACACTGGAAGGATTCCAGATAACTTTGGACAGTAATCTCACTGCAGTGAGAAATGTCAAGACTTTTCTATATCCAAGTAAACTCTAATACACCTTGGATGGTTGTAGGACATCTGTATAACAATTAAAAGCTTCCCAATATTATTTGCTATAACTGGATCTATGGAAAAAATACTTCACAGCTATTCCAACACTTGCTATCTGGCAAAACTTCTTTTTTTGGTACCTCTCTCACTCATTTTCCCCTGTCACCTTTTACCTCTGACCCAGGGTGGAATTAAATTTTAGACCTAGTTTTATGTTGCTAGAAACAAGAAATTCTCAAGAACCAGGATGGCAACCAGACTGAAAAGAGTATGACAAAGCATTTGAACTTTCTGCTGTGATAAGAACAAATCACCTCTGTCATGCCTTTATCAAAACCTTGAACTAAGTACAACAGCAAATACCTGTTAGATGATAGAACATATAACAAGATATTTAATCTCTAATTACCTCACCTTCCTTTGCTAACCAGGACCTAAATGTCTAGGTTACTCATCTAGACCATCTTTAGTCAACTGAGAAGGGGTGGAAAATTTGCTACACCCATCTTTAGATGACTCTTTCAGAAAAATATTTTTAGAGATGCTTACTGAAAACTGCCTGAAGGGAGGTGAGTAAACTCTCTACACCAAACGCATTTCCTCCACACTTCCAAAGTGACCCATCGAAAGTCTACCTGCATTAGAGATTTTTCACCTCAGACTTATGTCACTTCAATAAACTTCTCCAGATTTTATATTTAATGTGTTAAGAATTCAAATTCATTTAGTTAGCTATGTTTAATGCAAGCCTTTGGTTTTCATCAGCACTTATCTGCAGTAGCTATTGCCTTTCACATTAGCATTCTGTGTCAAGAAGCTGCAGCCTATGACATTAAGGGTCTAAAAGTTTTATGTCTGTATTCTGTAGCATTAAAATCAAAGAACCCAAATCAATGCTACAGACCACAGAATGCTTCATTGGGAGTTTCTCACCATTAAAAAAACATGTCCTATGATCTGTGTTGTAAATACACACTCAATCAATTTTTAAAACATATTACTCTGAGTGTGTAGTGATGGTAATGGCAAGGATGTCATGAGATATTCCTGCCCAAATGTCTCCCCTGAGTGGAAGATGTTTTATTGAACTGATATGGGAAAATATCAAAACAGTCATTACAAATACAGATACATACAGTTTGTTAGTTGCATCCAGACTTTTGCAGAACTGATGATTAAATTCATCGCCACTAAAAATGTTAGAAACTGATTCTGGAAAGCCAGTTCTTCTATAATCCATAACAGTTCAGATCACGTGATAAGATACAACTTATCTTCATGTAATCTTCCACACAGTGGCTTATAAATACATTTTCCTTTGATAGATAAGGTAATGGTTCAGCAGAATTCTAACTTTCTCTTGAAAATTTATTAAAACAATAATGAAGATCAGGCTATTCTATTAGCCTTGATATTACATGTGATTACAGGTGATTTTTTTTTAGAATCAGATGAGAAAGCAGAAAAGAAAACCCAGCCCATAAGCCAGTCTGAATGAAAACACACCGTACCATTTTGAATTCTCCTCTTCTGTTGCCAGGCACAGACATGTAAGAAATGAAAGCATGTGTGAAATACAGGGTGGGAAAGGCTGCTGATCCAACTGTTTAGTATTCAAAGGGCACAAAACAAAGAACTGAAAAGGGTCTAAAGTTTCTGCTTGCACCTGCAGCCCACTTGGTACTCCGCAGTACTCAGCTGATACAACTTCTTAAACTGTAACATTTTAAGGTAATGTGGAGTTCAATTGTACTCTAAGTGGAGAGGGCTCCTCTAGGAATTAGAAGAATCAATTACTGCAGATTAGGCACAGCAGATATAACTTTTGTTTGAACCTTTAATTTGAAACCAATAGGTTCGGTCCTCAGTAGAAAAGTGTGCACTTTGTAACTCTGACTTTAACCAGTATTTTCTCAGAAAATTTTTCCCTGAGATTCTCTATCACCTTGTCTTCCTACCAACTCCTTTCTTTTAGTTACTACTACTACCATGTTATAATGCTAAGACACCTGCAACACCAGCAATCATGCAGAACTTCATAATCATGTTTAGGAAAAACAGCACAAGAAATCTAGACAAATGTTACCAGAAAATCACTGCTTCTTCAACTAATGTAAACATCCTATGGTAGTGTTTGCAGTTCTGCTTTCAGAAGAAAATGGGAATTGGTTGGAAAAAAAAATCAAGACACCTAAATTACTCAGGGAACTGTTTCATTTTCAGATGTAATACAGGCTATTTGGTCAGGGAGGTGATTTGGAAAATGTTTTTCCCTATATTTGTGCCATGTCCATTGATAATAAATAGATAATAAGTACTGATGATCAAGAAATGTAAACAGGGATAAAACACTGGCAAAACTTAGCACTTAGCTAAAAAAAAAAAAAAAAGCTGCCAGCTTTCAAATTTCCTAGAATGAACTGAAACATCTTTCTCGCTTAGAAGAGAGCTCCTGATGCAGCATCCCATGTATCAATCCTGTCTGTGAACAAAAGTGCAACACAACGTCTGACCTCCTGACTTTGGTGGGGGATGTGCACGTTGAAAAACGGATTAGAGATTTGCTGTTCAGGGCAGGCTTGGATTTACAGGGATTTGGTGGCAGTGAGAAGAGGGGAAGAAGGTGGTAATGGCTGGCTGAGGAAGCTGTAACACTGCTCAATTCACAGCACAGGTGAGGAGAAATCTGCAGCACACAGCAAGTATGGCTTTTCTGCCTTTTTTAAAACAAAAAGTTTGCATCAGGTTCTATTAGTGCCATCTGGACACCACCACAAAGGCTTCTGAGCTTACAGTTCACCAGGTTGAGTAACAAGAATAGCAGCGTGTTGTGGATTATTTACATGGGGATTTATGCAGCTAATTTCTTTCCTCTCATGCTGTAAGATCACTCATAGCAGCTCAGAAATTTCTAATGAAAAGAGAAGTAGTGTATCTGATTCCAGTCATGCTGTTTAAGAGAATTAATCGGAGTCGTCATTACCTTAAACACTTCCATTCAGAGTGGGTTTTATGATGAGCTCAAGAAAAGTAAATGCTGTTTCAAATAGGTACCTCTATATATTAAATCAAATAAATGAATGATAAAGTGCTGGCACTTTCTGGCTGTAATCCTGTTATTGCTTAGAGCCATTTCTAATGCAAATGAAGAATGATGTAGCAGAGCTATTTAGCAATTTTCTTTGATGGGCAATGTTAACTGCTGGGAAGTGGCAGGAAAGCAACTGCTTGAATATGGAGTGCTGCAACATGTCTTGTAATATTCCTTCTCAAATCTAATGATCACCCCTCCCTCCTGCAAAGTGTTATCTTTAAAAAAGGCTCTGCTGAGCAATACCAGCCTGTCTTTGCACAGAGGCCGAGACACAAGAGCTGGGTCTAGTCATACAAAATCTTAGGGAACACAGATTTTCTAGTGAATTTTTTTAAGAAAAAAAATCCCAGCTCTTTTTTTCTGCCTATAAAAATGCACTTGGTCATCACTTGGTCACCCAGGACTCCCTCCCAGTTAAGCATGAATTTGCACAGGTAAGAATAAACACTCATGCCTTCTGAATGTCAGGGCAGTGCATCGGAGACAACTGGGAGCCCTGACTGAAGGGTACTTTCATAGCTCTGCCACACACTTGCAGGATGATACCTCTGTGCAACTTGACAAATGACTCCGTGCACGGGTTTTACAATCAGGAAAATGGGAAAATTAAAGCTGATTTAACGTCCTGTAGTGCTTTAAGGTCTGTGGATGATATGCGCCATGAAATGCTAAATAATATTAATGAAACCTAACACTGACTTCAATCTTGGGAAGAAAGATGGGCTTGGGAACTGTCCCTCTATTCAATAAAACATTACATAGGGCCAGTAGGAGGTTGTCATCAAGTAAGAGCATACATACCAAATGTGGTAGATTATATGGCTACTGTAAATTCAAGCACAGAAAACTTCTTCAGAGACTGCAAACTATCTGGACAATGTGAAATGGTGCATAAACATCAGCTTTAAAATGGAATAGCATGTTCTCTCTTCAGGATATATATGGGGAAACAATAAACCACGTCTAACCTCAATTTCTTGGGCTTCTTTGATGTCTGTGTCATAAATATCAGATGCGGCACTGACTGGAAACCCCAAGCTACCGGGATGCAACACTGCTGGCTGCAGCCCAGATTCCAGGTGTCCAGACCCCGTAACACAACTTCAGGAGTGAAGTACCACAGAGAGGTGGCAAGGAAGAAAGACCAGACCCCCCATCTGCATTGTCACCCCAGCACACTGAACAGCCACCCTGACTGCACTGTCACACTGCAGGTGGGGTCCTCTGGAGACAGTGTCCCAGGGGGCACTCAGAGACACCCAAAATGTACCTTCCCCAGCTGTCAGCACACACTGCTACATATCTGGGGGGAAGTATTTATACTGCAGTGTCCTAGGGAAATACGGGACATTCTGAAGTGAATGAAAACATCAGTAAAACCATTTCCACTAGGATAACAGGTCTGGAAACTGGATAGACCTTGCTCAAGAAAATGGCCAAGAAAAAAAACAGCTACTCAGAAAGATGTTTTCCAGTCAGGCTGACCAGGCTTGAAGGATGCTAACCAGCATTTTTGCAGGACTACATTTCTGCTCAGACTTTTCCTTCTGAAGAATGACTTTGGAAATGGAGAAGCAGAGCTTGCTGAGATCCATATGTTCCAGTGAGAAGAGCTGTAACTCTGAGCATTTTCCACAACACTGGGCACGGCAATCTCTCCTCAAAGGGCATATTTACAGGAAATCATCAAAGATAAATTTGTGGTTTCCATGTTCCTGATTGGAGCAGATGATTGCTATTGCAGTTCCTCAGGTTTCCTGCTGTTTTCAATACTTTGCTCTTTAAACTGTCTTACAACTGACTTTGGTCTTTTTTTTTATTTATTAAAAAACACTTCCATCCATTTAACTAGGTGATGCTTTCACAGCCCTTTGAAGTTGTAAAGCACTGCAAATTTAGAAACTGTTCTTAATAATCACTTGGACAAATGGATCCAGAAAATTGCATATTGATGGAAGGAGTTTATGTTCTTTGCAGTCAAATATTTCCTCACTCGTTTCATGCAAAATTGCTTGGCCAAACAGATTTTCCCAAGGCTCTCTCAATAATGAATGTAACTTTCTTTTGTTTCTGGCTCTTCTCCGAACCCATCAGGAAAGGGTAAAGCATAATGACACAGGTCTGTTGCCTCCTGTAACCCTCTGGGACTCTTTTCTCTAATGTGATTGTTTGAAAATCAGCAGTTTTCTGCCAGGAAATAAAATAAGCCACTTTCCTTCCAAGTAACACTGAAAAAAAAACTGAATGCCATGGAGCCTGCTCACTCATGCAACATTAATTTTTAAAAGAATCAATTTTGTAATCTTTCAATTATGGTTTATTATAATGATAATAATCACTGTGAAATCAAGTTTTTTTTTCCACTGCTAGTTCTGGTGGCTGTCATCAAACCCCTTTCAGCAACGCTGAAAACACCTGGACTAATAAACCAGGCATAATTTATTTATACTTTAGTTTTACTTATTTAGAAATGTATTAAGCAACAATTCCCTTAGCAGTTGGTGATGTTACAAAAACTAAAAGCAAATAAATTATAACCGTAGACCTAAAAATCACTGCCAGGCTGGCTATCTTGTACTGTTATAATAGAAAAGTGCTTACAAAAAGCAAAGCACATGCACTCTGCTCACTGCCAGCACATGAACAGTCTCTGTGTGAACACTACTGTGCTGGGAGCCCTCAGAAAGAGCCCAGCCCCAGATCCCTTTGCTTTTCACTTGGAGATCACACTGTGCTGCGTGGTTGGCACACTTGAGAGCTGACGTGAAGCAGCTGTGAAAGCTCCTATATTCACATATATAAAAATTGCCTTATAACAGCTTCAAGCCTTAATCAATGCTCACATATACAGAGCTACATACCTGTGTGACAGGGAACATGCACTGTTCATACAGCAGGTCAGGCCAGGGCCTAGCATTTAACAGCAGGAGCACAATGGGTTTATATTACGTTCACATTTTAGAATAAAAAGTGTACAGAAAAATCACTTGTTTCTGATCAAAATCTGAGCTCCCTGCTGTTTTAATTCCTGTAACCAACAGTCATCAATAAATAATCATGTGCAGCTTCGACGCCCCACTGTGATATTTTGTTTTTGTTCTAAGAACTGGATGTACTGAATTGAGATCTGCAGTTCTGGACCTGCAGACTTCAGGTGTTCTGCACCAGGATTCAAGTGAATGAGGAAGCACAAGGTCAAGTGCAAGGGCACAGAGGGAAAAGCTGCTCTTCATCAGATACCTTGCAGGTCTGTGAGCTGTTTTAAAAGAGATTGTGTCAAAAATGGGAGGTGTGTTCGAGGCAGTATGTTTTACAATAAAAGGACAAAAGGCTGAAAGAAGAAAGCTATATGGATGACATAGTTACAAACAAGGCAGGAAATAAAAGAGGAAAAAATGTCCAAAATATCCATTTAAAAAGTCAGAAAAGGAAAAAATATTTCAAGAAAAGAAAGGAACATGTAATATAGAAACAAATATCCCATCGAGAACAGTGTAGCCAGCAGGTTGAGGGGAAGTGATCCTCCCCCTCCTCTTAGTCCTGGTGAGGCCACATCTGGATAATGTCTCCAGTTCTGGGCTCCTCAGGATAAGAAAGACAAGGAGCTCCTGGAGAAGGTCCAGTAGAGGTCACAAAGATGATGAGGGGTCTGGAGCATCTCTCTTGTGAGGAGAGACTGTGGGAGCTGGGACTGTTTAGTCTGGACAAGACTGAGAGGAGATGTCATTAATAATACAAATATCTCAAAGGTGGGTGCCAAACGGATGGTGCTAGACTGGACCAGTGGAGCCCAGCAACAGGACAGAGGAAGGAGCAATGGCCATAAACTAAGACAAAAGAAGTTTCATGTTAATATGAGGAAGGTCTTCTTTAGACTGAGGGTGGCAGAGCACTGGACCAGCTGCCCAGGGAAGTCGTGGAGTCTCCATCACTGGAGACATTCCAAATGCAGTTGCTGTGCAACCTGCACTGGTGACCCTGCCTTGGCAAGGGGGTTGGACTGGATGATCTCCAGAGGTCCCTTCCAATGCTAACAATCCTGATTCTGTGATCAGAAAGTGTAAGAGAAACATGGAGAAGAAAGAATTTGTGACCAAAACACAGTAACAACATTACAGCTTGTGATTTGAGTTAGCTAACCCAAATGGAAGAGTCTGAGACAGGTGTAAGAGAAGGCGTGAAAGTTGAAAAGCTTCAGGAATTACTTGGGACCAGGCCTCAAGACTCACAGACAACGCGTGCCTTAGTATGCTCAGAGCTGTCCTGGCATCCAAACAGAGCCTCAGACAGTAACCCGGCTCTGAACACCCTAAAACCATGTACACTGTGGCTCACACACTCAACCCACCATTTATCTCACTGGAACATAAATTAATTAAATACCATGCAATTAGACCAAAGACATTTTCTATTGATGTAATTTCATATAATACCTAGTAAAATCAATACAATTATACTTTTAATGCCTAGTTCATTTGTAACTGCTTAATTCATGTCTCTTAATTCTGTTTTGGAGTGAAATGGATTAGATTATATAACTCCCACCTCCATGAGTTTGGCATTTAAAGGTAACATTCAAATAAACCATTATGTTTAAAAAATATGCAAAATATTGAAAAGTGGAGGACAATCTTGCTGTATCTTTAAAAATCAGTGTAGTATGATCTGTATATAAGAACACCAAAATGTCTTAATTCTAATTAGTCTTCTTGCCATTAAGATATTATGGGAGCTCTATGCATTCCTGAGCTAAACACTCTTCACTCAGAGCTTAGTATCCCAACATACAAAATGAGATTTCTCTATTCATGCCAAAGCCCTGTTTTGCTATTTGTTTTTGCATGTTCCACCTCTGGATACAATAGAAAAGGAACTTGCTCACCTGCCTGACAATGCCTTGTAGACAAAACTGAATCTGACATTTCTCATTCACCCAAAGAGAGACAGTATTCTGCCGACTGACTCGGTATCAAGCTGTCTTCATTTTTCTTACACTTCAAACCTGAAGAAACTAAATTTATTTTAAAATTTACATTCAGCACAGTCATGTTGCAAATTTGACCCCCTCTGATAACTTAGTTTCAAAAATGTTCTTTGTGAAGACTATGTGTACCATTTGATTAAAAAGAACATGAAACCATTGGACTTAAAACAGTTGTAATTTGGAACACAGAGACAGTGGACACAGACTTTACTGAGGCATGCCAATCTACAATTCTGTGCAAAATGTTCTCTTTATAGGAAGAGCAGAAGTACTGTAAAATGTAATTAGATATAATCTTTCCTGTTTTCATTATCTATTAACTTTATGCAAAGATAAACTAAAGCATAATGAGTCCTTTCATTATCACGTAATTGTTATTTTAATGGTTGCATTACAAGCAATAGAATACTATACATCCACCTCTCATATTAGTGGGCAATTATTTTGAAACTTCATAATACAATCTACCCACAAAGACCAATGTATTAATGCCACCATTTTAGCGTAATGATGACTGTGGTTTTGAAATCAGTATGATAGCCTCAAGGAAAAAAGTAAAGTGATAAAGCAGAAAATGTTTATATTACATGCCAGTGCAGGCCTGGAATGCAGACTGAAAAAGTTTAAGGGAAACATGTGGAGCTTCTCTTGCTTGTGCTACCCTGAAACTGGTCAAATTTATATGACACCACTGGTTATTATTTCAAAAACAAAGGAAAACTACCAAGTGATCCAAAATTAGGAGCTTGGAAGGGAAACTGGAATAAGCCTTCCCTCAGTGTATCATTTCCAAGTCCCATCCTAAACCATATCCAGAAACAGTGCCTGAAATCCTACATTTCCCACTGATAAATACTGAACTGGCTTTAGCTACTCCTCCATTCATTGCCTTCCTTCTGACCAAGCAAAGCAGTGTAGCTTGGCAAGAAGTGATTAGACAGATCTAAGCAGTACATAAAGCTTGAGGATACCCTGGGGATGTCCTCTGTAAAGTTAAATGAAGTTTCATATCCAAGAGGCACTCCATGAGTGAGACCCAAAATCTCTCTAGGAGTGTGAAGGCTCTGGGATGTCACTGCAGCTGAGAGTCCCTGGCACATTCTGTACAGTGAAGCTGAAATCCAACTCTCCTGAACACTGTGCATTATTGGAAGGGGAGGTAAAGGCAATTTAAGACCATGAAATTAGCCCCAAGGAGTTAAGGACCACTGCTTGCTTCTACTCCAAACATGAAACATATTTCAACAGTGTCATCACTTATATAAAATCAGAGCAGCACAAGCAGAGCGAGCAAAAATCCACAACCACTGAGCTCTGGCAAAGACACAATTCTCCCTTGATAAAAGAAAAAGCTACACATGACCAGCACTAGTCACATTTCCTAAAGGACTAGAAAGGTGTGTAAAGAATGCTGAAATGCATGGACAGAGAACATTGATAATATATGAAATAATACTTGAAAAAATGAAACTAAAAATCTTCTTTTCGAGGAATACTGCTTTGCATATACTCTTCAGATTATTTTCTTTTCCTAATATTTTGATTGATTGTAAAATGTCAAGAGACCACTGCTAATTTCATATAGAAGGAAATGCTGTAACATTACCATGTTTGGCTGAAAACAGGTTATAGTGCAGCAGAAATTTTTTCCATACTGCACTTCCAGACCATTTGAACACCAAGTTAGGACTGTATGAGATTGAAATGCCCTCATGGTAAGCATACACTATTCAAAAAGCCCTATGAGCATGAATTTCTGCACAGCAATAGCTTCTGCTTTCCCCTAGTGTCATTTTCTCTCAGAGAAGTCAAGTTGTAAAAAGGGGACGAATATCCTTTGCCTCACCAAGGCATTTTGAGACTTAAGTGATACCTGTAACATTTTTCAGAAATGCTCTCATGGAAAATATTCAGGACACTTTTTGGAGAAAGGAGTACTAGAAAATCTAATGAATTTATTCAATAAAAATTCTGAAACATATGGAGAGCAAACTGAACACAGAGCACATATTTCTGACATTTATCTTTGTTTTTATTGTTAAGATAAAAGCATGCTGTTTGTTTTTTAGAATTTCATCTGCTAACTCTTTCTTTCCTTTCTCTGACTTTTTCTACACTAGTGACATCATCTGCATCAATTTTTTAAGTTTTGCAGAAAATCCTGTGCTTTGAAAGTTTTAATGAATCATGTAGAGAATGTTATTAGGGAGTTCATGCCTCCTTTCTGTAACCTGTAGGACTAGAGCAGAGAGGGTATGCATGCTGGGATGACTTGATTTTCAAAACAAAGAAAAAGAAGTCTCCAAATATATGGATGGGATACCAACAAGAAACTTGTAAAGAACAAATATGAGCAGTTAAAAACCTTTTCTTCTTCTGCTAACTTTTCTCTCCAATGCTTTTTTCCTTTGCAACCATAAAATATCCTCACCACCAGCAGCAAAACTGGAAGCCCTGCAATCCAGGATGCTGCCAGGATTGCCAGCATGAGTCACTGACTTACATCATCCTTTCCAAAGGTGGAGGTTCTGGGATGTGAGAGTCACAGAATCCCAGGATATGCTGAGTTGGAAGGGACCCTCAAGGATCGACTCCAGAACCCCAACCATATGCACAGTTCCTTCTGAGAGGGATCAGCAATTCTCTCATAACAATAAAAGCTGCAGAGTATTTAAAGCACAGGATGAAAAAGGTGTGCATGTTCTTAGGGCTATACCAAACACTGTATAAAGATTTAACATACAGTTCATCAGGAGCAGAAAACACATCCAGTGGCACTTGAAAGAAATATGATAAATTAGAAGAAACAGATGGATACATTCAAAGAACATGTGAAAATCCACAATGATAGAGTAGATCCTGATTATATATTCCTTGTCTTTAATCATTAATTAAAAGAAACAACTCCATGGCTGTAGTCAGCAACTGCTCCAGAATCAATAGGTCTCTAAGCTCACACCAATCTATATGCAGCCACAGCTTTATCACAAAATAATAGCTAATATTGATATTTTTTAATAAAGTTTCACTTTACTGTGTAATTAGGGTAATGTAGTAGGAGCTGTATTTCTTAACAGGAGTGCTGGTGCTTTGAGCAGCATTTACTGGCACGTTAATAAAGAATGGACTTCTTCTATTGAGTTCCATCTGCCTAATAGAGAAAAGTGTTCATCTTAATTAGGAAAATCTTCATAAAGAATATAAATGCAGTTACTAATGGGCTGCAGGGAATAAATGTAGAACACTCAGGAACAACTGGTGTTTTACCAGGAAATGGAAGAGTGGATATAAACCCCCAAACAGTTGTTAACCATCTGGTGATTGACCACAAATAGCAATAGATGCTGAGGTTTTAAGTATTTTATAATGAAAAATCTATTTATTTCATTAAGGTTTCATGCTTTAGACCCTTGTTTTTTCAGGTAATAAAGCAGTCTTGACTGACAATGAAACTATTTAAACCCTTTATGAATTAAGATGGACAAATCCATTAGCATTTTTTGAAGGAATTACTTTACAAAAAGAAAGAATGGAAGTGCCAAGCAATAGCTCACGAAAGGTCCACTGTCAAGTACTTGAAAAATGGTCACTATATCAAACATGTATTTTTGGGGTTGCTGAGATGCTCAGGGGCAGTTAAGAACTTTTTGCTGACTTTACTGGTGCAGCAGCAGATATTACATCACCATTATAAAGACTACAGCAAAATGTAAACTACAATGAATCTTTGTCCTTAAAAATGTTCCAACAGGCATTATACATTTCCTCTGTCAGTCTGAATCAGTTTTTTCATCCTTTTCTTCCTAAAGTTCTGTAATTTAAAGACACTGATATTCCCTAATTCTGCTCATTTTCTATTCAAAATGAAATGAACTTTTACTCATCTTCCAGAAATTTCATTTTTTTAATAAAATCACATTAATATAAAGTACTGATGGGATGTACTTCCTAAGTGCCAAAATTTAACTCTCTGAGCCAGACTCCATGTCAATGTTCACAGCTTCCCAAGGAAAAACTGCTTTCTGCAAAATTTTAAGCAACACTAGCTAATCTTTTATATTTCCTCTGAATAACTTTGACAGAGAAACCAATACATATATGAAAGCAAGTTCAAAAAGGAAAATATCATTACTACAGTATTTCATTCAAGCCAACAAGCAGAAACACAGCATAAAACTCTGATATTCTGGACACTGACAGCTTTACTACCTCAATTCACAGAGAGTATCACCAAACAACAGAACTTGCAGCTACTTGAACCTCAGAGAATGTAATTTCATTTATTCATTTCAATGACATTTTTACTAGACTATAGCTTCATGTAGATTAGTCAGACACATGAAAAACCACAGCTGAGGTGAAGCTGTGATGACTGCAGTTGTCTTAACAGTGTCAATCCAAACTTTAGATGAATGTAATTTGCTTGCTTTAAATGACAGAGATATAATATAAATTTCATATATCACCAAAGTAATAAATAATTAGTGAGCAGAACTGAGTAAAATGGTAGCTTGAACACAACCCCAAATCTTGAATCCTGATGCAGAAGTCAGTGATCAGAGTGGTACATCTTTCTGTCCTGAATGATAAAACAGCTTTCTCACAACCTAACACACAGCACAATCTGGCATGAACTGAGGAAACTAAGAACTTCTGGAAGAGAAGCACAAAAGGAATTTTGTTTCATCAGAATTGTCCAAGATATTGACAGAAGTCTTTCAGAAACAGTCATTTGACTGCAAATGTGGCTCAGTGAACCTGCCTCCTGAAGACACGTGTGTGTAGCTAATAAACTTAAAAAAATGTTGAATTGAACTGGTTGGGTAAGGCACAGGCACTGTCAGAGTTAAGACAGTGTACGTGGAAAGTCCTCTGCCTACCAAACTGGCTGGGTTTCTGAACATCATCTCACATCTCTTACTGGGAATTTTAGGAGCTCAGAATACATTTCTTCAGCAGAGCTCAGCAAGCTCTTTTCAGAAGTTACTCACAGAAAGAGTGACTCCAAACACCCCGTCAAGCTGCTCTTTGAGCAGTAGCAGCACACCAGCAGTGGCTGCTTGCTGGGGCTGACTGCCTCCCATGTGCAGGGGGACAGGAGTGGTCTGAGCCCACTGCCAGCCCCGAGGGTGCATGTGGGGCTGGGCTCTCACAGGCACTGCTCAGAGATGCAGTGCTCAGGGGCTGGCCCGAGATGCTTGCAGTATAAACACAAATGGAGCCTGCAGTCCAGGAACCATTAGACTGCTCCGCTGGTATCAGCATAGATTTATTTTAGCATTGCTTGTTGAAAGTGACTTTTAAGGCAGACTGTTTTCTAAATGATCCTTAAAAGACACTCCTTTCTTTCTCATCACCTTCACCTAAGGCAAGAACATCCAGTAGCATTGATCTATTTGCTGCTAGTTTTCATTAATTTTACCCTCCCTAAGGGTGGTGAAGCTTTGGTGCCAGCTAATTAAAACCTATTTAGGGATGCTCAGTGCTCTTTATCAGACCAGAATTAGCTTTGCTGCTTTAATGAAGACTACAGTTTTCTCTGTTATTACCAATTAAATGTTATTATATCATATTGTATTATATTTGTATTGCATGGCAAAGATATAGATGGCTTAAGAACCACTTATCTGGACTGAGGTACATACAAAGATGTCACATTTAGTAATTATCTAATACCTCTTTAAATCCTTTCATTTGAGTCAATATATATATATATATATAATACACCAGCACACTAGTGAAGTACTGGAAGAAGCTGCCAGGTTTCTGCTCCCTCTAGGGAAGTACCAAGTAAAATGCATTAATGAAAAATTGTGAATGTCTGGTAATGGATATTATTTATGTACAACAATTATTCAAAGTGGATGAGCATTCACCAACTTGAACTCAACTGCTTCATTAACAAAGACTCTCAGAAAGAACATATGTTCCCCAGATTCTTAACACTCATGCAAGGTTAATCACCCAGTGCGGATAGCCCATATCAGAGGGTATTTTTACTGCTGTAGAATTAGAAAATGCATTGCAAAATAAAAAAGACTGTTTGTTGGGAGTTACTTAGAGGCCATTCTTGTTTCTTCCATGCATGAGTAATAAATCATTTATCAATACCAAAGCTGGGGGTTTTGAACCTGTACCCAGTGAAGTCAGGGATAAAGCTCTCATTGTCAGCACTGCAGGACCAGAGCTTTTCTGCAGTAGAGAAGTGACTGCAGCACATACCTGTTAGCTGCTTCTCACAACATCCTTTAAAGACTTGAGCACCACAAGGATGAAACTGCTGAAAAGTCCCACTAATTACCTAAAAAGATTGTACATCAAACAGCAGAAACAGAAAACTCATTAAAGGCTCGACAGACTAGAAATCTGTTGCAATCTTACTATGCATTACTAGCATACACTGTACAGAAAGACAGAATTTTAGGATTAAACTAAAATAGATGTAGTTGCAATCCACATTTTAAAATACGAGTTGAAATTGGTATCCTTCCAGAATTTTTTCTGGAAACATGTCGAACCAGACCTCTGTTCAATCTAATATTCCAAGCAAGGGTTGATGTTTCTCTGAGGAACTGAAGGAATATTTGGCTGAGGAACCCGAGTCTGTCTCAGCATCGTAATAGCCTGGCACAATGTGTGAAAGTATTTTCATCACCCACAAATCTCCTGTGCTCTCCATTTACTGCTTCCACAAATGCCACATACCTCTAACAGTCTCATGACCCTCCCTACAAACAGAAGACAGGTCCTGTAAATTGAAGATGCTACAGAAAATGAAACAGTTTCCAAACTGAAGTCCCCCATTACTAGGGAACTGCAAGATGTTTTCTTGAGATACAGGAGGTGTTGGCTGGTGATGCATCAGTCATTTCCCTTGTTTCTGCCTGACAAATGCACTAAACGATGTTAAAAACATCACTAAGTATTTGATGTGGAAAAGTAGGACTAAAAATGAAAGTTGCAGCAGATACAAGGATGTTACCTGGTTGCCACTGCGAGAAGTGGTGGGTTTTTCCTTGGTGTCAAAGGGACGCACATGCACAAACAACTTGAAGGGTTGTGAGACAGGCTCGTAAAAATTTATTGCTGTTGCAATGTGAAACTTCAGGAAAAAGAACATGGGCCACTTTGACATTAGGCTGCTTAAGAACTTTGTTATAAGCACTGAGAGAAGTTCAATCTGCTTTTGACATGAAAAGAAGCATTTGTATTGTGTTAATTGCGTAACTATAAAAACTTGAGATGTGTTAATTTGTTGAAGAGGAATGGATTAGGCTGGAGAGAAGGACACTTTGACATTGAATGATGAGATGTTTATTTTCACAGGAAAAAGAGGAGATTTTTTCAAGGTCTCATCTCACAATAAGGATTTTGATGAAGTAATGTAAAGTCGCTGTGACCTGACTCATAAATATAAACAAATTTATGTACAGCAATACAATAATGTAGCCGTGATCATATTTAGCTTGATTCATATGTAAACAGGATGACTTGGATTATTAAAGGTCATTTTTGAAGAATGGATCTTGTGTATTTATTAGCCTCTGTTCATCAGTTTGTTCAGTTAAACTAAAGAAGCCATGATAACCTTGACATCTTTATATGAGCTCCCTCCAACTCCAGAACCACAGCAGCAACATGTGCACTTGGTGAACAGGGGCAGGCTCTTCCTTATGCTCCAACAGTTTGAAAAATAGGAAAAATCAACTGTCACCAAGTTCTGACAGTTTAATAACATAGTGAAACAAGCACATTTGAGATAACAAGCTTTTCTACTTCAAAAGCTAAATCACAATTTCAGCCTACGTTAAGCTGTTTGTGAATACCAGTATCTTTAATTTTGCCAGAATAGCAACAGTCCTTTCCAACCTCAAATTCATAATGCACAAATTTAAAAATTAATATTAAGGCACAGCAGTGACGCCTTCCTAGTTAACTCAATTGACTATGTGTGACAGGTACTCTTCCATGCCAAAACACAGATGACCTGAATTTTTGCAGCTTGGTTACAAATTCTTGAAATTTGTGGTCTTAATTCCACTAATCCAGTTTCTGCTTTGAACATACTAGCCCAAACAGTGGCCCTCATACTTTCACCTCTTACAGCCTCACCTGAGTAGCATAAATACACATTACCAAGCATTGAAAATAGACTTTCAGCATAATATTGGTAAAAACCTAAATCTATTCCAGTATCTCTGATAACCCGTTTTCACCAAGAAACAGAAATAATGCATAAGCCTGAGGTCTGCGTTTGAAGAAAAGTTACAGCGAATCTCAACATAGAAGAAAATGGGATATCCAGAATTATCCTGAGGCTGTGCATTTGGAAATGTTGTTTGTGTAGGATTATCCTCTTCAAATAAAATGTCAATTTAATCAATAGTAAATTGAGCTGAAAACAACACACAGCTTTGAAAACATTTCAGGAAGACATCCAACATTTTTGGGATTCAAGCCAACAGAAATGAAATTACCAGAAGGTAGCGTAGGTGGGGTAAATGGGGCCTAGCTGCTGCCTCAAGTGCTAATAACAGTCAAATCCATATCAAAATCCATTAAAAACATATCTGGGGACTCATTTAGTAGCTGACATCCCGCATGGACTTTTCTCACGTATCTTTTGTCAAACATTATAATTGTTCTTCACGTTAAAGACTTACCGGTCTTTTCCTGTCTCCTTCTTAAATACCGCATCGCAGTAACTCATGCGCTTCTCCGTTGTCACGTAGATTTTGGCAGTTGGGTAGCTGTCAACAGTTTTCTTCAGCATGTTGTACACAATGCCATTTCCGTCCCTCCTCATGTTTCGAAAAGGACCCCAGACCACGTAAACGGTGTTGTTGGTTTCTTTGAAAAAGTACTCAGGATTCTTGAGCAGGAGAGGCACGCTTGTGTGGGAGACCACTCTTACAGTTGTCCTCTTCCCAACATCTTCCTCATAGCCCTTTGTGGGAGCATTGTTCATCCTCCATATGCAGGAGGACTTGTCTATCTCAGTGCCCACCCTCTGGCCAGCCATCTGTCCCGAGTTTGAAACAATGGCACAGAGGTCACAGTCAAGTTGTAGAGGCTGGAAGACAGCAAACAATAATTTATATTGCAAGTTTTTCTCTGTAAAACATGAAGACTGAAAATTCAGTTAAAAGAAGAACAGGTACAGTACAACAAATCGATAGCAATCCTTCTCTTCAAAAAAACAAAACTGCAATCTCCATGTGGAGAGCTGCTTGAAAACTCTACCACTACAAATGCAAACCTTTTCAATGAAATAGGCAGTTCCAATCTTTGCCTTTGTTCCCACCTTGCAAAGTCAACTACACAAATAATCATTCCTTTTCTTCCCTCTACATGTTCTATTCTTTTCACTAAAAACCAAGGAAATAAAGAAGCAGCAGAAAGCAATATTTAGATCAATGGCTTCTCTTTTAACAAGATGTTGTCAGCAATAGGAAAAAACCTACTGAAAAAGTAATGCTGGAAGTTTAACTGTACATTAACTGTGTTTGTGTCTCAATGAATAGTTTCCAAATTTGTGACAGAAGTCAAATGCAAAATGTAACTCTCAAAGCAATCTAATAGTATGAAAATCCTGCAGTTGGAAAGGCGATGTGGACAGAGGAATATGTTGTTCTCTCCAGAGAGCGGTTATGATCCATGGAAAATGAGGACTGGTGACACCTGAACTAGGACCTTAATCCTGAGAAAACTATAGTCAAAGAAAGTATTTCCTGACCACGTTCTAGGGTCCTATTACTCCAGTATGAATTGAAAACAGAAAAAATCATCTAACAGAGATATAAGGACCTATCTGATGTTCCATTTGTCAGAGTATAAAGAATAAATGTCTTTTCGTTCTTTTGTACCTACAGACTAAAAGGAAATGCCCTCTATTTAAATTGGATTGTATAGAGTTCAGTTAGAAATCAAAATCAAATGAAAACCAGATCCATCAAAAAAAACCCTAAAGAAGATCATCCAGGTCAGAGATAACCTACAATTTTTTGTATGGTCACAGACTTGATCCTCTGTCATCCTCATAACTGGGAGCCAGTGACCTCAGGTTAGTATTTTTTAGGAAGAATTCCCTTCATGTTCTTTGGACCTTTACTCTGACAGGATGCTAGGTGCCAGACTTGTGGTTATTTCTCTTCAGAATCACACCTCATTTAGCTGATGTGGATGAATAGCCTGCCTACATTTGACCACTGTAACCCTAGGATGCAATTGCCGACAAAAAACCAAATTCTTTGATAAGCGGGAATAATTCAAGGACAAGAGACAAACATCTGAAGAAAGCCAAACTGTAAGAGCTAAAATATCTCATCTTTGAGTGACAAATATTGTGCTGAATAAAGGTGCATCCTGCATGATTTGTGCAGTAAACCTCACCATTTCAAAGCTTTGATTTCTCTATTGTGATTGATTTGATTTCGTTATGTGGCTGGTTCAGGAAAACATTCCTCATTTCCTCAGTAAATAAAGATTCCTGATTGAATGCAAAAGCATTGTCAATGTTTCCTTTACAGAACACCATGCATTTTTTATAGCTGTTATAGTTTTAGAGAGCTGTCCTGTGTGGCTCTCTGACAGCAGGGATGAAATCCCAGGAGATGCAGCTGAATGCTGCAGTCTTTCTGTTTACCGCTTACTTACAGAAATTCTCTCTAAGATACATTATGAGGACATGGCTGGGTGACCTAAACAAATCCATGGGCATAACTCATATCCTAGCATGAAGTGAATTGTTACAGTCCCAGTAGATTAATTTATAGCTTTCAGGGTGAACTTTCAAACTAACAAATGCTGAATATGAATAGATAGGAAAAGCCAATTTGGTCAAGAATCTGGTTCCATTTAAATCTGTCTCATCCTCAGAGCTGATTTTTTCACTAAATTCTTCCTTCTCCATTAAAATGGAGCTGCTCTCTTAAATTTGGAATTGTTTGATTTCCTCACCTTAGTTAGAAATGCATTGCACATTTTCTCTTCACTGAGTGCAACTGTTCTGCATGAATAAGCTGAGTACAGTCACTCCTGCAACTGTGTCCCCTGGTTTTCTAGCTCTTTTGTAGTGATTCATTTATCTTGTTCCAATTTATAAAGTGCTTTCATAATACTGAATGCCTACACTAGGTCAACATATAATCTGCTCTTCTTGAACAGAGTCAGAGGCTAACGCCCTCCCAGCTCTATCTCACGATAAATATTTTTTATCATGTAGAGATTTTACATGTCCCAGTATGCATATTTCCCAACAGAGATCCCAGGCAGAGTTAGGAGACTGACACCCATGACAGATATTCCACTGACTCCAGAATCATCCGCTGCCTTCATCATCTTTTTGCATCGTATCTCCCTCAACATATCAGAAAACACACATCAATATTCACTCATTGAACCCCATATGGAGACAGGCCACCAGTCTGTGGTGTTGGTTTCTAAGTGTCATAGACAAGAAGGGTGGTTTCAGCAACACACATGAATGCACATACAAAACAAATGGGCCTGCCAGGCAGCCCAGGCTGCCCTCTCATCTATAGAGATATTCCAGCAGCAGTGGGATTGAAACAGATTGGCAGGACCACACGGAAACTTGTGCTGCTACTGCTTATCCTCTGTGGACCCAGAACATCAGGCCAAGGTTCACCTCTCACAAGATCTTCATTCACTTGCATCATAGATACACGAGTTAAAGACAAAAACATTAAGAACAGTTCACCTTTTCTTCTCTTTTCATGCACTCGGACATTTATTTCACCTCTAAACACCAAAGGGCCTGAGCTAATATTGCTGCTAGAAAATTGCTCATTTTGTTGCTGACCAGAAGGATGTAGAAGACCTCAGCAGAGCACATAGGTATGGTTCTGACAAATAGTCCCATCTTTTTCCTGAATGATACATTGTAACTGTTAAGGAACACTTATATTTTAATCAGTAAAGAAAATGAAATGTCTGACCTTTCCATTTCCTGTGCAAGCTTACAGACAATAGAAAAGATAATTAAAACTGTGAATTAGAACTCGCAAAACAGTGCCATTTCTCTAGGAAAGAGAAATAGATGTGTAATAAAGGTCACTTATCAAACAGTTCTAGTTATTAAATCTTTGCATTTAGCACTGAAGTGGCTTCACAGAATCAAAGGTCAAATCATTAAATAAAAAAATCAGCCAGAATTAGAAAAGGTCACAAGCAAATCCAACTAAAGTAGGTCACAAAACATGATTCTTTTCCACACAGGATTTTATTATTTGGAAAATTGCTTACTTTCCAAATTTGACAACTCCCCCACCATTTCCAATGTCTCCACTAGGAAACTGAAATTCCATCTACAGAACCATTTGCATGGGTAGGTTTCCCAATGGCACAGATCTTGGATCACCAAGTTTCCCAGCCACAGCCCTGTACATCTGCTGAGGTCCATATGGGCGTGATCTCAGGCCAGGTCTCTGAACCACAAAATAATGTCTGGACAGACCAGACACGCCAAGCTCTGGTCTCAGCAGAGACTGCCAGATGCACTCCTCAGCTGGACCAAACCCAGCTCAGGACCTCTGCAGATGGAATTTCCACTAATGAAAAGCTGAATTTCTCTTGTGGCTTCTTAGCACTATAGACCAGTGGTGTTCTCTCTCCAGACACCAACTCTGTTCCACTCTGAACCCCACAACCAATCATGCAGATAGTTAGGAAACTCAGACTAAACTTTCTCAATTGTTACTTTAACAATATGATTGTAATTTTGTAAATTGGACGCAATGCCCATTCACTACATAATGAGGCAATTATTAGCAGCTTGCCACATATTAATTTGCTCCTTTAATGTTGAAACAAATGAGATCTTTTCTTATAATCATCCTATTTGAGTGAATTCTAACAAAGCCGATTGAACAAAGCTCCAGAGAGACTTTCTTTATTTCAATGCCATTTATTCTTCTACTCTTCTTGGATGTCTTTAGAGTTTTAGAGGATACAACATTTATAATGATGCCAATAGGGAATAGATTTTGCCTTTATTCTTCTTGATGTTCTTTTGAGGTCTTTGAAATGAAAGGTACAAGAGAGGCATTAACCGTCTGGCATTGTTTTTATTGCTTTTCTCTACTTTACAAGCAAAAAATGTATTTTAATTTTTCCTGTGTTTCACTGATTAAACAGGCCAGTTTTACCTACAGTTACTCAATTTCTTCTTCTTTTTCTCTAACTGGGAGAAAAGACTTGCCAAGCTTCTCTATGAAAAAATTCAGCACATTAAAAGAAAGAGTATTTTTGTGTTTACCCAGCAAGAACTTCCAAATTAGTACAGCACTGTATATACCTTATATTATATTATTAACATCAAGGAAAAAATGATAAAAATTATAAAAAGGACAGGTCTGATTACCCTGAGTTTGTGTTTGTTCCCTCTTCCTCTCTATGGCAGTATTGTGGATTTTTTACCTTCAGCAGTGGATTTTGGTCCTAGCCCTCAGCATTACATCCCAGCAAACATCTCTGTCTTCATAAAATTTAATGTTAAGATTTCATAAAGATTTTAACATTTTGACATTATTTTGAAATAAGCCCAACGTCAACATGCATCCCATTTCCAAATAAATACAATATGATCTGCTTCTTCATAAGACTGTTCCTGAGACTCAAGTGCCTGGGATATTTTATTTAGATGAATGTCACTGATATGTACATGAGTTCTAGCAGAAAGTTTTTATTTAAATTGAATGAATTGGAAGGGAATGCATAGGAGGCACATAATGGTACTAATCTTACAGCAGGAGACTGAATAAATAACCATATTTGAAAGTCTTTCTATATACACTGACCCAGTTGTTACAGAACTGTTTGATTTGCAGCTCTTGTTACAGCTCCTTAAAGGGGCTATACCAGCCCTTTGCTTGAACAAATACCTTGTGGATTTCTCATGTCAGTGGTAAAGAGACAGAAAAACAAAGGAAGCTCAGGCTTTGAGCAGAGGTCGAAACTTGTGTGCCAAAGTCACCCATCCCATCTAAACTTTCAACCAGCAAGCATATTTTTGACACATTTTAGTTTTCTTTCTTATGGAAAGGAAAAAAAAAAAAACCAAACCAGAAACTCAAACCTTCCAAACACGAATCACAGTGCAAAGTGATGCGGTGTCATCTTTCTCACTTTTGAGACAGCGCCAGACAACTCCATGCCAGCTCCTACCTCTTTCAAGATACAGCAGAGCAAATGCTCACCAGAATGTTGTGGATTTTGCTGCTCCTATTGGGAACAATATAGGCAGCTTTGAAGCAAAGCAAGAATTAAGTACATCTCATGATACCAAGAGCCGAAAACCAAATGCCTCAAATATACGTGAGAAAACTCTGAGTAGAAAGAATCAAATATATAACCTATAAAGAATAAAACCAGGTCTTGTAACATATTTTAGATATTTTCCACTACTTTATTATAAGGCAAAAATTGAAAAGTCAAAGATCATACCTCTCATGATAACTTCATAAAACAAAATTTACTAAAATTGAAAAAAGCCATATCCAGCTTGATCAAAATATTTTAACTTTCTATTTTTCAAGAATTGTATTTAAGTAATTTTCTAAAATGGAGTTAAAATGCTCCTCCAATTGAACATTTTGCTTTATTATGAAAAGGTGAAAGAATGGGAGTTCACATTAACAAAACAGTCCCTTTCATTTATTTTCATTTTTCCTGATTTCCAGAACTTTATGGAAACTGACACCTTTTAAATAAGCCTACCCTAGTATTTTCTTCTGGAATAATAAACTACTGGAACACTCTTGATAGCTCTATTGGTAAAAAAGGCTTAAAAATAGAAAGGTGGCAGGGAATAAATAAGAACAGGAGAAAATGTTCTGCCTCTGCATGGAGGGTTAATGAAGGAAGGAAGCTGCCAGATTCAGGGCTTCAAGCACAACAGAAAGACCCGGGAGAGGCAGAGCTCTGGAGGACTGATGGTCAACAGCTCTAAAGGACATTGGGCACTGAGAAAGTGGCAGGTGAAGAAAGTTTTGCCCCAAAGCATTTCCTGAAGGATGTGAAGACCTGTCCTGCATGTGCACTCTCAGTCAGTCTGCAGAAGATCCATTTTTGTCTGTGTCTCAGGTGCCTGGCAAACTGTCCTGTCCCTAGGCAGGATGGCAGAAGGGACGTGCTCTTATGTACACAAATGGATCATGTCACAGAATGGGGAGGAAATAAATGGAAAGAACACACAGGAGAGAAAAGAGAACAGAAAAAATTTCAGACACCTATGAAAGGGTAGAATGTAGTTGAATGCTTAAAAGGGAAACATGTAAGGGGAAGAAGTATTTGAGAAAAAGCAAAATACTGATATATATAGCCGAGAAGATAAACCATGATGTTTGGGAATGCAATCCAGCAAAGAAGAACCGAAACTCCTAAAGTTATAAACTAACTGTTGTGAAGAAAACTTCATCAGACATGTCAATCAAATAATTTAGGAATGAACAGGCAGAGAGAAAAGGTTTTGTCCTTTACACTGCAACTGTCCAAGTAGAAAACAGATGAAAATGGATATGTTCAGTCCAGCATATAGTACTATAGTTTGTAGGTAACCAGAAACCCTGACAACCCCAGGCATGCAGATGTCTGCACCTTCAGATCCACACAATGAACACCTCTGAACTGGAATAAAAGCAGAATACTCTTTGGCATATATATTTTAAAAAATCAGCATAAAGATACAAGTACACCCAAGAACATATGCGGAAATGCTCCTGTCACAAACACTGTTGAGGACTGAATAGTTATGGAAGGGAGGCAAACTCCATCATGCACACCCTATGCAGACAAGTTCACAACAGAGGCACTAAAATAGCATTCACTCTGAAAAACAGCCTACGAAAAAATTAGCTTCACAGCTGTACAAAATGGAAAACAAAACAAACTGCATTAGTTCTAGAGTATTCCTGACTTCATCCCAGAGGTTTAGCAGATGACCATAAATAACCAGAATGTTTGTGACACTTCATCTATCACCCATTTACAAACACACAGGGTTTAAAATATCATGACTTTGTAATAGTACAAAAGCCGGGAATTCTTCCAACCAAATACTGTTTGCTGAATGCTGAATCCAGTAAGTCATTTATCTTAACATCCACCACATTGTTCACCTGCCCTCAGTACTACGTGATGACTCTTGAATTTTGTGCACAAAAGTTACTGGAAAAACACCGTGTAAACCAGGCACTGTCCATCAAACAGCATAAACCACTCTGAGCACAACACAAGCTGATCCTAACAATGGCACCCCTTTTGTCACTCTGCTGCAGAACTGTATTTGCAACAGTACATTTGCTACCAGCAAAACATGTCACTTGATTCAGCAGGTTATTGGTATCATAATATTTAGCTCTAATTTATCTTCTGCAATTCTCTGTCTGTATCATGTTTCTTTTCTGCTTTTTACATTTAGTAATAAGGAAGATAACAATTGTTTCTTCTCTATACAGACATATTTCCTCAGCAAACAATACAAACCGCAAGGAGGTAAAATGTCACAACTCAAGGAGACATAAAAGGGAGGAACGTCCTGTTAGCACATGGGCTGAATAGAGAATGAATCTCAGTACAAAAGGACAAAAACAATTTTTCACACCCAATAACGTGTGTGGCAGCAGAGCAGAGGTAACATGTACCACATAATCCTTCCTTACATAGTGGACTCTAGAAAGACATCCTTGACAGAAACCAAGGCCAAAAGAACTCTGTCCACAAAAACTGGTTTTTCTTTGCAAGTAATAGTAAGCATCTCTGCAAAAAAATTAAAGGGAATTCCTACAGTGAAGATGCCTACTAGAAGAAAACGTCTAAGGAATTCTCTGTCACATATGGAAAACATGGGTTTCTCTAACCACTGACTTCAATTTGTATTTATTATAAATACCCGCAGATGGCGGTAAAGTATATAATGTACACAGCAGATTTGTTCCAAGTTTGCTTTCTCTAATAACCTCCTATTATCAGCACTCACCATTAATCATGGACCATTATCTAGGAACTTAGTTGGCTGAATCACAGATGCAGTAATGCCTGTTAGGCCTCTAATCTAAATACACTCGAAAAAATTAGACTCACAAATAAACTAGGGGACTTCTAATATGAAGTTCACATCTTATTTCAGGTCAATTTATTTGGGATCTGATATGGGGAAACAATATCAAGGTAGGCAGCAAGAACTGTCAGAAAAACTTCCTTGTATTAACCCCCCCTTCTTTCCCATGAAAGCCCACCTAACAGGATGGAAGCCTAACCTCTACTTTATTTTGGTTCCATGCTGTATAGACCTGTTATTTAATTTTGTCTCTCTTGGTGGTCTGACAAATTATTTGTATGCATGGAGGGAAAGTGATAAGCTAAAATGCTAATTATCCATTTTTTTTCTGAAATTAAAAAAAAATATAATATCCATGCCAGGAATAAGAATAAGGTTTATTACAGTAGCATTAAAACCACTGGCATTTTTCATTTGACAAAATAAGCCTTAAGAAGCTTTCTAAGTCCAGTGTTTTTAATTGCAGGATGCCTTATCTAAAGGAGAATACACAGTTGCTTCTGGCTACATTCATTTACTTTCACTGGTACATTGCCAATATTTGCAGTACCAGCCTATGACTGTCATCTGAAAAAAAGTTTAAAATTTTCTCTAAAAATGTAATTTCACATTAAAATTTCACTTAGAAAGTGCTAGTCCAAAAATTTGATTGTTTTAAATATCCTCTATTTTAAGATCATAAAATCATTTCAGTTGCAGAAAGATACAGGGTTAAATCATTATTTTGTCAGACACCTGAAATTTCAAACACTATGGCAATGGGCACTAGGACAAAAATTTAAAATGGATTAGAAAGTTCTGCTTAAATAATTAGGTAGATGTGTTTAACGTTTTTTAAGTCATTAATGAAAGCTATTGAAGCATAGCTGCATTATTTTAAAACTTTGAAGCTAAAGGTCTGTTTCAAAAGAAAAAAATCACTGTACATATCCTCTCTTCTGATTGCTTTTGCATCATTGCGTGGTGCATATGTCCACCAACCACATTTTAATCAGTGCATATTTCCTGCAGACAACAGCTTGTCTCATGGACCAACACCACCCGCAATAACTCGGTCAGCGGAAACTCAGGTGGAAACCACTGGGGTTAAGTGACTCGTGAGTAATTGAAAGATCCTTCTGTGTCAGTTCTCCCGACTCATGGAGCTCGGCAGCTTCTGCTGCTGCCACATCCCAAACCAGCCCCGTTTGCCCCTCACCCAGAAGGCTTTACTGAAGAAAAGCCCCTGAGCTCAGCGGCCTCTGCCGAATCGCGCTGAAGGCGAGGGCCTTGCGCAGGCCTGTGCATCCTCAGCACAGAGCTCAGAACCAAACCAAGGCCTGAGGTGCTGAGTAACACACACACACAAATGAGCTGGTAAGTTATGAGGTGAAACACGCTAGAAGCAATTGCAAAACAAAATCTTATTAAAAATAACAAACCCTTTCAGTCTTTTCTCCACTATATAGTCTGGCCTGACAGTGATATAGTTGCAAGATATAAACAGTACTTCCAAAATGGGTATTTATAATCATATAGCTCTTCTACCTATAATTTAACTTTTTAAGAGAGAAATTAATTTTTAGTCCTTCATACATCTTCAAAAGAAAAATACCACTGCAATGTAGCTATACACTGACTTTCTGGGTAAATCTATGGCACATTCATTGACTCCATTACAGTTAAAAGTAAAACTCCCACTGACATGACCGAAGACTTCATGGAGACTGCACCTAACATAGGAATTTCGGGAAGAGAAATTTGGATTTGGAGTTCATGGATGGATAAGATTACAAAATCATGGTGCTACTACTTTGCCTGAGCAGCAGCAGAAGCCTTTCAGCTGTGATTCAGCGTCAACCCATGAAAAGGATGCAGGGTGCTTTCTTGCTATAAGTCATTGACTCACAAAGCCAGAATACAGTGTTCCTTCTCTGTGTGTGAGCACACATACTGATGTTCCGGGCTGGATGGACTTCCCTGGTCACTACTGAAACCATTTCCTGCCCCAAGTCTATCTCTGGGATGGAAGCCTTGAGGCCATGTTAGCTTCCATGCTGCCATCAGATTCTACATTTCCATTCTGCTTGTGATTGCACAGAGTTTGTTTCTTTGTTTTGTTCTTTTAGTCTGTTGGCTTTAATGTAGCTTGTGATTCCTAACGTTTCCAAGGACTGTAATGACAGCAGGATCTTTGAAACTTGAAAAGCGATCTTAAAGGTCAACACCTAAGCTCATCAGTGGCTCTGTAACTCACACTGATGCAGCAATGACTACCATGGTTCTGACAAAACAGGTTCTTGGGGAGAGCAACATGAGGAAGAAAATCAGTGCCCTCTGAGAGCATCTGCCTGCTGTGGCTTGCTGGCACTATGAATACGGCAAAATACAACTCAGCTGAGAGCCTAGAAACAGAAGAGATCATGGAATGCTGATAACTGCCCTCTAAACAAACAAGTTGTGCCTCTCCTTTCGTCCTCCTTCTGGAGCAATGCTGCTCCATGCTGCAGGCTCTGTTGCACCTCAAGCTACCAACAGCTCCCCACTGAGAGGCTAAGTAGCCCCTCACTGCCACAAAGCTGGTGTGAGGGACTGGGGGATGCCAGTGAGTAAGAAAAAAAAAATCAACTGAAGTCAAATAGTTATAAAATAATCATCCAGAGGAAATGAACAGGTGTCCAGGTTACAGCTTATGCTGAGGAAAAGCATAGAAATCACATTTCTTCATTTTTATGAACAGTATACAATGGAAAACTTTTCCATACTCAACGTTAGTTCTGTGTTCTCATTTGCTTAGTGTCTTTATAAAAAGCGCATACATGTACATATGTATTAACAACACCAAAAGGAGCAAGTGATAGAGATGGAGGGTCTAGAATATGTATTAATTTAACTCTAAGAAAATATTTACAAAGCAAATGTGCAAGTTTTGGCATCTCCTCTCTCTGAGTCATACAACTGTAGAATTATTGATGCAGCATGAAGAAGTTTGTGTGTGTCTGTGTTCAGCTACCCCATCATACATGGTGTCAGACATTCACAGTGTTCTCATGGCTAAAAAAGACCAAGGCAGATGAGCTGAGGAAAAAAAACCTGATGGACATTATGTATCCCATTAAAAAAAGAATCCTTTTTTCAAGGAAAGCACTTTTATGACAGAGGGCAATT
Source organism: Promerops cafer (assembly GCA_013398275.1). NCBI lineage: Eukaryota > Metazoa > Chordata > Aves > Passeriformes > Nectariniidae > Promerops > Promerops cafer. The sequence goes on along the minus strand of VZSE01005712.1, from coordinate 997,690 downwards.
AAGCTTTGAAACAGGTGCCCAAAGGATTCTGGAGTCTCTGTTCCTAGAGATTTTCAAAGCTTGAAGAGGCACAGACCTGACCTAACCTTGATGTTAGTCTTATTTATAGCTGATATTGGACAAGATGGTCTCCAGAGGTTATTTCCAACATATTTTTTTTCAGTAATTCTATAGTTCTATCACTATGAAGAACCAAAGGGAAGCTCAATGAATTTTAATGAAAAAGACAGCATACATTTTTAATAATGAAGACTATTCAATGTCCTGGGGAACTTTTTTAGAAATAAAAGAACTCAAAACGACAACAAAATATTGAAAATTGAGTAATTAGTGAAAAATTATTCTCTGTTTGTTCTTGTCTGTTCTTGGTTCTTTCTACTGCCTGTCACACACAAAATCATACAGAATACAGCAGGAGAGAGAAACATTCCTAAAATGAAAATGGGCTAAAGATTTGATCTGCATGTCCTATGAGAATCCCACACAGAACCTACACCTAATAAATCTTATTCCAGATAAAATATTATTAGGCACAGTTACAAGGCTGGAATCCAGAATGACCACAGGTTCATTCCAGCTGGTTGTGGCACAGGGTATGGGCAGGGAACATGGCGAAATTTCCCTCCTGGCATGTGTGAACCTGAACTGCTAAAATGGCTGTATCCAACAGTTTAGACTCATTACTTTGTAGGTGTTTGTACAGAAAGCTAAGTTTATTGAGTCCTCCTCATAAGTCTACTTTCTAAGGCTGTTAGCAGTGAATAGAAGGTGATAAATACCACACCATACCTGGAGACCAGTCCTGGGTGTTTGTTACTCCTTTAGCTCTACTAACTAACAGTGGTACCTTCTTCACCAGTGCTGGAACATGGCTGAGATGCAGAAGTGATGGCTCAATTGGACTCCAGGGAGAAGAGGGGTAAAAAGAAAGAAAAAACCCCACTGATCCAGAATGAATAGTTTTTCAGAACAGAAATCTAAACTGCTGCCATGTGCTGGTGTCCACTGAGCAGTAAACTGTGGCTTCACAGGCTGAGATGGCAGGGAGGGATGCATATGCACATTACATTCCAGAAAAATGGGGAAAACTCCCATACCATCAGACCCTCAAAATTCCATCTATAAAACAGCAGAATTATAATGGCTACGAAATGTAGGATACTGAAAATCAATTCTGAAAAAGTGTATCATAGGTAAATACTGTATTTATCCCTTCCTCTTGGAACAACCTCACTGCAGCAGCAAAACAATTGCTGACTCTGTCACAAGACCCTTGCAAAAATCCTGCAGACCCCAGCAATAATTAAAAAAAAAAGTCCTGTGGTGCTTTGCCTCTACAAGCCCTGTTTATGAATTCATAGCGCAGCATGAAGGTTATTAAAATCCCATATGTGAGAACCACACACGGCACAAGGAGATATGAATTGGCATTCCACAGAGATAATGCTATCTAATGGGCAAAACAAGGAGCACGGCTCCATTCTTCTTCAGAGTACATTTGGAAAGGGCAAAGCATCTGGCTGCTGCTCATGGATACCTGACCAGACACAAGACATTTCTTCTTCTTACCTGGTGATTAACAAGTTAAATGTGAAGAGTATGGCTGTTATCTTGCCTTGATATTCTCAGGACACCCTTCTACCCACAAACCATTTGATGTGGGGGGATTAAATGCTATTTGGGGTGACCCAGATAAAGTGACTATTAAACACATTGCTGCTTACTTCCACATCCACGCATTTCAAATCAAAATGTAATTAACTGTGGAGATAACCAATACACCTCACAAATTAATTCTGGAGTACTGCCTATCCGATAATATAATTATTTTTCTAAGATTATTTATTTCCCATTTTACTGTTGAAACAAAACAGTTAATGCTGTGCTTTATTTTAATGCCAAAACTGTTTTGATCCCACATAGCACAGAGCTATTTTGAACGCTTATCAGCAGCTGGAAAAACTTCAAGAAAAAGCAAGAACAACTGTTTTTGAAAAAAAGGTTTATGAAAAAAAAACCCAAATTGACAAAGTACAGACATGCACAAAAAAATTTCCACAGTTTTCAAATACTCTGAAACTTCCGTTAAAGAGAAAGCAGTCCATGGTTCTAAAATCCTTGAGTCAAATTTAATGCATAAAACATACTCTACTTAAGGACACTGATCAAAGGTGTGTTTCTTTGCCTTGCATGTATGATCAATCAACCATCAGCAGAGAGACCACAGGTGTCTGGTGGGGTCATCACTAATGCCAGAGGTGGAAAGCACTCCAAAACAGGAAAGGCAGGATCTGCCACGAAGCAACAGGAGACAGAACCATTTTCTGGAAGAATTAAAATCCATGTGCTTGCTTGGTACTCTGCTATATTGCTGAGGAAGGGTTTCCTTCTCATCCGTATCCCTATGATCACACAGTGCTGCTCAGCCCCCACTTGAAACACCATTGCTAAAATTCTGAACTTGGATGAGAGCTGTGAAACTTGCATGCAGATATGAACCTTCTCGAATTTCAGGCCTGTTCAGACTCAAGATTCTCGTTTATACCAGTTATGCACTCTTTCAGCTGCACCTTCCAATCTTGTCTCTATGTGCTAGGCCCCGTCACGATATCACACTATCGGTTTCAGCTGTTGGATCCCCACAATCAACATCACTGTCAGAAATTATAACCTCTATCAATATTTTAGAGATGCAAAGCAGGGAATACAGTGAAAACAAATTAAGTTTCATAACTAAAATGAAAAATCCTTTCCCTCTAATGACTCCTGCCTTCCAAACTGTCTTTCTTTATGCATGAGACAATTTGACTTGGGATTTGCTCCCTGACTAGGCTTAGCTACATACTTTGGAACAAGAGACCCACAATGAGAAATACGTTAAGACATAACAATAAAATTCTGTAGCATGCCATGCCAAATAGAAAAGGTTATCCTTCCAATCACCCTCACAACTAAAGCTACAGTCAGGTATTTAATACTGCTCCACAAGCAAGGGCTCTCTCCCTTCATCTTCCCACCTCCTTTCTGCCAAGTCACAGAACAAAATAAATATCCAACAGAAAAAATCTTCTATCAGTCTTTAGAATACTTTTGGGAGAGAAATCACTTAGAAGTGATGTGTCAGGGCACCTTGTCTGCTTCTTTCTCTCCCTTTCTCAGTCGAAGGACAGTATTAAAAAAGCAAAAGCACTTTTAAGTGCTGTTTGGGCATAAAATCCCCTGCCATCCATCCCTCACTTGCAAAAATTTTGAAAAGAAAAGCACTTAGAAGTCTCTTTTTGTCTCCATCTACATTGTTCCTTTTCTTGGGTGTGGTTTGAAATAAAAATAGAAATGAAATGCTATTTTCACTGTTTTGAAGTTCAAATCAGGCATGTCTCTTCTAATTTCTTCCATTTGCATTTTCTCTGTAACAACTATCAGTTTTGGTGTATACTGCATTCCATTCCTCTCTCTTTTTAATCTCAATATCCCCCTCCCAATTCAAGTAATGAGATTATGATGCTATAATCTTATTCTGAGCATAACCTTTGATTTCTATGGATTTCTATTCCAACAAAGATACATCTGTTCTGCTGCCCAGATGTCAGCAATGTAAACATTTAGCTAATTTAATTGATGCTTTAACTTCCTAAAGTGGGGCAGCCTTCAGTGACAATGGCAGTCATCTCAAGAGCTACGAGTCACAAATGTGTGCTCAGTGGCAGCAAAATCATCAATACAGGTTTTAGCAACTAAAAAAAGCAAACATAATCCTGAGACATACATAAAGGGGTTTGAAATTATCTTTTCACTCTATTCAGCAGCACTGATAGTAAATTCAGTCTGGGCATTCGACTTCAGCACAGATTTGGATCTGCTGCTGAAAGGCCAGAAAAAGCAAAAAGAATAATCCATGCCATAGAAAAATTAACCAGCAATGAAAAACTGGGTTACAGGAGGGGAGGGGAGGGGAGGGGAGGGGAGGGGAGAAATATGCTGCAAAGGATTCTTCACGTCTGTTCAACATTAGCAGGGTGGTAGCTGGATTTGGGTTAGACTTTAAGCAGCTTTCTATATGAAAAAACAGTTATAAACAATCTTGCCAGGGGCATAATTACACACTTGCTATCTCTGGAAGTCCTTTCTTATCCTATTTTCTGTAATTCTGTGAATTTTAGTAAGTTGATGTGCACACAGCACTTCACAACTTAGCCTTCTTGGGTGATGCTAAAGAAAGAAGATAATCTGTGCTGCAGTGTCTAGCTCAGCACGGTGCTCTACACTACATGGAAAGGCAGCTATCCAGGTAGCCTTTAGCAAAAAGGTACCAGGGCAGATGTGTGTGTATGGATGGAACTCATGTTCTAGTAAAGCAACCTGCAATTTGACAAACTTTGATCCCCAGACAGAGAAATCAGTAAAATGAGAACCGATCAGGTTATCCATAATGCAGCAGCAGCAAAAGTAACAGCTCCAAACATTTTAGAAAGTCAAGAGTATTTTCCTAATTATTAACAGTTGTTTTAGTACAGTGTCATGCACTTCTGATTTTCAAGTTCAAGATACAGCAAAATGAAACTGAAATACAAATATTCACTAGCCCATCGCCTTTCATGATTTATGCTGAAATCCTGCTTAAATGTAACAGAAGGACAGGAATCAACCCTTCTTTCTGTATATCTATTCAAATGTTACCTGAAGCATTCCTAGCAAACCCCTGTTTCTTGACAACAGTAGATATGAAGCTGTCTTTGTGTAAAAGCTGTATTTCTTCATAGTTTATGATAGCTCTAGACTTGCCACCCCTTTTTTTTCCCAGTACAAAGAATAGGAGTAATTGCGGAATAAAGTACCACTCATTGTGAGTAAGGATGTCAAATTCTTTTCTATTGTAAGCTCTGTCAAATGATAAGCAATTAGACCCTGGTTTCAAGGTTGCTTAAATAAATAATATTTTGTATGAGTTACTTTTAAAAAAGCTGCCTGAGGTATATATCACAGTCTGGAATAGTGAAATGTCTACACTAACTGTGGTGTTGAATGCGTATTTAAAGAATAAGAATTTCTCTATGTGCAAAAAAATGTTGGTTTTAAAGTCAGTCTGAGGGTGTGCATTTTCACATGTTTCTGATCAGCTCTTCCCTGACACTTTTCCAAAGTCTTTGCCATATTGTTAGCATCATCTTCATGTATAGCTGCCAGGGAAAATGAATCAGATGCCACAAATTACTCAAGGGCAATGAAGCCCTAAAGGAACCTTCTGCAGAAAGTTTCTGACTACAGAGCATAAGCCTGCTGTGCTCTACAGCTCCTTGGTGGAATTCTCCCGTGAAGGCAAACATATGTTTGTTTACTGCAGAGACATCCTACATGTCCTGTGGTAAAGAAATGCCATTTTGTGGCTACTACCTTTGATAATGTAGACAATAGGAAAGCACTTTTGAATGTTTTAAAGCCATTTCTAGGTGAATGACCCTACTGGCCTAGGAAAAACCCACAGATTAAATCTGCATTTCATGTGTTGCTTGGTTTCAAGCTGTTGCAAGTTTACCTGCAAACCAATTAACTGTATCTCTTGTCAAAACAGATATGGGGTTCCACAGGCAATAATCCTTGATAAAACACGAGTGTATTGTGTGGAATCTCTGATGCTCCCCTGCATCACAGAGGTCTTGTGATTCATGATTTTCAGTGTATCAGCAAACAAAACCCACCACTTGTGGAAATGCACGTGTAGGGCTGTGCTACAGCAGATTTCCACATCCATCACTGCAGCTGAACCTGTGCAGAGAGCTCCAGGCTGGCCCCAACATTTGCAGGTCAGTTACAGTATAGAATAACTCCCTCTGACTGAGATCAGTCTGCTTACAACAGTTCTGTATGGGAAGCAAATACTGCACTCACACAGAGCTCACTGGAAACAGAACCACGTGCACACGGCTACACAGCGAGGGCTCAGCTACAATGGGAAGAAGAGGTTAGAAGGCAAAATAACAACTGCAGGCTTCAGAAAGACAGACTGTAAATGCTGATGTGCTTCAATTTTTGGGATGTGATTATTCAGTTGTTGGCATTGGGATGTGAGAATCAGATTCTTCCTTTTTTTGTGTGGGCTATCTTTGACTTTACACTTGTAAACATTTAATGTAATAGCACAACAAGGTCACTCTATTCTGCACAATCATGCTGAGATTTCCTCTAAGACGCAACCTTTACACCACTAATTTATTTATTTACTTATATCTTCAGCAGCACTATTCATATGACCAGAATCTATAACACTGACAATTTAAAAAAGAAAAAATGTCCAATACTCACACCCAAGTTTGTATGAGTCTCATAATGCAGACAAAGGAAAAGGAACCGAGGACTTAATTCTCCTTTAACACTAATATAAACCTGAAGTTCTGGGTAAGTCATTTATGCCAGTGGCAGAAATAAGAAACCTTCACTGTGAATTGTAAACGACTACAGAGAGATCTGAACAAAGGAAGGTGAGAGACTGCACAAGTTTCTGCTGCAAAACTGCTGTGCTGAAGGGAGATACTGCTTCTGGTATATAACTGTACTTTTTACTTTTGTCCTTTTTTGCTGAACACAAAAATATCAATTCTGTTCCCCAAAAGCATGATACATGAGAAATAATAATGAATACAGATATCCCTCAAACCAAAATGGATTTTTAAAAAACACCTTTATCATAAACAGGTGATACTGTTAAAGGGCTATGTAAAAGTACATATGAGAGGTAATTAGCAGGGTAATGAAACAACATCTGTGAAGAAGCAATGAACAGCACAGAGCAGAAAAGATCTGTCTGTGGGTGCATTTTCAGATTTAGGAGTCTGAACTTTGGCAACCATATCCATTTCTGAACTGGTGGAGTGGCCGTTGGGGTTACTTCTGATACCAAGTTATTTCTCAGAGAAACATAAATTTTTCTAGTCTTGGAGCAAATGGATAACAAATGACACATAACTCACACTCCCTTGGACTCTAAGCCTAATAGTGTCACCTTAAATCCACCTCCTTCTGAATAGGCCTCTCACAATCAGTAGCATTATCCCTGGAGTGAGCTATTGCTTATGTTCACTCGATCCCAAAATACTGCAGTTTGAGGCAACATTCACTTTATGCAATTTTATTTGTGCTGTGTAACATTTGCTCTCTCCTATGGGGAGAATCCACAGACAGATGCAGGGAGGAAGGAATGGGAATAGAAGTTTAATAAGGCAGAAGGTAGGCAGGGATGGCAGGGAACATAAGGGGCCAAAGTCTCAAAGACAGTTAGCAATATATGACAATATTTACCTTGTGGATCCTGGCTCAGGGGAGGAAGTCTGAACTGACAGCTTTAAATGCCAAGAGAAAGACTTTGTCCTGTTCAAAGATTTGGTATAAATACCTGACTGGAGTGGGTGAGAGTTAAGATGAGAGCAAACTCTTCTCAGTGATACCCAGTGACAGGCCAAGATACAATGTGCATGAACAAAAATACAGGGAATTCCAGTCAAAATACAAAAAACGTTCCTATTGTAGGGGTGCCTGGGCACTGGAACAGGTTGCCTAAAGATGCTGGGAAGTCACCATCCATGGAGGCATTCAAGCACAACTGCAGAGAGCCCTGAGCAATCTGCTCTAGCTGACTCTGCTTTGGGGATGAAGGTTGGACTAGATGATCTCCAGAGCCTCCAAACCCAGAGGCAAATACAGCAATCAACCCCAACTGAGCTGTGCTCACGGGAAAGATCCTTCATGAGAGTTTTTGTGGTTTTCTTTAAAAGAGGAAGACCATGTGTAAAAAAACCCTCTTGCTGTTCAGCAAAGAAAAAGGTGTAAGGCTAGACATATTTTTTTTCTGGATCTCAAAAACTGATTTGATACTGCTTCATCTAACAGATTGATTTCTAAAGTAGGAAAGCATGGCATTGAAAAAGACAGAAAACAGAGCTGGTTATAAATCTTTCCACAGACAAGGAAACAAGGATATTTATAAACGGAACATTCCAAGGTTTTACTGCAGAGAATGTGTAGTGCCATATGTGTACCTACTCAAACCACTTGAGCTTTTTTAATACCATTTTTTGCCATTACAAAGAAAATACATCAGGGCATCTAACGTAAGTAAAACATAAGAATAGAAATGGATAGTAAAAGCTTTCTGCTAAGGAGAAAGAATTGAACTTGCAACCTTCTATGCTAGTCAGTGGGCCTTTCTGACACCTAATGGAGTAATTTCCAGCGTAACATGTATTTCCTGTCAATGATAGACAATATATATATCTTAAATATGCAAATAGCATGTAGATTTTTTTTAAAAAGTCTTCACTACATATCTTCATCTCTGCTAAAATGTATTTTATTGCTTTTTATTGTTAGCATAAAACTAGTAATAAGCTGCATTTGCACAGACAGTTGACGAGAAAGATTCAGGTCCACAGGAGCTGATCTCAATTGGCTGCTTTTAAATGCAAGACTACGGAGAGCTGAAATCATAGCTTTGAGACAAAATATCAGAAAGCTCTGTGCAATCACTACACAAGAGTGGGAAAGTATTATACTGCAAAAACTCAAACACCTCTGTATTCGCTGTGTAGATAATCACACCAAATTGCATCAAAACAAGGTAGAATGAGGGACAGCAGTTCGTTCAGATTGACTTCTGTTATTTTGTTTGGTTGCTCTGGTTTGGTTTTGCTGGTTTGTTGTTTTTTTTTAAATTATGTATAGATATCAGCCCATGTTCTGGGAAACTAACTAAGGAATCAAAATTTGTAAATACCACACATATCCAGGTTCATTTTGAAAGATTAAACCCATGCTTTCCAAAGGGGTTCTGAAAGAATTGTATGGTGAAGTGCATGCTTCTGAAATGGAATGGTAGTAAAAATCACATAGACTGAATCATAAAAGGAAGGAATGAACAGTACAATATCCAGAACAAGGAAAGGATTTGAAGGTTACAATAAATTATACACTAAAGCCAACTGTACAGTATATTTTCAATTGGTGTCACTTTCTGAAACCATCACAGAGCACAAACATGTTACAAATACTTTAGTGAGCATCCTGAGCTGCTATTTGCAAGAAGGAAGCTTACTGTGGATGAAAAATACAGCAGGAAATCAACCAAAATCACGGGTTTCTGTGATAGAAGCAAACTGTTAAAAAAAAAAAAAAAAAAAAGAAAAAAGAAGAAGAAAAGGAAAGAGAATTCAGGGAATACTCTTGTAGTGTAAATGTCTCCTAGCTTCACTGCCTTCACTGACTTTCATTCATTGACTATCTCCCTTTAAAATTTTTATCTATTACAAATTGTTGGTAATTCAGCCAATACAGAATTTAGCACGTGCTTAAATGCTTTGGGCTCCATTCAAAAACACATGAAAAATCAATGCTTTTATCTGGTTTGGGATGAGGCCCCTGTTCAATATATCTGGGGCTAAGCATGAGCTGATGTGTTTTGCTAAACAAGTATCAGAGACAAATAAAGATTTCACAGAGGTCATTTCTGTCTGTCTAAGCACTTAAATGCTACTAGTCCATCCAAGCTAATGAGTTTTAAACAAGGAAAGGTGGAAGCATTTGGACACTACAAGACCAGCTTCTTGAAGAATCCTAAGTGTAGCAGCAGATTATAAGTTCTGGATAAGTACTGGGCTTGACCCGTCATCCTTGTTTGTTATCATCTGACTATCTGTGTTCTCTGTGCTTCTGATTTTAATTCACATGAACAGGGAGTGACAGGAAAATGTGACTCTACAAATCCTTAACTAGAAAATGTGGCTCACAACATTCAGACATGGAGCTCAAATTAACAATGGTTCTGAATATTTTTGTAGTTTACATAAATGCCGTTGACTGTCAGAGCCCATACCAACCTAGTGTCAACAAAATATTCCAAAAGGCTTCACAATCTGAGGCTATGCTATAATGTTATTCATTGCCAAATTATTTCCATACAGTTTCTAAAAGAAAAAGGTTTGTAAGAATAGAAAGTTTGGTAAAAGTCTGGTAAAACTGATATGAAAACTGCAATAAAAGAGTAAATATAATTTCAGAGTCAGCCATCTATTTTCACTGCAGCTTTAGATATTTTGTGAAAGGCTAGAATTCCTGTATGCTAAACAATCAAAAGAAAAGGATACAACTAAAGACAATATGAATGGAAAACTAATACAAATATTAAGTTCTAGGTGCAAGTAAAAGGTCACTTGTAGCTTATTTTCTCACATAAAACCAAAGTTATACTAGGCTTCCTTTGTTCCATCACTTGCCTAAAACCTATTTCCTTAAAGGAGAAAAAAAATCCCTTCATTCCTGTGAATCAATGTTTAATTATAGCACATCTGACTCTAAGTCCAAGAACTGGTTCTACAAAAAAATACAAACAGTGCTTTAAAGATGATGTCTGCATGGCTTGACACATAATGTAGACACCTTCATTTGTGATTTCTCATCACCATAATGACACCTTTTTATTTCAGGTAAAATCTTAGAAAAGGGAAAGAAATTAATTGAGTAATGAGTATCTAGACAGGGTGAAAGGTGAAAAAAGGCTCAGCTTTTCAGGCTTTCTAATCCTGAAGCTATCACCTGGGTTTGTATTTTGATGCTATTACTAATGCTGAAGACTACCCAACAACACCAGTGGTCCCTTTGGTATGACGACAGACCTAGCATGAGTAGAAATGTAAGAATGTAGTTTTACCAGGAAACAAGACTGCTTTACCTCTGCAAGTTCTTAGGGACAGCCCATGCAGGTGGACAGGTACTGGTGCAAAGGAGGCTGGCAAAGGGGCTCTCACTCACCTCCCTTTGCCCCTGTGCTCTGTCTGGTGGGTGAAGGGGACCTGGTGTCTGACAACAGCAACTGAGACATCCAGGCATCTCCCCTCAGCCAGGAAGCACAGGGAACATGGCCCTTGCTCAACCCTTGGCCATATTCATACTCAAGTGAGGTCATATTTCAGAATATTGGAGTCCTACATCAGGTAGAGCACTTACAGTGCAATTGTGGTGGAACAGCTCAGGAGAACAGCATCACTGAAGAATTGAAATAATTTATTTGCATGCACAAGACAAAAAGTCTCAACAAAGCTTATTTACTTCAAAAAATCTCAGTAAAGCTTATTTATTTTCCTGTCCCTCATTCTCCCTTCCCAGTCTCTCAATTTTTCCACTTCTTTGTTTATTGTTCTTCTGTGATATTCTGAGAAGTTCCACATCACACAGGCAGGTAATGCCAAGTAGAAAGCTGCACTTGAAAACCAAAGTATATAGCTGCAGATCACAATTTACCAGAAGAAGTGGGTGAAATAAAATTACTGTTTTAAATGAGGGCCATAGCTAAAGACTACTCACACCCACGGGAGAAGAGTCTTATGAACACAAGTCTGGTTAAAAGTTGCTTCATCCAGACCATCATCAGCCATGAAAGGCCTAGAAATAACGTAACATAGTGAGTAAGAAAACAGACTGCACTGAAAACATAACTTCCTAAAAATAATTAAGCAAAGAAAACAAATTCGTTACCACTGATGTAAACCCTTCAAAGCTCTGGCAGCCTGAGGTTTCCTGCTCTGCAGCATGATATCCAAGGTTCATTGCAAAGCGCTGTTTATCCAACTGCATTTCTCAGTAGTTCTACCTAATTAACAGTTTGGCAATGAAGGAGGCAATGGGGGAGCGTATATATGTAAATACACCAAAAATATGCTAGGGAACATTAAATGTGTAAAATCAAGCACTGAAAATTTAGGGAAGTGTCAGAAGTAGAGTTGCTGTGCAGCCCTAATTGGGCAACCTTGTGTGCATGCATTATGATACTATCTTTAATTACCCGACCACCTACTATTTTTTCCACTGGACCCCTGCCTGCACTGACTGACATAATGAGCAGCTACTCAATGCCTTTGTTTTCTTGTTATTAGTCAATGTGTCCCCATGCCTCATTTATTGAGCATTATTCACACCCTGCTCTGAGACTTATTAATTTCTGCCTGGGCTGTCATTCAGTACTCACAGTAGCTCCTCCCTTCTCAAATACCATTCTACAGACAGACAGGAAAAGATTGTATTAGCCCTCTTCAACTAAAGAGGTCTCAGAAATTTAAGTGAAAGTTATAATTTAAATTAAGAAGAATACACTCACTGGCATAGAGAACCTGAAGCAATTAGAATTCTTTGGTAATTTATATGTTCAAATAGTTTTCATTAGCTTGAGCTATTTCTGTGCTTCATAAATCAGACCCAAGGGTCTCAAACTAAGCATTCAGAAAGTAAACATTCACAATTAGTAAAAACATGGCTTGTAAAAACATGGCTTGACTGTGACAGCCTTGCCTTCCATTCCTGTAGTGTCCAGACTCCTTCACACCTTTTCATTTCTTCAGCAAATGAGGAAGTAGTCCTAGGAACTTCTTTATACATTTCCACCCAGCACCAAAAATGGTACAATCTGGACAATGAATGAGGCTGAAGTTGTCCCACTCTGCAGAGCCATGAATACATCAAAGAATTCTGAATCAAAAGTGGACAAGTGATTTTATTTATAGCATTTCCCAGTTCCTGAACCTTGACTTTGCAACCCTACTAGCATTATGTCAGCCTCAAAGGTACAAAAGGATATAAAAAAAGCCAAGCAATCTGTCTACAGCATGAGAGTGACACCTGTGCTGTCCAGCAGGACCAGATCCTGCCTATCCTCCACACAGATTTCAGTCAGTTGAATTAACACAGCACTAATGGCAGCAGCAGAACACCACTCTCTACTTCAGCAGCCACACTATTTTTCCTTTGTAATTATAATGCCATAATTGTTATTGGGAAAATATTTTTCCAACTAGCTCTAGTGAAAATATTTCCCCCTGACCAACCAATATGTCATTAAGAAATAAAATATTCATGTTAAAGAAGCATCCAAAATTTTTTGTCTAACAGATAGTCACATTCCAAAATTCATTATGTAAACTAATTAAGTGGTATTTATCAAGGCTGTGTTCTAAACTGCTTTTTGTGTCTTTCATCCACCAGTTTTCTATTTGGCAATACAAATTATTCCCTGGACATAGAAGGCCACCACCCCAGATGCAAGGCAAAATGAAAGTCTGGAGTTTTGGACTCAGGAACCCTGAGCTGTGGTCTGGCCTGCTCCTGACCTGCTTTATGTCTCACGTAAATAACAACCTCAAGGTCTCACTTTGCCAGTCTGCAAAGCAGAACTGCTTTGCTATGTTAGTGTTACTGAAAAAAAAGCCTCTCCACCTCAAACCTCTCCACAGGTAATGCTGTTTGTGAAGGCAAAGAATTCAGCATGGTCCATTTAGAGAATTATCACGCCTCCTGCAAGAGCCCAATTTGCTCCCTGAGCATGGGGATGAGTGGAACGAGGCCTCCAACCCTCCAGGTGTGACCCTGCAGGGACTGGGGAACAGGCAGGCAGACCAATTCCAGGGGAGCCCAGCAGGGGAAATCTGAGGTATTGGTATGTGCTCCATCAATCAGATTTAAAACTAATTAAAACTTCTTTTTGCAAAGTCCTCTTAACTTGCTGTGGATTTAGCTACCAGTCAGCTCTAGACATTATGCAAGTAAATACAAAGTTCCCATAACAGCATGATGAATAATGCCTTTCTCAGGTGCTCACTTTCTGTGCACAGCAGGTGCTGAGATATTAGAAATGAAAATTCAAAATATTTAAATCTAAAATCTATGCTAATATATGTTCTAGAGGAATGATTTCAACAGTATTCAAAAGTATAGAGAGGCCAACTCAATGCTAGTAAAACATAATTAGCAAGTGACATAGCTTTTACTTATTGATTATATTTCTTTTGTACCAATGCTTACAGGAAATGCAGCAAAAAAAAAAATTATAATCAGCAAAAATCTTTTCTGATGACAGGTGTTTTCTCCTATTATCTCTGCAAAACATATGAATCCTGAAAGGACGATGTTTCCTTTCAGTTTTCCTAGCAGTGTGTATAAATAAAAACGTTAACTGCCAGGACATAATTTTCAGTATGCTTGTCTTACTTCAGATGTGTGTTTTCTGTTTGGAGCACAGCTGTTCATATTTCCCAACATGAGCGTCAGTGCTGTAAATATCTTCTCTATTGAGGGCTACTTTCCTAAACTGCTGCACAGGGGCCACATGCACAAATTGAGTTAGTGCTAATGTAAGCTGTGTGCATGCAAATCCACGCACAGCACTCAGAAAACGCGGACCACGGACCTTGACCCCAACGCTTTGCCACTGGATCAGAATTGCTCTATTTAAAGCTGTGACTGTGACATAAATGAGGTTTTTCAAAAGGTTTTTATTCAGCTAAAAGAACTCATTCTGGGATAAAATTTAAATAACTCATGCTACAGAACTGCATTAATGAAGCAAATTACTCCCAGCAACCTGGAAAACAAAATAATTTGGGAAGTGAAGATTGTCTCGGGTTTATTGCTACATTTTTTTTCCAACAGTTAGAAGCCTGCACTGTGTTAAGCTCAATTTCTTCACTTCTGAATCTCAAAAACAAGTCCTTTGCCTGTCAGCATAACACAGCTGGCAGCACTATTGCCTCTCCACTGGAAGGTCAGGGATTCACATCTCTGACTGAGACACGGGCTTGTGTCCAACGCTGACGCGGCAGCAGAGGTCTGGGGGATGTCCCCGCACAGCTCGAGCTGCCTGCAGTCAGATGAGGCACAGGGCAAGGTCACTGCTGCCCATCAGTGGGGACTGCCTGGCTGACAGGTAACAGCTCCACGGCAATTTTCTCAACGGTAGGACATAAGCACGATGGCTTTAAGAAACACTTGCTTCTAACAAATAGCTTTGGGTAGCTGAGAATCTTTGGAAGAAACTGTTAAACAAAATAATAGAAATCCATGGGGCTATCCAAACCATGCCAATGATATTCCCCTCCTTGCTCTGCAAAGCTTTCTTTGTTTAGGAGAAAGGGAAGCCTACTTCTAAGAACAATGAGAGCACAGAGTTCAAATACACATTATTACATTTTGTTCAGATGGAGCGTATCTTGTACATTTTTAGAACTGTGGATTCATGGATTTCCAGTTTTTTGATGGAAAATTTGCAACAATAATTACCAATTAGGTATATTTCAATCAGTCTGCTGCTTTAGGAAGAGGGGGGACATGCAAGAAACATGAGCATGGGAAGTAAAAGCTATTTCTGCACCACTTTTCTCTGAGCAGTCAAGTGAATTCTATGGCTGGTGACGGAAGTGGTGGCTGGTGGCCATCCACCCACTCTGTGCCACGGCTCTGTGTGACTACAGGGACAGAATCTGATGGACAGACATGGGCATTTTTCTATCTCTCACAGGACCAATCTATACTGTAAGATCAAGAGCAGAAAGAACAGCACAATTTCTGATGAATGTAAGGCTGTTGCTCTGAAGGCAGTGAAATATCACATCTTTGAGTAAGAGCTAGAACAATACAGAGATAACCTAAGAGAGGGTCATGGAAGCAGGGCTACTGTGCCTGGGAACTTGGGCAGTCACTGAAATCTCCGTCTGTGATCAAGGATTTCATCTATTGCTCATGGACTACAAACAAGTAAGAAGATTTCTCTTCTTAGTTTGTTTTGTTTTTAAATCAGACACTGTCTGAAACAAAGACAAGCCTATAAAGCAAACTTTGGGTACAACAAGAGATTTGATAAAAAAAAAGGATTCTGAATTTATTTGAAGTCCAGAAATTATAAAATATGTTTTTCTTTCCACAAAAGCGCTCACAAGGAAACTGAGAGGACTTGTATCATTTCAGGGATTAATAATATAGAGTTCTTCATTGTGTTGACTTCAGAAATCCTAGGGAAGTCTCAAGGAAGGAAGTATGTTGCCTGATACATTCATGTGACAGGAGAAATAAAAATAAAAGAATATCAGATAAAAGCCAAATTGGACTAAAGTTGCATTTGACCACAACTGGAAATGAGAATCAAAATGTAATATATACCTAGTAGATAGTGGAATAAAATTAAACATACAAATAAAATTGCTGCTTCTATAAAAATAAGAAATACACATATACTTAACATCCATCATGGGAAAAATTCCAGTGAAGTTACAATTAGATTTTGAGAGTAATTTCAGCAGCAACCTATTTCATTTCTATAACACTATAATGACTTCATCAGTAACAAATTCTCTAGGTAGTATCACACTGGAAAGTTTAAGGATGGCACCATTAAATAGCATCCATAATTGTTACAATCAACTACATATTACACAAAAGGGCACATTTCCAGATGACTGTTAAATGTACCAATTTACCAGATTAGCATTTTGCTGAAAGAAACACTCTGAGCCTTCAAGAACCTATTACCTATGGACCAAAGCTCATGTAAAGTCCATTTTCTGCTGCAAAAATAAACTGGGAACCCCTTCACAATAGAATTTATAGTACAGCCAAAAATACTACTGATTACCATTTACTGTTCTCATATTGAGGGGCAAAACATGGGGGCTTTAATGCCACTGAGCACAGGGCTGGGTAAGCTGATATGCTGAATATATGCATATTTTCCTCACCTTGTTCAGTCTCTGCTCTTACAACTATTGCATGGAGCTGTAACGTGGGCTTTGCAAAGGCTGACAGGATCTGGGCTGTGAACATGACAAAACAGGTACCTATTTAACAGGAAAGGAATCTCACAGACACACACAGAGGTTCCATAAAGCATGAGAACCTGAGATGTCACTTCAAGTGGTACTGGGAGCAAAACTAACCATGCAATCTAGAAACACCCTTGCCCTCTCAAATCACCACAAGCACTAATTAACAGACACTGCCTCTGTGTTGAGCACTTTTAAAAATCATGCTATTTCAAACACAAAACAGTAGAACAACTCTTGGACATCCTTAAGTAGATAAATACTTCATTGCATCTAGAAATAACTAATGGTTGTATAGAGAGATAGATACTCATATTGGAAAGAAACCAAAAAGCCTACATTCATGAATCCTCTAGCAATTCAAAAATTCAAACAAATTTTAAGATGTATTATGCAATAATATCTACTCACATCTAACATAGAAATGCCTCTTGGTGATATGTAGTTGCTAAAATGATATTTGTGTTTATAAAGATCTTGCCAGACAAACTAGACTTTTCAAAGAAAAATGACATGCTTAGTGAGTGAAGGGAAATTACTACAGGCATTCTTCCATTTACTAGAGACTGATAAAAAGACAGATTTTCAGGAATTCAGAATACTGCTTCCTAGATAATTGAACAATTAATCTGAATGTACAAGAAATATAAATGCATATACAAATCAAGTGTTCTGTACATAAAATGAAGCTCTAATTTCTTAACAGAACCATTCTGTTATTCCATTATGAAAACTGTTCCTTTAATGAACAAGGGCACTTAAACTGCAAGAACGCTACTAGAGACTGAATGAGAAAAATTATGACCAAAAATACAATTTTCAAGGATAACTTAAACCACTATAAGATTTCTGATATGAACTGAAACAAACTTAGGAGGAAAACCCCAACAAACCACAAACCAACCAACCAACAAAAAAATCACTTTGCATTTTAGTTCTATACCTTTTTTAACTAGCCTCATACAACACCATATTTGTGATCTTTTCCATGCTAAATCTGCCTTATTTTACAAACAATCTTCAGGAGAAAATAAATGGTATTTGCAGAAGGAGTGCACAAGCATGAGGAAAGTAACATAGTGGGCATCACCTTGGAAAAGAATGAAGTGATTCATCTCATGGAAAAAGATCCAAGACATACTGGGAAAAATAAATCCAAGGTAACTTGATATCTAGAAACAGAGGGACCATGTTATGTCATCTCCCCTCTTGCATTACAGCTCAATCCCATACTGAGTTCTAGGAAACTGAACAGCAAGAAGTGAGGAAAAAGGGGGCTCTTTATATGGATGATTTAGGAAAAATAAGGAAGCATTTAGCTTGATAACTTGGTGATAAAGGTGAAACTGCAAGTGTCCATACACATTGGGAGAAAAAAAGAGAATAAGAACAAGAAACATCTAAAATCTTTAAAGAAACAGGAAATAAAGAGATATAGCCAGCTGCAATATTGGCTGCATCTCAATCTCAGAAAATATTCAAGTAGTACCACGTGATCTTCTAAGGGATGTGGGTAAAGGCCCAAGAATTGCAATTATAGCAACAAGCAGGTTAAAACCTGAGAAAACGTGGAATATGGGCCAATCACGTACTAGCAGGATGATGAGTGGTCAATTGGCTTCTTTCAGCACTAGATTTTTTGTATATGCAACTATTTAGCACACACTGAAACTAGCAGAAAAATATATGCATTATTCATGCAGTTTGTGGCACACAAGCACTGTAGTTTCAGTGAACAGGACTGGAAGTAATACCAGAGGAAATAGAGACCTTAGAGGAAGACACTGATCTCAGAAAACTCAGAGTGTCACTGTAATTTTTTTTAAGGGTTCTGTTATGGTAATAGTTATGCTTGAAGAAAATTATTTCTGTGCTATTCAGATAAACAGCCTCACAGAGGGCCATTTTTTCCCCAGGAAATGAAGAGTGGATAACACCCACCAGAATGGGAGCAAGCCAGTTAAGAGCAAATGGAGGGAGCTGGTTCCTCTGTTATTATCAACAGCCTATACATAACAAATGATCAAATGATTTAGATTTTACAGCAGAACTTACCTTGCACTGCAGCCAGCAGAGGTGGCAACTAATTTTAAACAGGAAACAATATCACCCCTGTCTATTGCTTGAAAATGACTTCTCATCTACAATTATCTGTCAGTTTTGCCTTTTCATTTTCAGCTATCACCAGCCCCCATACCTACAAAAGTCCTTTCTCCTTGATGCTTATTCTCAGCTCCAAAATAATTTATTAGGAGTTACACATGCTTATCAAAGACAGACAGGATTCATGCAGAAATTAATGGCAGTCTATGGAAGTTGCTATATATCATTATATAATACATGCCAACACTGCTGCCACAGTACGTGGATTGCCTCACCCTTTGTCAATCAGAATGAAGCATTAGTGCAGTGCAAAGATTATTTTTGCTGTTGTTCTGACAATAAAGTTGTGGCTGTAATACAATGGTAATAAGGGATAATCTGTCCGGGATAGTAGATTCACTATCGTTTTATGACAGCCAATATGACTATAACATTTTAATTTTCGAACACGACCACAAGTAACTTGATGAAAAATGTTACTTGCTCTTTATAAACATGAATCCTTTACAAACATGGTGATCCTGAAGCAGTGAAGAATACTTTGGTCTACATCGGCAGCAGGACAGAAATTGAGGCAAGCTCATAAGAGTTCCAGCCTGTTCCTCTGCCCACTCCTTTCTGAGCAAAAGATCAACACTAATCATCATTATTTGCCTTACAATAACGTCATCAGCTCCTTCTGTTGTCACTGATACTGATGGTGACAAGGCACATTCAACACCAAGGGCCAAGTGGAGCAGAAATGAACAGGACAGCTCCAGAGTGACCTCACCAGCACGGAGGACCCCAAAGGATCATCCCACTACCTCCAAGGCACTCCTGTGGGACTCTCTGAAGGTCTGCATGGAGATGATTAATGAAGAAGCACCATCTGCTATGTGTCTGAGAAAACTGCAATTTTCTGGCTTCTTACTGGAGAGCCAGTTCAGCCTTGGAAACACTGAAAAGGGCCTGTCCTCAGCCTTTGGGAAACACTGACATGGCTCAAATAAACTTTTTTTGGGCTCACTCCATTTGAAAAAGAAGTCATTCTA
The DNA here is from genome assembly GCA_013398275.1 of Promerops cafer. Taxonomy (NCBI): domain Eukaryota; kingdom Metazoa; phylum Chordata; class Aves; order Passeriformes; family Nectariniidae; genus Promerops; species Promerops cafer. Next base: position 977,931 of record VZSE01005712.1, on the reverse strand, counting down.
GTAAGGACATCAGAAAGAAACTTAAAAGAACTCTGACCTGAGACACAATTTTACCACAGGCTCTTCTGATTTGAAACCTATTTCCAGATGCTCTTCCAAAGCCTGCTACCAGAAGACTGGATCAATATATTCATCTTGAGGCCGCATCTTGACTCCATCAGGAATCAAACCTTGTGCAGAATGCAGCAGTAGGTGGCTTAAGAACAGCCTCTTATCTCCTAAATCTCCAATCTATACCTTCAAAGCATAAATAGTAATATATTTTGGGGGAAGAGGAAATCTGATGATCTAGGAAAAGAAATTTTTGGCAGTAACGGGCAAGCCAAACTGGAGGGGAAGCTGAAGAAAAATCAGCAGTTTTCGACAGCATGGACTGGCTCTAAAAAAGAAGAGCTAATAGGAAATAGGATTGACACTACAAATCTTTTAGACGTTAGGAATAAGATGACACAAGACACTGTATTGTAAGCTGGAAAATGTTGATAAATCAATAAAATTAATTATACAAAAACCATCTGAGAAGAAAACTGTCATTAATTGATCTACTCCATAAGACACTGCATGTCATCAAATACAGGGTTATTGTTTTTACCTAAAGGCCAGACTTCATCCTTCACCTTGGTATTTAATTTGTGTAGGGTATTTGCCAGTGCTGATCTAAGCTTTCAGTGTACTGCCCTGGAACTACTCTGGAGTGAGTCCTGTGCATGCAGCCAGGCATTTCATAGGAGTCTGAAGGCATCTGTGTAAAAGCTTAGAAATAATACTTTTTCAACTTGATGCACTCCAGAAATTATGTTTTTCTCTTGACAAATGTGAATCCTAGGTACCAGCACTGAAACAGGCAGAAAGGAGGGAGGGTGGTAGCATCACTGAACTAGAACCAGGGAAATCAACCCAAACCAACTTGCACTTTGGCTGGTGTAATACTAATACAAGACAGAGTGCTCTTTTCAGCTCTAACTGGAACAAAGCAGGTTCCATCCCCTGGAGAAATATTGATCTAAGACTGGTAGCATTTTCATAAAATTCAAATAAAAAACTCTGGGTCCTAACTACGAGAAACTCTTAAAGATAAATTCAAGAAGTGGTACTTGGAAAAAATGATGCTATTAGTTGCAGAAAAGAGGACTTGACTGGTATGAAAAGGTAAAGGCAGTAATGTGCATCCCTGGGGTTGGGGATTAAAAAGGAGGATGAATTGTTGTTATTAAGAGGACAATCCCAAAATCACTCCAGTAATTTCTCTGCACTCTTCTGGGGATTTTCATTTAACATTGTATTTATTCATCTAATGGCCCAACTGCTTTTCTAAGTGACAGAAAACAAGAGATTACTGTAATCTCCAACTAGCTCAATATGGAAAATATATCAATTAGAGAGAAAGAAAAATAAAAATGGAAGAAAGAGATATTGCAAGTAACACAGAACTTCATTTTTCTCTCTCCCACCCCTCCCCAGACTAAACTGGTTTTCATTTTAGGGTGCAGCTGCATAAACACCATTTGCAATGAACTCTCCAACATTGGTGGGAATATAATTTATTGGTTTAGAGGTAGTTACAAAATTATTTGTGATGAGTACACAACATTTACAGCTACAGCCACAGAAAATGTAGCTCCTTGTAACAGATACTGTAAGTCTATTAAGTAGAGCTCTAAGATGCACACATTGCCAGCATAGTAATGCCATTAACAGGCATAAGGTTTTTGATATGACATTCATACAGGTCTCTTGCAGACCAAATAACACATATTTGGTAGTACAGACTAGTGTATTCAGGCAGACAAGAGAAACTATCCCAAGAAAAGCAATTATTGCTGGTACAATTTGCATCTGCTCCAAGAGGGTCTCTGAGCTCATTTCTCTCTATGCAGCACTTACACCAGTCCACCTGTTCCATCCTGGTTTGAGAGCAGACAGCACAGATTAACAGCTCAAATATGCATTTAAGGTTCACATTTTAATCTAACAGCCTAAGAGAAAAGGCTCATGTGACAGGAACTTTCCACCCACTCAGAGGACAATACCAAAGACAAAACTCTGTGCTCAATCCGCAGAGCCTCTCAGCAGAACCTGAAGCTGCCAAATGCAGGCTGTGACAGATGGCCACGGGAGCAAACTTGGAAAGCAAAGGCTTTCAAGGAAGATGGCTGTGGCTTTAAAGCTAACTAGTAATTGGCATGACTGTCAGCGTTAGGAGCCTGTCTCTTGAGCGAGTTCTAGCTGCTGTGTTTACATGTGCACCCACACTCGCCTGTGTGCGGCTGGCGCGCGGCTCCCTGCAGGCAAGTATTAATAGCTTTGGGTCAGCTCTGTGCTGTGCATCTCTGCCAGAATAGCTGTGCTGGGCAAGAGCTCAAAGAGCTAAACTCACTGATTGCCACAGCCAGCAGGAAGCCCTTGTGTAGGAACGATTATAAGAGCAAAATTCCATTTTTACTGACTCTTTTTACTCTGTGGTGTATTTTATACACCACTACAAAGTGTACTTTAGCTGCCATCACCAAATCCAGAACTAGTGACACTCTGCTGCAATGGACACCTTGAATCTCTGTGAGAAATGGACTCCAAGTATAAACTCAGGAGGGTGACACTGGGCTTCTTTTGATGAAGGTATCCTCATTTTTAAACAGCAGTAGTGGGAGGATATTCAGGGAGGAAATGAGAGGGCACTGCTCTCCCAGCTGATGAACTGGAACACCAAAGAGACACCTCGCCTGCCACTAATGCAAAACAGCCCATCCTTCATTTGGCAACTATTACTGACAAAAGCTGAAATCGTGTAAGTTCTCATCCAGAGTAAAATCAGTAAGTTCCTCCTTCATCTCCTTGACAAGCCTCACTCTCATCTGCTCATTACATCTTTCCTATTTTCCCCAGAGGTCTGGTCTCCCTCAAGAACACATTACACCAAACCTCTCTGCTCCTTCTTTACCAGTCCAAAGAATACTCCATTAAGTTCTCTGATCTACCTGCCATTCAAACTAAAACAAAACACTGCTGACAGAAATTTGCCTATCAAGCTAGCTATCTGCAAAAGTCAGCTTTTCTTCTGTTTTCCAGATGATCTCCAGTCAATTTTCTAGGTGTTGTGTCTCTCATTTGGGGAGACATTGTTCACACTTCTCACATGGAGAGCACAGCTTCTCAAGAAGGAGACTAACATTTGCTATTAGAACCCTACCCTTCAGCAGCAGTAAAAAAAATCCTCAAGAAGGTGGAAGAAATCTCTGAAAATTACACATAACCAAGGTGGATGGCAAATCTTTGATACCAGTAACCTTCTGCGACATAACCTATAAGCTCCACTCAACAGATCAATCGAGCCCACGACTTCATCATAGACATTTATTTCTACCAGTCCAGGTTCTTTAGGGATTGACTTTTGAAGGCACAGCTCACTGGCTGATAGTAATCTCCTCTCAAGTCCCTTAGTCTTTTTTTTTTTTTTTTAAGCAGAGCTGCCACACAGGCAGCACGGCTTGACTCATCACACTGAGCTCTGTGTGGAGCAGATTTAATTCCTCTATATAGAATACTTGATATATTTATCCTGGAACTTGACTTTTTCCCCATGAGACACCATCAGAGTTGTGGCAGCTTTAAAAACCTAGGCTAATTCCATATATACAGAAGGAAAATGGCTGAGCTGGCAGGATTTGCACACATTATCTGTGCTCCCTTCTCTCCTGTAGGTTCCTAACATTGCTTGAGTGGTTTCAAGTGGACCTTGCAGCTTATTTGGATCATTCTCTCTTCTTCGTGGCCAAAAGAGTGGTGGAAAGAGGAAGAGGGCAATGAGGATTCTGGTGAGGTCTATTTGTTTAGTGAGATCTATTTATGTGATAGAAGATGAGCTCCTGGAGTTGCTCATTTGGTGGATAAAGTGCTTGGCAGGAATTTTATTTCTGAGTGTGTGCCTATGGCTCCCAGAGCCAGGAATGGGAGCTCTGGTACAGTTAGAAAACACAACAGGGGCAGGGGGACAGAGACCATCAACCCACCACATCAATGTCTCTCAGAAGTTAAACACGCAATGTGATTCTCATTTAAAATGTTATGTAACTAATCCTTCTGCAGTACTTCCAAAGAAAATTGTTCATGAAAATTTGTAAAATGGAAGCAGATAATCATCCAGAAGATACTGCATGTTTAGTTGTACTTTCATTATTATTATTATTACATTATTTCTGAGGCTGAAATAATGAGTAACTGTGCAACTGTGATAAAAAAACGTGTCTTAGAAGGGGTATAAATAATAAATTACTATGAAACAAATGACCTTTTATTACCAAAATATCCTCTGAATTCTTAAGTTGTAACATAGAACAAGATCCCAAAGGAAAAGACAGGATAGAAGTCATCCATGTGTCAGAAATTAAATACTAAGGTAACTGTCTGGCACAGGGAGCTTTGGCTGATGTAGCTTTTTAGCCTCTCTAGGACCCGGTTTTTCCCAAGAAGAGTATGAAACACGCACCTCTGGAGTCAGCTGGACACACTGTTCAAGTTCACAGTCTGGCACCTTCTCTTCTGACCTGAAACCCAAGGCTGCTCTCCAATAGCACTCCCATATTCTCCACCGACACCTCATAGTGTCATTTGCATCCATTACTAGCAGAGGCAGAACAAACCTTCCCAGGTCGGTTGCTAGCTTCACATTTTTATAATATTTCTTATAAAATTTCAGTCCTTTTGAAAAAAAATTCTTACTTCCCATATCGGGAGAGGAACTAATATTAAAACATCAATCCCATTCTTCGTTTTCCTTATGCATTTTTTAATTTAGTTTTTCAAGTTTTGTAAGAAGGTGCTGTCTCATGGTTGGTGTGGGTCCATCTAATGATTACTTGTAACACGTTGACAACTATGGTTTTGCTATTGTTGAAATTGTATCTGTCTTATCTTACAGCCAGAGACCACACCACAGCCCATATTTCTGCATGTTATGTTAATTTTCCTATACATTTCAGGTAATTTTTCAGTGCACTTAATTTATTGCATTTTAAAAAGAATAATAAAAAGGACAACACAAATACATATAAGGTCTGCAGCCTCCTGTTAATATTCATATCTGGGTGTTTAATTTGTGGAAACCTCCATTCATTTCAGCCAAGTTCTACTACAGAATTTCTGGCAAAAAGGAAGGAAAAAAGGAACCAGATTTAGGCAGTCCAGCCACACATGTTTGTAGCTGTGTGTGCCACAAGTGGTGAGCAATTAATGCTTGTACCCAGGTCTGTTCAGGTTAGGGACAAAATGGTATGGGATAATATGATCCAAATGCATTTCTTCAGTATCAATACAGTTCTGATGAGTTTTTCAGTTATGACAGGATTTTTAAAAAGTCTTAAGTGCTACAATGCACATTCCTTTTATCTAGTGCTCATCTCTGCAATGCAAGATTCTTCAATGTTCACGACACAAAGGCTCTTTGCTCCCTCAGAATTCATTTCAGAGGAAGTCATTAGATCTCACAGTTGCAGTTTAATGTAGGGATTTTAGGTCATCTCAGAACTTACCCTTTTCTAAGAACAGTTTTAATCTTTGTTCAGTACTTGAATATACTTTTATAATTATGCTGCAAGTGTTATTGCAGCTATATTTCAGATTTTACGTATGTAGGAAAATGCTATATTATTTTAATACTGACGGTAGAGTAAAAATCTATTCAATATTCACCTTTCAGGAAGCACAATCAAATATCCAAGAACACCATTAGACCTGCCTAGCATAAAGTTTCAAACTGCTAATGGATTTTAAATTGATGTCATAATGCTGCAATTTAAATACATGATGTTCATTAATTTTGCCAGAACTCTTTGTAGAGTAGGAGTGGTACGAAAGAAGAAGGAAGGTTATATTTTCTCTACCTGCTTCTTTTTATCTGCTTCCCCATTTTTGATATACAAAAAGAGTCATTACATCATCTTGATGTGGGTGGGGGGTGAAGTTTATTCCAATAGGTTTCAATTGGGTAACCACCATGGAGTTGTATCAAATTAATATCTTCTGTGAAAAAAATCACCAGGAATAGGATAAAAATAACTAACACATGATAGACATGACATTTCCTAAAGACAGATTTCATGGGACCTCTCACCAAAAATCCATAGGCACAAAGTGGAGGAAATAAGGGAAAGAAAGGTCATTTTGTTCATACACCTCCTTCTCACTGAAAGGTCAAAATTCATGTACTGAGCAAGACAGCAATATTGCAAAACAGACAGGCATGGTTTCCCACAAATCTCAAGGAGTCATTCGGATGTGGATACTGAAAAGGGAAAAGAGATCAGATCATGAAAGGCTACTACAAGGTCCTCTCCTAGTGAGGGGAGTGAGGGTGGGCTCTGGATGCAAATTTTCTAGGTGAAGAATCCTCTATTTTAGAAATATCTCCAAAGTGAAACTAAAACGTGTCTAGACATAATGGCCCAGTATATACAACACTTCACATCTATTTCTATTTCAAATCTAATATATTTACTGTACATAAAGACAGTTTTTCCAAAGCTGTTGCTATGGCTACAAATCAAGGAAACCATAGCAACAACCCTGTATTATGTACAGCCTTAATTGTGGATTAAGTTATGTCTCTCTTTGCATTTTATATTAAATTCTCCAATATATCTAGTTTTAGTAATCTTAATTTTTTTTCAGAATTTTAATAATAAAAATTCCACAATACTACAGTGTCAAGGCAAATACACAATACCCTTGAAAAATGTCTTTAGAGCATTATTCTAATACCTAATCACCGAGGTATTATGTATTAGAATAATAGGCATTACGATTATACCTAGTAACAGCCACATCATTGTTTTTTACTTGAGATAAACACTAATGTTCATATCATGGTATTTCCTGATCTTTTTTAATACAAATGATTGATCACTACCACTTTAACCAAGTAATTGATTTTCCATCATCTCATAAGATTTTTCAAGTCTCATCCCACTCAGCCCTACCCTCAAAAAAACCCCAGCTCCTCCAAACTTAAACTTTTATTGCTATGGAAAAATTTGGGGGATTGGGCCTTTTTTAGTTTGGTTTGGTTTTCCTTTTTCTTCAGAAAGTATGCAATAGGGAGATAGGAAAGGCAGAGAAGTAGTTCATTCTAGATTTTCTAGCTTTCCTGTCGCTTCAGATGACTGATTGGGTTGGTGGCAAACACCAACCCTAATTCCTTGTTTGTTGACCTTGTACTTTTAAGTATTTAAGCACACCAAGGAGTTGGCATTCAGCCAGACCTTGGAGTGCAGCCTGAAAGGAGCAGGTAAAGGAGAACAGAGAACAAATGTGGAGAAAAGAAGGATGTTAGAAGTGGCTGAGGAACAGGAGGGAGTGCTATCAGCCAGAAGGAGACACCAGTGGGGTGACATTATTCAAAGGAAACTCTAGGAGAATATGAGCACATTCAACATGTGCAAAAAGATTCAAGGAAGAAGAAGACGAAGAGGTAGAGGAGAAGCCAAAATTCACATCTTTAGAAGCCTTCTCTCCTATCTTCCCTTCCATCACTTTATTTTCTGATAATTCATTGCGGTATTGTTTCCTCACACTATCTGGTCCTTGACGAGACATCATGTGTCCCATTTTGCAAAAAACTTGGCCACATCTGTTTGGGACATTAGCTTGACTCACAGAGTAGACTTTTCTGCTGATCTTACATACCACAGCAGCACAAAAAACCTAGAAAATATCTTAATTTTATTAAATGAGCAGAAATTCAATGTATTTGATGCAATGAAGAAATTAATAATCAAGATTTTGTGGCTATATTAATACAAATAGTATACAAATGCTTATTTGAAAAAGCAATATGTGTTCTAAAAATCATAGTCTGAGAAAGCTATGAGTGTGAGTTAGGAACATGAGCTATGTAAAAACTTTTCACATGAGCATCACAACAAAAGTTCCCTCGCACAGAGAATAATTAAGTCAAAAGTTACTGCATTTACAATAAGCAAGCCATGTTCAGGTTCTTCATTATCATTTTAATTAGCAAATATTAATGTAATCTGCAAATACAACAGGGAAAACAAGTAAAATTGCCAAGTTTAAGGAGTGCTTCATGACCTAAGCTAAATTGAGACAAATGTCTTATAAATCGATACCGGTCACCAGCTTTCAGGACATTCATTCCCATTTACTGTTAGAACTTCCAAGCGTGTTATCAAATTTAAGAATGAATTAAGGCCCTCACAAACTACTTCTAACCTCTGATGAAGGCAGTGGTGAATAAAAATGGATTAGCATGCTCCTCTCCTCTCCAGTTATCAGTTCAGACTGATAGTGATCAAGTGACCATGGCAGCTCTGCCTCATTCACATTCCATGCCTGCCACTGTGGCAACAGCCCAGGGACACGCAGAACACGCTGCCCTCTCACATCCAGAGGGATGAAGATGCTGGGTGAAGCCTTAACCCTTCTGAGCTCAACAGCACCTCCCATTCCTTTTACTGGGACTACAATTCACATCTGAACACTTCTCCTTTCAGGTGCTTGTCCTTTTTCTGCTTTATAGATAATGTACTTTGGACTCCGAAATAGTGCTGCATCTTACAGGAACAATGATTAAAAGCTATGTATGTTTAAAAGAAGCTGCCTCCTAAAAACTGCCTCTCTCTCATTCTGATTTTCATATTTAACCCACTAAAGGTAGGACAATAACTAACTAGTCCAATACACTTACAGGACCAAATATAATGAAGTGGTAAAGTATTTTCATTCTCTATAAAAGCTGTTACGTGAATGAGTATCACTCATTAATAACTGCAATTTTATAGAAAAAAATAACTAGCAGTTAGTGGAAGACTGATAGTATTTCTCATGACTGACAGTGCTATAACTGACCACAAATTATAGAAAAAGTTCAATTTTTATGTTACCTTATTTTGAAAGTTCTCATTTTACAAATATGACAAAGCGAGAGGAAAAGTCTGAAGAAAATGCACCACCACCACCAAAATCCAACAGTGGCTCTAGAAATTTTGACAAAACACTTTAAAGCAGGAGTCCCTGTAAAACCTAATTTCATCAGACAAGTATTTTTAATACACAGCAAGCATTTTGCAAAGCAGATACACATCAGTGAGTTTTAAAGTACAGAATGCAAATACATACCTAGCTTTGAAATAGCTATCAAGTATTAATGCAATACTTCCAGAAAAATCCAGTAAACCTATACATTTACTACACTCACATGTGCTCATTTCACAAATCACTCCCTCTTTAATGCCCATACAAACAAAAATAGGCTACTTGTTCTTTGGGAAGCCCAGGCAAAATGAAACATTTTTAGGACTTTATTACAACAAACACAAGAAAATTTCCTTTTGCACTAGAGGGATTGAGGGACTGAAATGAATCTGAAAGATTTTCTTCTTTGTATAAACAAGTTTTCACTCAATCAAGGGTGATTTTGAGGCCAGTTCACTGCTCTCTCCACTGCAGACATGAAATTTTAAAAATTTCAAAGGTCATTTAAGTGGTAGCAGACTTCTAAAATAGCCACTTTGCTCAGAAACCCCCTTGTTCAGTTTTTACATTGGGCAGGCTGTAAAAAAGCATTAGATGCTATCAGAGAAAAAGAAATCTACTGGTCCATTTTGCCAGGCTGTTAAAACCAGGTCTTACCTCTTGTGTTTTTACATTTATATATCCATAATGAGTTTTCAGAGGCTGCCTTTGGCCATTAGAAAATGGGATCCACTTGACTCTGGTTTGTCCAAAGCAGTTTAGGATCAAAGGGAAAGTCACTTCATTCGTGAGACGAACGATGATCAGACAGAGGAATGCTGCAATGAAACTCACAGCAACAATGGACTTTCTCTGTAATGAAAAGAAGAAAGGAAATAAATTGTTAAAATTGAGAGTCAGTTCTAATAAAAATATACATATCTTCAATTGGAGGATGAAGGAAAAACACTTGAGAAAGCTTTATGTGAAATTATTCCTCTGGTAGTCACCTTGCTGCAGGAGCACAAGGAGACAGGTGACTGGATTGTTTTATTTCAATAAATTTGCATTTCAGAGGTTTGCAGAGTTTCTTTTAGAACTGGTTGCAAATGAGTCAGTTTTGCTCACAAAAAAGCGCCTTTTTTTAAGGTTCAAAAAACATCCATCAATTTTAATTTTATTTGCATTTGGAATAAAGATTCCATGTAAACATCCACACCAAAGTCTTCACTCAAAATCATCAATTTTCTGGGGACGACAGTACACAAAAGGAAAATGCCATCTGCAGTGACACCACACGAAGTTTACTGGGAAGATTACAATCACTACAGATCATTCCATGCAACAGAATTCATGCTCTAACTTTAAATACTTTAGAATAAATTGGTGGTGAAGTCAGCACCACGTTCTGCCTTATTCCAGGTTCATGAATTTACAAAGGCATTATTTTTCGGACAAGATGACCTCCATTGTTAATAATTCAATCAGTCTGAAGCCTGTGTCCAATTAGTCCTTCCCTTCCACCTCTACGCCATCCAGTCAGCTGGACTGGACAATGTAATCACAGAAAGATCACAGCTTTTTCCCTGGGTAACTCCCCAGTCTGCAGGTGAAAAACTTGTGAGAAAGTAGGATGTTCTCCTTATTTTTAGCTAATTTTTAAAGTACTGCAGTCAATTACTTCTAGACAAATTACTTAAGGACAAACATATCAGTTGGCATGTGTAAAGATTCTAGATATGATACTCTATCAAAAATATTATTTTCACATTTTCCCTGCGGGAATGAAACAATTATCATTTACAGGTGTTTTTACTGTACTTTAATTACATTCTAGGTTTACCTAAATTGCCACAGTTTAATTACTCTACTGAAGGTAATTCTATCATTGTAAATAGTAACATTTACAGAAAGTACAGGGGAAAAAAATCATTTGCCTAAGGGCCTATACATAAGTGCATAATAACACCTAATGCTGGATGACAGCATCTGATCACCCCAATTCCCATCTACCCCCAACTAACCAGCACAGAACACATTTAACACCACTCACTGTACATGATGGCAATAAGATCACACGTGATGCCATGGCAAAGGCAAGCTCTCATTGGGACCAGATAAGAGTAATCAGTTTTTGGCACAACAGTGAGAATCACAATGAGCCCGCAGCAAATCAGAAGGGATGTCCCGATATTCCCACAAACAAGAGTTAACAAAATAATCCCTTGCAAGGGTCAATTGCATGGCTTTGTGTTCTGATGTACTGGGAAGTTACAACTTATAAGATGAAAGCAATGAGAGACTGGAAAACTTGGGTGAGTGAGGTCACTGTGAGGAGAAGAAGAGGAGGAGGATGAAGAAGTATTGTGGCAGTGTGATAAAGTGAGGAACCTCAGTCAGCTAAAGGCTGTGCAATGTAAAATTAAACCCAGCAAATCTTCAGAGGGCAGCGCAGCAGCCACAACCCAATAGCAGCTTTCAGAATTCATGGAAGCCACTGCACTTTTCATCATCTGCATTATAACAGATTTACATTAAATTGCAATAAAATGGCTGGGGAGCACTTCTGTGTCACTTCTCTTTGAAGCAGATGGAGTCAAAAACATGTAGCTATATATCAGAGCCTTGTAAGTGCTAAGAGCAGCCAAGATGTGCAGTGCAAGTGATAATCATAAAGCAATGAGAGGCAGCACGGATTAGTCATATTATTTATCACAAATCAGAATTAAAATATTGCAAATATTTAAAGAGGGATCTAGAGTCTCATTCCACTACATGAGCATGTTTCAATCAAAACAACCACAGCAGGAAGCAAGATTGCTTGTATGATGCTACTACCTGATTTCCACATATCCTATCTTCCTGGTTTATTGAATATCACTTTTTTACTTCCTTTATTTTGTGCAGATCTGTTCTGAACTTCAAAACAGTGCAATCAGCTTTATGTGCTTCTCACAGAGAGTTGCTCTCAACAGCCCTTGCCCTGAGAAGAATTCAGATCATGTAGCTAAATTTCTTGGCCCTCACTAGGAAGCCACCTGATTTTTATATTTCTTTTCTTTAAATGCACTGTACTACCAAATGAAAGAAAAATTGTGGCCTTTTGTTTTTTTCAGGTAAGAAAATATTGTTTGAAAAGGAAAACAGAAAAGATTTTTCTCTGTATGTTACTTAGCCAGAAAGAATCTGCACTAACAAGAACATTTAAATGAGAGAAAGGAATTTTTACAACAGAACAGAATTAAGGCATCTATTGAAATTATTTGGAAAAAAAAAATCTAGCCATATGCAAACACAATGTTTACTTATCAATTTATACAAAGGACGTTTGTATTAAGTATTCAGTTCCCCTGCAATTTTTGTTGAAGGCATGAGATCCAACAATAGGCATTCTCTGTGGGAAAGACTACTGCAAATTGGCATTTCAGTGGCTCTATAAATTTCACTGTAAAAATACTGAAAACCACCAAAGCACATACTTTTCATAATTTTAGCATTCTTAAAGCACCAAGTAAAGAAGTCTGCTCAGTGGCTACAAGTATTCCACAGGGCACTTCTAAAAGTAATTAGATTCCCTTAAGTCCCTATGTTCTTTACCTGCTCATTAAAAAAACAAACAAAACAACCAAACCCAGGTGATATTTGTCATTAACTGCTTCTTGTAAAATCTCCTTTACTGCAGATAAATAGATTTTGTTATTGATCCTCTGATAAAACTTAAAATTTAGCATTTAAGAATCTAGAAATTCTACATGTCATTAGGATATGACAGAGAAGTCTGAAGCTTTATACAGGGATGAATACCAAATTGTAATTTGTCTCAAAGTTTGTCTGCATCAACATTTTAAATACTCACACATCCTACCATTTGGGAGAGCTAAACCAACACTAATTAGAAAGTCTGCAGAGAAACAAATCTTATTCCTTCTTAATTTTCAGTTCTCATGAATGCAAATTGTCTCTTAACAAAAGAAATGTTTCTCTAACACGGACATATCCTGTGCATAAACTCAATCAATCCTTTTTTATTTTTTAGCTAATCTAATGTAGACATTTTGATATTGACAATATTTACATAAGAAATGTATATTCAGTTACAAACATATTTTAAATGTTTCCCATTTTTCACATACTCAGTGAGGAGTACACAGTAAGACATATGTTAAAGAGTTTCTGAGCTGGACGACCTGCATGGTGTATTAGCTTTTGTTACATTTTATTTCAGTCACTATAGTACCTGACTAGACTAGATGGCAGTGGCAAGAACAAAATTACCCTTCTCATGAGTACAGGATCCTGTAGCAGAGGAGTGAAGGAGTTTACCTTTTGTTAATGAGACTAAGTCTACCCAGGGCTCATTCCCAGTGTAAAAAAGAAAAAAAAAAAAAGTGATAGAAGAGGAAAAACTTGAGATCAGAGTGCGTGAACTGCAATACCTAAGACCTCACTGGGCCAAAAGCACTCACTAGGACTAAACAGTTTCTTCTAATTCTTTTTACTCAATCCCCACAAAAGCATCATCCCACTTTTGGTGTCAGTTATTTCTCAGACACTAAGCTCATTCTGTCTAGTATGTATATCAAAATCAATAACTAGTAGGCATGAATCACATTCATTTTATATCTAGGTTGTTAAAGTAAGAATTGAAATAAAAACAGGAGTGTCATAGTACTCTGCTGGATAGAATTTAATTAAAAACTTCATGGGAATAAAACAATAACTACTTTCAGGGGTATAAATATATGTATTTGGCAACACGGTCCCTAGCACTATTTATACGCTTCATATCATCTAGTTTTGGCTAATTACCAGTGCCAGGGTGATTCATTAGTTTCAGTTTGGCAGGAACTTGACAGTCTGAACAAGTTTTAGTCATTTTTCTTTCATAATCTGTTAAGAAGTGTGAGATGACAACATCATTTTTTTTATAGTTCAATAATGCCTGACAGAATAATAAGACACAAACATTTTTTTGTGTTGTATACAGTTGTCTAGGAGGGAGGGAGGAAGGAACTATTTTCAGCATAGGAAGATAATTTCTTAGGTTGTAAATTTTACTGAGATCTGTACTAAGTATCTTTATTCTACTTTCTAACCAGAGCACAACACCCTGCCACTTGGCATGTATTATATGGCAGAGACTATCAAACCACTTCACAAGCAGGAATAAATCCCCATCCTAGTGAGTTTCACAGTAAAAACCCATTTCACAGGTGCATAAACTGAGGTTGAAATCAACTTCCCTAAGATCACAAAGAACTCAACAGAAGAAGATTTTTACTCAACTCCTAAACTTTCATTCTAGAACTATTTTGTTTTTCAGGCTTATTGTTTCTATCACAAGTAACTGCCTGAATTTGTTAAAAGACAAAGTTGAACATGATATTATGGAAGATTCCAGTAAAGAACCCTAGGAACCATGCCCCAAACAGTAATTGCAAATAAGCCTTTTTTCATAAATTTATTTTCTTCAGTACTCATTCTTTCTTTTGTTTTATAGATACACGGCAGCACTGAGCTTGGAAGGACAAATGAAAGGTAAAGACTTACGTGAGGGCTTTGGGTCTCTTAGATGACACAATATGCAGCAATATTGTATTATTTTCACAATCCCTACCTTTACAGGCACAGCGAGTAACTCGATCACTTTTTTAATATCTCTGCACATCATGCTACTTTCATTACAGGACTGATGCAGGGTTTCAGGTTTTACTCAAGTATAATACCAATTGAAAACAATAATGGCTACACTAACTGAACTTGTTTCATTTTGTAGACCACTATATGTAAAAAATAGTTTTATTTCATTTTCTCTTTTATAGTCTTGAGCATCCCATTTAAAAGCTACTTTCTATTACAACAGAGCATTAAATGAAATTCTTTCAGCACTCTAGTTCAGTATACCTTACTGATTTCACCACTATTGGAAAAAAACATGCCTTCCAGCTATTTCTTTTGTCCTGAAACTCCCTCTAACAGGGCTGCTGAAGAGATAGTCAAGCAGGGGTCCTAGAAGTTTTCAAAGAGAGTAAGACACATAGCAAAGATCCTTCTAGAAATAGTCATGTGTCAAACATCATCTGCATCAAATCAGTAGCTGAAGATTTACTTTCTTCTCTTCCAGAAGTGAAAGTTAACCTGAATATGTTCAAAGACACCGCAGGAGACTGCTGTCTGTTTCTCTCTCAGGAGGAGAGAAGAACAAAGCTGGTAGGGCTTTTATCACCAGTAAGATCTGGTTTGGGTTCAAAAACCAGTAAAATTAAGATTAAAGCAACTTTTTTTTTTTTTTCTTCTGGAAAAGGACATCTTTGCTAAACTGGAATGTAAGCAGACAGGAAGCAGAGAAGTAAGAGCAAAAATGAAGTTCAGTGATGAAGAAGTAATGCAAGAAATGCAGCATACCTAAAAATAGGTAGTTACAATGAAAGAAATTTGTGAGTTTTATCCTGAAAAGTGTTTCTCCTAAGAAGGTACCCTGAACCAGGACTGTGTTTGAGGACTATGGTGTTTAAGCAGGCATGAATAGAAGACACATTATTTCTTGCACGCCTTCTCTGCAGGAACCCTGGCCTTTTCCATAGCTAAGCCAGCTCAAGGGCTGTCAAAACAGAGCTCATGGTACCTCTTGTGCTGCTGACATTTGTTAAAAATTTGTTACATAATTCAGTTTTCACCACGATTCACAATTCACAGGTGGTGTGTCTAGGTTCATAGCAGCTCAACGTATTCAACCATATCTTTCATTAAAGCCAAAACTGTGCAGAGTGGGTTCAGGCTTACTGGGGTAAGACCTGAGCAATGAACAAAACAGTAGTCAGCACAGTCCAAATAACTGATGTAACAGCAGCAGTCTGTATTAATAAACCTTATATAAGAGATAATCCTCCTATATGTAAACTCCTTTTATTAGTCTCAATTAACTGCACAACTATTACACACAGCATTCCCATCAGAAAGAGCACACTTATTTAGGAAATAATATGAAATTATATAAGGTGAAGAACTTTCAAGTTTCAAGGAATAATTGTTGAAGTATTTTGAAGGTCTTCCATATGCTATCATGCATAAGATGCTACTACATTTGAAAAGCCCCAGTGATTCTGAGCCCTTCAAATTGCAAAGCATTGTCAGATTTCAGGAAATATTTTGTGTCACTGTTCCCTCTTGCCCTAAACTCAAAGCCTGATAAGAAGGAGCATTTATTTGTCTGGAGATATTCTTATCCCTTCCAGCTTTCCAGCACTTTGAGCTCCCCATATCCTACAGTTCCTGCTATTCCTTTTGTGCTTACTCAAAGCTGAATCTGTACTTCCTTCAGCAGGCTACTCCTGGCCCAGGGTTCCCTGTGCAAACAGCCCCACTCCACCAGGCACAAACACATCATGAGCACAGCCCCAGTCTCACACACCACAAGGTCACAGTACCACCAAAGCAACCCAAACTTCTGAGCAAGGCATCCTTTGGCTAGTCTGCTACTTGATTTTATACTGCAGCTGAAAGCTGCCCAGTAATTTAAAAGATCTATCCCCATAAAATCCCCATGGCAGCAAAGCACACTTTAAATAAGGTTGTTGATTTTTCATTCTATGAGATCTGTTAAGAATATTTAATCTAAAACTCCAGTTACTGATTCACTGATGTCCTTCCCAACTAGGGTGAACTTCATCAGTAGCTGTAGATGCATATTATATAAACACTAATGTAGTCTCTGCATGATAAAGTAGTATTAAAAAGAAGAAAAAAGGAAAAGCCTCTGCAGTACAGCTCTCAAATGGTGATTTTTATTTTTTTTTTTCTGGTGCTGGATTATTGCCCAGCTCTTCTTATCAATACCTTGGCAAGCTTTCCAACACACACAGGCTGACATACGCTTCCCTATAATAGAACTGCTGGTACAAGAATTTGTGGTCTTTCAACCTGGCAGTTGGTTGTTACCACTTATTGAAGCAGCACCTGATTGTAGCTATTTTTCACCTGCTGAGAAAAGTTCAAAGAAAAAAACCACCCATATGTGAGTATTAACTCCTTTCCTGCCAGATATACCTCACTTAGATGACCTCTCTTTCTCCTCTATAGAAACATATAAAGATTCATGATCAGCAACATCCTAAGACTGAATCTGTAACTGAGGGATTTTCACAAACATTCTGAAAGGCACTCTGTAGCTGCCAACATTTTCATGAAAATCCCATTCAAAAAGTTGATTCTTTCAACCAGAAATAGACTAAAAAATGAATAAACCAGTAGAAAAACAACAACAACAAGCCCCACAAATACATCAAGAAAGATTCTTAGAAGACAATAAAATACCAGCAGACTTCTGGTCAGCAGATCTTTACATGTGAAAAAAAATGTAGTTATTCAAAGTCTTTTGCATTTCTTTGCTATCTTACATGAAATACCAGAAATACTCAATTTCTTGTTTCAAAAACTCACAGGAAAGGTTATGTGATGGCTTCTAAAGTGAAAGTGAGATAAATTCAATTTTTGCTCGCAGCAGTAAAATCATTAGTGTGATTGGTATGCAGTAGCAGGAACGGATGTTAATCACATACCTATATGTTTAGTAAATACTACACTGGGATGTAACCTCTGGAAGTACTAACTTCTAGATAAGAAAGAAAACAATCAGACAAAAAAAATTAAACACTTGACAGCAGCCCAGAGGCAGAAGAAATGAAAGTAAATAAAATGTTGTACGAACCCCACATTCTCAGGCTGCACATCTGTGAAGAAAATGCCTTTTGTTGGAAACCTTCACTTGCCTGCAGCTCACTTCTGCCTGTGGGGGAAAGTTTATGCTACACAGCAAAAACTGCTGTGTAGCATAACCAGAAATTCACACAAATTAATTGTAATTGCCTACCACCATCTGGACAAGCCCAGATTTTCTCCATTGAATTTTCTTCTGTAAAGATCCCTAACTGCCATGCTGGACTTGAAATTAACAAAAAATTGACACCATGCCTCTGTTTCCTTCTAAAAGCCATTTAACACTGGAAGACAAAGGAGATCTGGCCCAGCCTGTTAATTGGCAGGACTCTTGCTCTGGCCCTTCACAACAGCTTCATCCCACACTATTCTTTGGGAGGACAGCACTCTTGGAAAGTTCCTCTGGATGTTCTCTCAGCCAGTCTATGCAATGCACCTGCTGTTCATAAGCATGAAAAGAAAAACAGAAGCAGGGGGTCATTACTGATTTTAGTCTTGCATCCTCAGCCAGCCAGGGCACCCTAACACAGTGCAGGTGAATGCCTTGTTCCAGAGGCAGGGATGCAAACCCTTTTTAGTGTGAAGAGCCATATGGGCTCTTTAAGGTCTGGCTGAATGAAAGGCTGGCCTTGCTCTGAAATATAAAAATATTCAAGTGATAGACAGCTACTTCACCAGGCAAAGGTCCAAGTTCAGAAAGGAGAAAAATAAGTTTTTACACACTAGTCTTCTTAAAAAAAAAAAAAAAAAAAAAAA